>VZRF01002858.1:13244-288955 GCA_013396875.1 Vireo altiloquus | reverse complement strand
GAGGAAGCGCGGCCCTGGCCCTGCCCGCCGGGGCTGCCGGGGCTCAGGGCCTGCCCGGAGCTCGGCCCCGGCCGCCGGGACAAAGGCCGGACTGGACGCGACTCCGGCCTCTCCCGGCCGGGGACGGTTCTGCGGCCGCTCCGGGTAACCGGTGCAGGCCGCGGATGCAGCAGCATCCCTGGGGGGCCCGGCCGGAGCGAAGTGCGCTGGGGGCGGCCCATGCCCGCAGGAGCCCCGCGGTGCGGCCGGGGAGCGGCGGTGGCCGGGCCGGGGCTGCGGCACGGCGGCACTGCCCCGGCCAGCCGCGGTCTCCCCTGGCCCTCCGCCTCCGGTGTGTGCTTTTCTCGAGACAAACATTTAAGTAAAATCAGTTCAACGATAACTTGCGGTTCAGTTTCGTTTCGTTCCGTTCCGATGGAAATTTACAGTGCTGCAGCGGGTCGTGTTGGTTCCCACCGGCACTTGTTGATGGTTGAGCAGCCTTGCAAAAACGGTGGATATTTGTTTTTCAGAAAGGCCTCAGTAAACCCTTTGAGTTTCTCCTTTAAAGTTAGACCACTGGAAAATACTCTCTGGTTGCAACGTTTTAGGCCTTATTAGGCTGAGGTGGTACAGTGCTGGTTTATTCGGTTTTTTTAAATTAAATACAGGGATGGTAATATTAAAGAAGCAGTTTGCCCTGTTTTGGGAGGAGGAAAAGGGAAAGGTTGCTCTCTCAGTGACATAAGTGCAGGTACTGTTGTGAAACAATGCTTGTCACAGTTACTTGCTACATTCTGTGTTCTGTCCTCCTGGTATGGACTGTGCTGAGACTGGTGGGGACTTGTTTGAGAAAAAAACTGGTGGTTAAACTGAAGAGTTTGGTATACTTGGAGTAAAAAGGTGAATTTTGGTTCATCATAGCTTCTCCTTCATGAAGGATTACATTTTGGGCCTTGTCAAGGCAGTATTATCCATCTTTGAAAAACCAGAATCCTGTACCTTGTGAATTAAATGCATGGGTTAAAAACTTGACCATGATATGCCAAAGCAGTTGTGATTAAATAAGAACTAGCCTTGTAGTTCAGTTACAACCCTCCATGTTCCCCCTTGCGTTTCCACCTGACCCATTTTTTGTATTTGAGTCGTTCCTCTGAATCACCTGTGTCTCCAAGGCTGAGAGTTGGTTTTGTACCCTGGCACCTGGGATGCCCAGTGAGCTGGTGGTGATGTAGCATCTGCATGCTCTCTCCAGTGAAGGAAAGGCAGTTGGGTGGCTATTTAAATATGGTTTCAGGGCTCTGGACCAGTGTGGTGATGCCCAAGTGCTGGTGGTTTTTCCTATGGTAACAGATGCGTGTTTAGGTTCCAGGAGGAGTTGCATGTGGGATCCTGGATGGGCTCTGGAGCAGCAGGTTGCTGTGGCTGTGATGGTTCCTGGAACCTGCAAGAAACTCCGTCCTGGGAGGACCTGTGCTGCCACGGCACCTGCGTGGGCTCTGGGTGGGATGGGAAGGGGCTGGATGTGGCTGCAGGTGGTGTGCAGGCTGCTGGGGCAGATCTGGCTGCTCTCCAAGATGTACAGTGGCCTTGCCCACAACATGTGTTCCTGCTGATGCCAAGGGAAGCTGAGCTGAACAAAGAAAACCCCACAAAAGTGTTGAGTGTTCCGCAGTTGGGATGCCCAGCTTGTGGTGGGGCTGGGCAGGCATTGGAGCAAGGGAGGTGCAGGAATGCATTGCTGGGTGGGGAGAAGAGTAGGTAGGACTGTGTTGGTGTTGGTTTAATTGGCTTAAACAGCATGACAGGGTGGAGCAAGGAAGTCATTAAGCTGGAAACAAGTAATTATATTTTAAAAAAAAAGTTTTGCTCAGTTAATTTTCAGCCAGAAACACTCTGACCTGGCTTGTGCAACTGTTGCTGTGACGGAGGTGGGAGAGGGTGGAAGTCTCATGCCAAGGGACTGTGACAGTGCTCCCCTGGACAGCAGTCTGTTGCTTTTGGAGACCCTGCTCAGAGGCCACGTGCTTGGGCAAGCTCACCTGAGATGAGAGTCCCTCGCAGGGGATTTCTGTTTTGGTGTCAGGCAGTTTTATAAGGAGTGTCAGCTGCCAGGGCATTCATCAAGGCCTGGGCGTAGGGAAGAGTTGTGAGGATGGTGGTACACGGGAGAAGTCTTCAGAGAAATTGAGGCCCATCACACTAATGTCTGGGGCAAGGGCAGCAGATCCAGAAGGTCTCCGCAGGCCACCCAGTTTTGGTTTTCATTCTGTATCCTACACCATTTTTGATGCACACAGGCTAAAGTCCTGCAGGTGACAATACAGCGGTGAAGGGACACTGCCCTGTCCATGTGCTGGGCTCTCTGTGCAGCCATGACCCTCAAACCTGGTGGTCAAGCAAGGGTTTGCTTCAGGCCTCCTCACCCTTTTTGTTCTGCATTGCCCAAGCTTTGCACTCATGTCTTCTCTTGGCTACCCAGATCAGCTGCCCATACCAAAGGACCTGGAGCTTCATTGCTTCCCAAAGAGTCTCCTGGCCAGTGCAGTTCATAGTGCTGTGTTCAAGGTGCAGCTTGGAAGCAAAGGAGAGCTGGGCTTCTGAGTATTAAAATAGATCCTATTCCATAATTTTTTAAATGTCTGCTGCGTGCACACTGAAGTCTGTCCGGATGTTGGTGACTGCTGGTGTGAAGAGTTGTTGTCCTTCTTACTCGTGTGTAATGTTAAAGTTGAGCAACAATCCTGAATATTTAGTGTCCTGGATGTTTTGGGGAGGAAACAGATTTTGTGGGAAGTAGGATACCTTCGACAGTGATTTAAGGAAAAACCAGCACCCAAAATGTAATTGGAGCAATTTTGTGTTTCATTGCCAAAATTAGTAATAGTCATTACTGCTAACATTATTCAGAAAATTTGAAAAATTGTGGTATGAAATCTGGAAATATAGTTAGTTCCAAGGCAGAGGGAGAATTGTGATTCTAATTACAACCTGTGGAGTCGCTCATCCTAACTACAGTGCCAAACAGGAACTGGAACCACTTACAACTGATTGTTATGGAATCAGCTCAGCTGCACTGGACATTCAGGAAGACTGGAGGCAACTGGGACTTCTCCAAATACTCACTACCTGGTGTGCTTTGGAGTCTTTAAAAAGTAGAGCAGAGCTACTGTATATGTCTTCTCAGAGTGTACATGATGGCTCAGATGTGTTGGGTGGGAATTCCTGACCGGTTCAACCAGAATTTGGGATTCTCAGTTCTCTTCATGTGTGTGTGGTCCTGTTTGCTCCCTCATTGATGTCTTTGCCCTCTTTACCTGACTCCAGCCATTTTAGCAAAAATCAGAGGAGATCTGTCTCTCATGAGAGTCCTTTGTGGCTATGAGGTAAGGAGCCAGGACATGTAGGTTATTAAGAGGTGTCTGAGTGCATAAGGGGATGACCTAGAGTCCCTCTTTCACCCTTGGGTGCCATTTGTGACATCAGTGGCTCACTGGAGTTGGGTGATCAGTTCCTATTTACAAGGAAGCTGTCCTGTACCTTTCTCTTTCTGGCAGAAAAGAGCTGCTGAGAGGCTTTTTTAGAGGTCAGGAGTTGTTCATGTTTGGCTGGTGACAGAATTGGTGAGTACTGCGATGAGCTGTGTCAGTCACTGCGGTCAGGTGAATTTGGTGTGGGTGTGTAATGGACACTGTGTCAGTGGGATAATCATGGCTCTTGCACACAGCACTGGCAGAAGCAGAATATTGCTTGAAACCATTTGTGGGCATCACTGCGACCAGAGTGATCCTCTTATGGGAATTCAGTAAGAGGTGCTGTGATTCCTGTGTCCTCCTCTTTTGCTTCTGCCTTGGTGAGCGGATGGAGTGACTGGAGCTGCTCCCCTCCCCACTGTGCGAGGTGCTCCTGGACCCAGGTCTGGCAGGAGGAGAGGAATGAGATGTTGGATCTGCTGGAACAGAGTGGACACTGTCAAAAGGCAGGTGGGGAGGACTTAGCTCTCTGAGCAGAGAGGCATGGTGGGCAGAGAAAGTGCATTAATAGTGTAGACATGGCAGTTTGCTTAGGGAGCTTCAGGGGAATTAGGGTAACAAGAGCCAGTGGGGAGGTGTAGGAGTTGTGAAGGAGCAGCAAGTGAGCAGCAGTTCAGGTATGAAGCAGTGTATAAATGGTCAGGTAAATTAAACTTATGATGTCGATATGAGAACAAGGAAGATAGAAAAGAACAAGATAAGAGGGGGCTGGAGAGGAGAATCAGTGCCTGTCCTCCACTGGTAATAAAAGCATTCATATGCTAATACAGGCCAAGTGAGCAGGTGGGAACTGGCTGAATACAGTCAGAAGGTGCCTGCACTTCCGCTTGCCCTTGGTGGAATTACCAAACCTGTGTGTTTTAGCACTGATGTGGGCTGACTCTGGCAGATTGATGGGTGTATGTCTACTTGGACATGCTTGCATTTGTTAAGAAAGATAAAAGTTGTGTGGTGAGCAAAGGAGTGTATTTTAGTTCATTTGTTCCCCCAGTTTATTCCTGTGTGGGCCCTATGGCCATGTCTGCTTTGTGTTTGAGTCTTGTCATACACCTGTGTGTGTAAGGGTGTATTGGTATGTAGGCATATGGTTTTGCATTTTGACTTTCTATTTTGATTTACTTATAATCAACTGATGTTTTTGATCTGTCTGTTTTCCCGGTAAAGGGGCAGCCTGAAAGTACTAGTTAGTCTCCTCAGATGCTGGGAGGCCTTTTCAGTTATTTTATGCTGATTTGAGGAAGCCAAGAGGTGTGGAAGTCACACTGTTATGAGGGTTATCCTGCAAGAGAAAGATGAGTTTTGTGAGGAAGCCAAAAAAAAGCCAAAATGTGCACTTTCCAAACTTCATGTTGTTGAGGAGTCCCTGAAATCAAATTTGTGTGTGTGGAGTGAAGCATTGCTTACAGGATTCTCGTGTAACCACATCAAGCTCTGCATGTATCAAACATACATAAACAGCTTTTTAGCATCATTCAGCTTTGAAGTTGTCTTCTGTTGGATTTAGGTTTGATAAGATTTTATGTGAAAGAAAATATGGAGGTCTGCTTCCCGGTGGAGGAAAGAGGCTACCTGTTGTAGCCTGTGGAGACTGGAAAGGAAAACTGTGCGAGGGGAAGAAGCTGTGCAGGGTGTTTGTGTAGAGCTCTGCCCTGTGGGTAGGAACTAGCATCAAATATCCATCCAGGCTTCACTGAAGTGACATTTATAAAGACAATATAAAAAACCCTGAATGGATGTGATGCTTCTGGCATCCTCTCAAAGGCTGGAGTGCTCTGATCTGGACCAATGTTGGAAACATGCTGGTGATATTCCCAGCTCTCTTGTACCTCATTTAAAATGGGCTTCATCGTATTCAAATGCCTGCTTAAATGTGGATATGTGTCTTTAAGTCTATTTGCCTACGAGGTATTGCATTTTTAAACTGTTTTTATATGGGTTTGGTTGATTTTTGGTTTTTGGTTCTCCCAGTTCTGCTGCTGCTTCCTTGGCCAATGCCTTCAGTCATGTGAATCTTCCACCGTGTTGTTCCAGGCTGCTGGTGTTCCCTGCAAAGGGCTTTCATCTGTCTTCTGGGTGTTCAGGTTTCTTTTCATGTTGTGGAGTTGTTTGATTGCAGAAGGGATGTGTGAGCAGTGGGTAAATGGCAGTGCAATGCTTGTTGAGTTGTTGGGCAAGTTATCTCTGTTACAGGTCTCTTGCTGAGCTTTGCTAGGTGGACTTAGGTAAATTGTGTACGAGATGCTGGGAAAACTGCCACCACAGGTGGCACCTTGTGTGGCAGCCCCTCGAAGGTGTGGTCCTGTGCTACCAGCATTAAACTGACTGCAAGAGCTGATATGGATGTACCTTTTATATACACATACCTTTAACATACACAGCCCCTCTGTTCATCTTGTAGGCATTTCCCATATTGGCCCATGTTTGTCCCTTTGCCTCGTGAGTGGTCCCAGTTCAGGACCTGCGTTCCCTCTTGAGAACTGTGTCAGTGAACTGGCCTTTTTCCTGAGACCCTTCCTGAAGCTGAAGGGAAGGATAGACTGCTGGGAGATTTGCAGTAGGAGAGATTTGAACTAATTCCTGTGATTTAATATGGTAAACTTGGAGCACCCAGAGGACAGTAGGGATGTGTTTTAAACCAAATGATGTAAAAGAAGACTGATAAACTTTGGCAGCCAAATATATTTGAAAATGATGATAAGGGGGAGAGTTGAAAACTTGCTATGCCTCAGCAGTTCAGCTGCCTCAGCTGGGAAGCTTTGTCAGCCTGAGCATCTGCATTTGGGAGCTCATGTTCTGGACAGGCTGTCGTGCTGACTTTGGTTCTAAACTTCTCATTCCACTTCAATTTATGTTACGTTAGTCTGGTTCTAAAGGGCATCTCCAGTCTTACTGGGTTTCCATTTGTTTGAGGGGAAGCTTTAGCTCTTGAAGGTCTCCATAATGTGCATTTCCTGGTCTACTTAGGTGGCTGTTTCTTCAAGATTAGTCCTGCAGTTCATGTAGGTTGCAACATGTCTGTGTCTCCTCATGGTTAAAATGTGATTTTTATCAGGCATCATAGGTTTGTTTAAGCATGGTCCCAGTAGAGCTCTCTGCAGCCCTGTTGGGTGCCTGCTCCATGCCTGCACAGATCCTTTGCAGGGCGTGTGAGGTTTCATTGGCCTGGATTTGCATCAGGAGTATCATGTGATGCTGCAGAGCATCTTCCAAAATGTGTGACCTTGACTCCTCAGGCTATAACCCTCAGTGGCTAGATCTCTGCTCTTGCTGTTAGTGAGGAAATACAACACAGTGTTGCTGGGTATTTCTGTCCATCTCCCTCTTGTTTCTCCTCTCAGGTGAGCTGAACTGCCCCACACAGGGGTAGTGCAGTGAGAGTGTTCAACGGGTATGGCCTGTTAACTTCTGTGTGAGCATCAAGAGAGATGGGAGTATGTGTATTGCACAAATTGTGTATTTATTAGCTGCTAAATTGATTTCCTCTTCAGCAAATCAAAGCCTTGGTGTTTGCCCTTTACTGGAGGCAGGGCTAGCCCTCCAGGAAGCAGACAGCTCTGCTGGTCCTGGAGTGAACAGAGAGTCCAAGTGCCAGGAATTAGTCTGTGTTTTGAATAATTTATCTGATCTTTCTGAGGTGCTTCAGGAGATGCCCTGTGGTGTAAGAAGGGCAGCTGTTGGGAGCAGATAGCTGAGCCGAATGGGAATTTATCCTTTATCTGTTTTTATCTAGGCTTATTTTTTTCTGTGGACCAAAAGGGTGTTGTGGTTTGCTTTGGACCTAATTCTCTGGAAGTGGTTCTCTGAACTGAATTAGCTATCACTTTGGTTTTTGGACCAGAAAGTAAAGTGTTTGTACTTTGAAGAGGTTTGTGGACAGAAATAAAACAGTTTCCTTTAAAAACATATGGCTGTGTTGTTTGACCTGGGAGGGGTCGTGGACTAAGATAAAAGCAATGCATTTGGAAATCTCTTCTGGGGAGCAGTGGGACTATGTCCGAGTTTTCCTGTGAAGACCAGTTTCCTCTCCCGAACACTGTCAGTTCAGGTCTTGGTCATGCCAAGCTTTGGAAACCTCATCCTACCTTTGATACTCTCTTCTTTCCTCTTGTCCCTCTCAGAAACCTGCATGGGCAGAAAGCAGAAAGGGGGAGGATGGTCCGAACAGCTTTGTACAATGCTGGCCAAGACTTACAGCTGAGATCTGAGGAGATGTTCTTCAAGGTCCTTTCTGCCTTGGGGTAGCTGCAATAATCAGTGCGTGGAAAGTGGGGTGTTTGCGTGTCAGCTTTTAGAGCTGGTTTCCTTCGTGATTTGGGGAAGAGGTCAGCTCTCTGCTTTCTGATCTGATATAGCCCAGCTGTTGTCACTAGAAAGTGTGACACTAAGGTGTAAGTGAGGATGCAAGTTTACACAAAAGAGTTGTGAATGAGCTCAGACTTCTGTTGCAGGAAGAAAGGGTTGGATGCAAAGGTTTAGATAAGTGCTGGTTTAGGCAGCAGCTTGGCAGTTGAGTTCTTTCTACACTGGAGCTACATGTTGTGGAATATCTGAACAAGCCTGCCAGCATTCTCCTGGAAATGCAAAATCTACTTTAAATATATATTTCTAATTAATTTATTTCTTTTCAAGAAGAATTGGAGTAATAGCCTGGAGCTTATCTGCCCAGCTGGTTATGCCAGTCATAGCCAGGTAGGCTTCTTATGGGTTAAGTTTTGCCAATGTGCATCAGTGCTAGGTGTCCTTGGGGCTAAGAGCAAAAATTTACTCTCTGACCTGTTTCTGTGGTTTTATCCCAGCTGATCCTGCTGATGAGGACTGCCACTGAGCAAATGGGAGAAGAATCTCAGCAAGCATGGAAGTGGCAAAGATTGAGACAGGAGTGGTGAGAGCTGGTGTCCGAGGCCTGTGTGTGTCTGTCTGGATGGTCGTGTGGGAGGGCTTGGCTGGCTTCCCCATCAGGGCCATGATTTGGAATTTTCTGTAACTTGAAAGAAATTCCCAATCTGATTTGTCAGTATGGCTGCTTTTTGCCTGCCCTACAAAAATAGGGGAAATGAAGAATGTATGAATGCACAGTTTATTTCAACAAAGTCCTGCAATGTTTCTAGGTCTGCTCATTTGCTTTAGTATTGACTGGCCTTAGTCAGGGCTGACTTGAACGGGAGCCTGGAACTGAACTGGCAGCAGGGATCCTGCTTCATCGCTGAGCTGCCAGAAGTCTGAGCTGCACCCTGCCCTGTACCCAGGCACTGTGCTGCTCTCTCAGGACCTGGGACATAGTCCAGGAGCCACTTGTCCAGGAGCCACAGTGTTGTTTCCAAGTAGTAAATAGCAGCTTTTTGGGAAGATTTGTATTGGGTTTCTCTCTCAGAGCTGAGCGCTAGTCTGATTTCGGCAGCAGAGCTCTGACTGCCTGGTGTTCTCAGAATAATCCTGTGCTGGTATATCCTGACTCTTTGAGACCCAAACCAAACATAGATAATGCTCTGTGACAACATTCTTGGACAGGTTGATGTCCATGCTGTTGAGCAATGCAGAAATGGAGGGTGTAATAATACTGGGGTAAACATCTTGCTGTCCCTTCAGGCGTTGTGTTCAACAGTTGTGGGTTTACCAGCTGACACAGGTTGCTCCATGGCAGCTGAGCTAGTAAAGGGGAAGTTGGGGTCATCATCATCCAAGCTGGCAAGAGTTGCTGCTGCTTTACTGCCCAGCAGGGACATTGACTCATGTGCCAGGAGAAAAGAGACTTCTCTTTCAACCTTGATGAATCAATCCAAGTATGGCAGTTGTTTTAGATGACTCTGGGTTTTATATGATCTGGTCCATGTTAGGACTCAAAGAAATGCAAAGACACTTGGAAATCTCTTTGAAAAGAGAAGTAAAATATTTAGCAACACAGTGAAAGAATTGTGTCTGCACTACATGGGCACACCCATTCTGCTGGGATCGGCCAGAGCCCACCTAATACCCTTACTCCCTGCTAAGGAAACTGGCAAGCTGGGTGTCCAGGGATTCCTGTGACAAGTTTAATATTGTGTGTCTGCTAGTTACCCCTTTCTACCTCATGCATAAGCATATCAAACTCCTCTTTAAAAACAGTTAGGACTCTTGGCTTTTAGTAGATTATTTCAGTCATTAGCTGATATATTCTTTCTGTTACCACACCTTGGTGATTTCATGGCACTTGTTTAGCTGTTGATCTGGCATCTTCAGCATGCATGTGCTACTCCCTCTGTAATGCCTGTGTCTCAGTGATGTTTTAGGGTGTGATGGTATTCCTGCTTTGGTGTGCCTTGGGCTAGGCAAGGAACCAGCCTCCTCTCCCCTTTCCAGCATATGTGTGCTCTTTTCTCACTGATGGGATGTTTGCGGTATCTTTGGAGTTCACATTGTCTCTGGAGTTTGCCAATGGTCTTGTATGGAGCAGAAAACATGGGCAGCAAGGCCAGGTGGATACCTCAGCTTCCCCCCTTCTCAGATGCCTCTGAGGGCAGCAGCACCAGGAGGAGACCTAAGCCGTGCTGGTGCTGTGAGCAGAGATGACTCTTGCATCACTGATAGAAGGCCATGCAGCTCCCACCTCCTCAGCAAAAAAATAGGAACTCTGCTGTAGTGGAGAAGTTGCAGCATCATAAACCAAGGCATTGTGGGTCAGTTTGCTCCGGGGTGAGCGTGGGCCAGGCAGGCAGCAGTGCTGGCTCTGGGGTGCACATGGGTGGCTGTGAAGGTGCAAAACTTCTTTGTGGTGCTTTGACACCTTGCGGGAGCCAGGAGGGGCCTCTTGGTGCTTTTGTGTGGGATAGTCAGTTTGTATGCAGGGCTGGTGCACACATTCTTTTTACTGGAAGCCTGGGGGGAGAAGGAGTTAATAGGGACAAGGGCAAGGGAAGAAGATCGCTGGATCTGAGTTGGGGCTACTGGCTGATATTTTTGCAACAGTCTTCTGTTACCCAGCGTGAGACCGCGGGGATTAGCTGGGCAGACTCTCAGGCTCCTTCCGTACTGAGGGCCTGCCTGCCCTCTGCACAGCAGTAGAGCTTTTTTCCACAGACTTTCAAAATCCAGTACACTTGGGGAATTTTTATTGAGAGATTTTATGGTGCTTATTTCTTCAGCAGAGAAATTTTGTGTTTGCCCCTAGTTATTTACCCTAGTAAAAGGGTAAAGAGCAAGGTTGCTGCTTCCCGAGAATGCAGTGGTGCTAAATTCCTCAAGCACATTGCTGTAGTGCCTGCATCCCAGAGCCTGCTGGATCACACCTGCCTCTTCCAAGTGTTGGCAGGTCAGGTCATCACCGCTCAAGGAGTGGGAGTTTTGCCATGACCTACCCCTTATATCAAGCACTGGATCTGTACCCAGGTCTGTAGTGTGGTTATCTGGTGTAATCTCTGTGTGATTAGGAAGAAATTCTTTGCTTGGGAAGGAATTATTCCCTGTGAGGGTGATGAGGCCCTGGCACAGGGTGCCCAGAGAAGCTGTGGCTGCCCCTGGATCCCCCCCTTGGCAGTGTCCAAGGCCAGGTCGAATGGAGCTCAGAGCAACCTGAAGTAATGGGAGGTGTCCCTTGCCCATGGCAGGGGGTGGAATGAGATGGTTATTAAAGTCTCTTCCCACCCAAACTGTTCTGGGATTGTCCGAGTCTGGCTTGGCTGTTGGTGAGGGTGAAGAGGGGGCTGTGGGCAGTGCTGCTTGCCTGGGTTGCTGTTGTACAGGTGAACTGTCATTAGCAGCAGCTTTGGGGGAATATTGCAAAAAAGCCACTGTACATGTCCTCCCCTGCTCTGGGCAGGTGTCTTTGATGACAAAGTGTGGAATGCTGTGCTTGATCAGATCTGGTCTTTTGCGGCAGTGGCTGTGCCGGCAGGCTGGGCTTCCATGGGAAGTTGCCTGGGCATGAGCAGCTGGACCATCTGTTTTAAAATATTGCATAATATGGGCAGATTTACTCCAAACCTTCAGCTTTCTGGGAACAAAACAATCTCTTCAGTCTTAAAGTTTGTTACTTCATATGGTACCCTGGTCTACTCCTTTCCTGTCAGGTGCCAGTGTTTGTCCCCTGGATCCTGATGATGGGACTGCTCTGTATTCAAAGCAGTGCAGCCTAAAGTTTGACCTAAAAAATCCATTTTATTCATGATTTTAGAGTAAACATCGAACGATAAAAGATTCTTAATGCTAATGGCTTTCTGAGTGAGTGAATGAGAAATGGTCTCATTACAACCCCCTGCCATGGGCAGGGACACCTTCCACTACCCCCAGGTTGCTCCAAGCCCTGTCCAACCTGGCCCTGGATGCTGCCAGGGATCCAGGGGCAGCCTCAGCTTCTCTGGGCACCCTGTGCCAGGGCTTCACCTCCCTCAGGGTAAAGCATTTCTTCCTCATGTCCAGGCTAATCCTGCACTCTGCTAGTTTAAAAACCTGTGCAGGTAAAGGTGAAACTTCTTGTCAGGAAGTTCAACCTCATGTAAGGGATAGTGAACAGCTGGGATGGAGCCTTGTCCAGCCTGATGGGTGGGAGAGGGGGGAGCCTTTGATGAGCTGGAGTGAGGTCTGGATCTGGGACCTTCCCCTTCCTGTGGGCAGAGCCACGGCTGGAGCAGCTGCCTGTGCTGTGGGATGAGCACTCTGTGTCAGCCCAGAGAGCTGCTGAGAGGTGCCCGTGGCTTGTTTCCCCTTTAGATTTTAACCAGGCAAATTAAGACATGAGCTATTAGGAAAGCACTCAAGAAGATTCTTTTGACAGAACAAACCCCATTTGCTCCTGGCAAAAGTGGTTTACAGCAAAGAGAGATTTTGATGTTGAGTATTTTCCATTAAAAATACTGTTAACTGCTAAATAGTGACAGTGTGTTTGCTATAATTATCCCCAGAGTATATTTTAATTGTAGTTTTCTCTTTAAACCACTTGTTAAAGTGCTGGGAGTGTATTTGCTGGCTTTGTGTGTGTTCCATGCAAATGTCACATGTATTTTGAAGGAAAGGATGACAGGAGCTTGAATGCATTTACCCATTTAACAGCTTTCTGTTTCATAGGCAATTTCTCTAGGTCATGCTTACCAGCTATTAATGAGAATGGTCGGAGCTATTGGGTGTTAATTTACATTTTCTCAAGTACTCAGCGTTCAGTTATTGTTGATGATGAGACTGGTGGCACTTATAGAGGGCAGGAGGAGTGTGGCCTGGGCCTGGCACAGGCTGGCACATACCTGTTGTCCTCTCCCATTAAGTGATGGTTTCTGCTGTGCATCTCCTTCTTTTTCTCCAGAAGAATATCTTGAATTTGAAGGTGGGGGGTTATTTTGTGCTGAGATGGAAAAGGCAGTCGCTGTTCTCCATGCTGGAAGATCAAAGCTTTTTTTACTGGAGAGAGATGCTTTGCAGATCCTCTGCTTGTTGTAAATGAAAGGAATGTAACACAGGTGTCTGAATTTCTCTTGTAAGCCATTGAGAAGTGGCAGGATTTGATCCCCAGTGCTCTACAGCCCTTTCATGGGAAAACAGCAGCAAGTCTCAGTTCAGGATGGCAGCTTTGCCTTAGTGAATAATTTGGCAAAACTGTGCTGTCAGGTGAGACATGAGGTGTGTTGATGTTCTGCTAACCTAGATTTGGGAGACCCTGACAGTAAGCAGTCAGTGTATTAAGAAACGATGAAATCAGGGGGGAAATATGCAATGGAGTTGACTCCTGCTGGCCTAAAGAGAGCAGCTTTTAGCTTGCAGCTTCTGCCGTGCACTGGGATGCAGCTCTGCAGAGCAGCAGGATGCAGCACTGAACTTGCCATGGCTGAGCTCCCTGTCCCATGGCATTTCTTGCCCAGGCAGCAGCCCAAGCCATTCTCCATTTTCGTGTATTGGGCTCCTGCCTGTGCCCAGCTCTGTCTTGTCTGTTCCCAGCGCTAGTTGCTTCCTATTTATGTTTTGCTGACAAGTCTGTATAAAGAAAATGAAAGGGTCAGGGACTCTTCTCTTTTTTTCTGTTTCTGTCAGGGTTGCAAACCTTAAAAAAACTGTTTGAAACGTATTTCTCAGACTTTGATGTGAAGATCTCTTCCCCGTGTAATTTCATTTCTCCTCCTAAGAAATTGTGTATAGTTAAAGGATCACCAAGAACATGTGAATAAGTGCATTTTCATAGGCTGGCTGTTCCAGTGCTTTGGCTACTTTTTAAAAAAAGTTCTGTGCATGTGTGTAGTGACACTTCATGGAGTGACAGCCATTGTATTTTCATGGTAGCAAGGGCTGGGCTTTTCTTAGGCTTCCCTTTAGCTTTTTTCTCTGGTTTTGTTTTCATAATCAATCAACTTTATGTGACTTTTTGTGGACTTTTCTCTGGCCCTTTTGCTGAGGAGGAACCAGGACTCTTTTAGTTAAATGGCTTATTTCTCTTGGTGTTCAGAGGTGTCAGCAGTACCAGGAATATATATGTATTTTTGGGGAAAAGAGCATTTTGCAATATAACAGGGCTTGTTTGTGGATGTGACAAGGACTGAAGCTGTTTCCTTGTATAAAAGCTTTAGAAGCAGTTTCAGTAGAGGGAGGATGATCAGAAGTGGCTGTGACTTGCACAAGTAGATGTTACTTCTGACAGGCACTGGCTGCTTCTTGTGAGATGTTCAAAAGAAAGGAATAAAAATTTGAATGGATCTTCATCTCTATGTGGATTTTGTACTCCTGCCCCTCTCAGGAGTGCAAAATCCTGATTATACCAGGAAGAGGAGAATGGCAGCTTGATCCTGCATGGATTCATTGGGCGTGGGACTTGTAGGTAAATACAAATTCAGGATCAGCATATTGACATGGCTTGCACCCTCACTGAGGATTCATAACATTTCTAGCAAGTTTTGCTCAACTGGAGAGGGAAGCCACAGGAATTACCAGCTGGAGTAGCTTTAACTCCAGAGCCGATTTGTTTCTCCAGGGATGCTGAGCCCTTGCACCTCTGAGCAGTTGGGACTATGGGTGCTGAGCAGCAGCACCACTGTTCCCCTTGCTGTACCTGCTGCCCGGGGTGCTCCCAAAGGGCTTGGGGATCAAAGGGGCATCCTGGCCAGTTCAGGACAGGGTTAGGGCCTGTAAATAGTGCTGCAAGATAAATACAAAGTATTAAAAAGGACTTTTATTTTCAGTTATAAAAACTGAAATAAGAGCAGCAATAAGAGGCAACAGGAGTTCTGCACTGTGGAAAGAAAGGGTTTTGTGTCCTTCAGGGAAGCAGAACACTTTGAGCTGGGTGCTGGAAGGAGACCAGAGCTCTCCACTGAAGTTTCACCTCCTGACTGTGGTCCATGTGCTGGAGCCAAGCTCTGCAGAGGCTTGGGTTTGTCCTGGCTGGGAACATTGGGGTTTTACTCATCTGGAACCACACAGAATAGGAAAACCACAAAACCCTCAGCTTCCTGCTCTGCAGGTAACGTGATTGCAGCTCCTCATTTCTCTACTTTCACTTTCTGCAGTGCTTGCTTGCATTAGGAATGGCTGTATTAAGGTCTTTATTTAAAATTTTAATTACCTTTTTAGATCTTTTCTCTCTTCATGGACAGGATGTGAGGTCTTTGTTTAGAGTTGCATCAGCTGATGTACCAAAGCCAGCCTGTTGTTCATCGCTGCAGAAGTGTCTTGCTGCAGATCCCTTGGCTGTTGGTTTGGAGTCAGAGTTGCTCTGTCCATCCTTGCAGTTCTTCCATCAGGAAGAAGTTTAATTGTTGTAACTCTTCAATCGGTATTATCTTCGCTAACAAGAAAGCAAAGATTTCTGCCACATAAGTAAATATCCACAAGGCTGTTGAGAGCAGCATAGTTGTGGAAATTCAGCAAACTCGGATTGTATCTCGAATACAAGTGCCAGGACAGGTCCTGTGTGACAAGGGGAGAGAGTGGGTGGTGACAGGGCGTGGGGCATAGGTGACAGGGTGTTTCTCTTCTGACAGCCTGCACACAGCTGAGCTGCTCTGTTGGGTTTCTATTGTTCAACCTGACTTCGAATCTGAGGGCTTCAATTAAGTGTTGGGTTGAGTTGTGTGAGCTCTTGCCAGCCTGGTGTGATGGGATCTGGCACTCACAAGGCGACGAGAGGATGGAATACGATTGGGGAAGTGAAACTCAGCAACAGTCATTAAATACAGAGCTATCATGGCTGACTGAGGAGGGCCTTGAGCTGGAAGTGGTTGGAGGATGAAAGAATATCTGAGGGAAGGATGTGGCTTTGGTTATCGCTCTTTTCATTGGCATCTCAGTGCTGTGGTGGAGGGCAAGATGATGTGCTAGATGGACCACTGCAGCTGTTCTTTGTCTTTGGATCTAGCCCTTTGGAATTAGAACATCTTCTTCTGAAATCCAGATTGAAGTACAAAAATAGATCAGATAGATCTGTCTACAGATATCACTTCTAAATCTTAGCACAAAATTGCTTTGGATTTAGTGTCTAAAAGTTCTCCAACCAGGTGCTTTCAAAGGCAATTAAAAGCTTTATATGCTCTGTAGACTTGCGATTTGATTCCTTTCTTGAGCAACTCTGCACACCTCCGTTATAGTTTAGCAGAACTAAGTGAAAATGCCTGTTGGGAGCATGTC
Source organism: Vireo altiloquus (assembly GCA_013396875.1). Lineage (NCBI taxonomy): Eukaryota > Metazoa > Chordata > Aves > Passeriformes > Vireonidae > Vireo > Vireo altiloquus. The sequence goes on along the minus strand of VZRF01002858.1, from coordinate 272,870 downwards.
TTCCTAGGTGGTCTTAAGATCCAGATCAAAATATTTCTCAGTGTAACAGTGCAGAAACAACCCAGCAGCTGAGACCAGGTTTTCAGAAGGGCTCAGTTCCTGTGTAAGTCTGTGAAGACACTGATCAGATGTTTGGGAGAACAGCACACGTGGGCACTCACAAGCAGAACACCAATTCATGTGAAGCAGATCCAAACTTGAAAAACTGACTCGGTGTATTTTTAGCTGTGCATAGATGTCAGGCTTGGAAAAAAACTTTAAATATTACAAAGTTTTGGATCCAGACATGATGATCTGCTGTGCTTGCATTGCGCAAGGCATTATTTCTTGCGGTAATAGTGGTCAAGTGGAAAAGCAACCCAGTGCTGGGGTCAGAGCATTATCCCTCCTCAGGAGAGTCTGGAGCCTGTTAGAAGCCAGCTCCAGCATGAGTCTCCTCACTGTAGTACAAGTTGTTTCCAACATGTTATTTGTGCATGTTAGTGCAGCTTGAACATTTTCACACACATGCTTTCTCTGCTTATTCTTTCTAGCTATTTACTAGTCAGTGACAGGCAACATGTAGCTATTCTTATTCGCCTGACTCTGGAGGATTTCTTATTCTATGATTCTGTGACTGTAGGATTCAGTCTGGTCACTGGGTCCAAGGTAATTATCGGAGCCAGTGGGATGCAGGCTGTGATTGTTGCTGCCACTTTGCTGGCCTAAGGTATCTAGAGGGATGATGGAAACATGCTTGTTGCTTTATCCAAAGAAATGAAATCCTTTCCATTGACCTTAAGCAAAGTCCTCAAGGGCAGATTTTTTTTCTTGCTTTTAGGAGTAAGGGCTCCTAAAATTGAAAAGAAAAATAAAATCAGCCAACCTCCCTCTCCAGTCCTTCCTATGATATGTTTTATAATTGTTGCTGTACTGTTTCATATTGAAAAAGTACCTGGCATGACCCTTTGCATAATTTATTATTGTTGTTTACCAGGAGAGGCTTCAGGTGCTGCACAATAAATTTCCCAGGGCAGTGTCACCCTTTGTATCTGACAGCTGCTCTGTGACAGGCTCCGCTGGGTTATGCCGTGGCTGCCTCAGGCATAGGTTGCAGGAATATTTTGGGTGAAGCAAAGGGCTGCTGTGAGAGCAGCCACAGACTCCTGGTCTGGCAGCACCTCCCATGTGGACAACCAGGCCCTCCAGGTTCTCTCCAGCAGTGTTTCACCAGGCCTGGTATTGGACTGTGACTGAGAGCCATGTGTTAAATGCTGCTCTCCAGCTAGAAATTGCCTGAATCCCAGTTTGGGATGGAAGCTGCTGTCTGACCCCAGTGCTGCACTCTCCTCTGGGCAGGGAGCTTTAACCCTATTCATACAAATGGTGTTTCCGTGCAGGATGGCATCAGGGATAATACTAAAGGTTAAGTCTCTGGAGAGTCCAGAGACTTCATTCTCAGGTTTTGCTTTTGGGAGTTTCCAGTCTGAGGGAATTAATCTTAATCCAATTGCAATTTCTTGTACTCTAAGCTTAACCTACTTTACCAGACGTGGTGGAGGAGGTATTTATAGATGGTGGAAGTGCTGTGTGATGTAGCCTGGATCCTGCACTCCCAGTCGTGGAGGTGCATGTCTGCTGCTGCAGCTGTGAGCCACCTCCTGGCCCCAAATCATGCACATGTCTTGCTCAAATATTGTCTAGTTCAGCTGATTTTTCATGAAGGCAGTGGCCAGTAATCCTTCCAGAGTCCTGGCTGCTCTAGGCTTGGATGTTTGTGCTCCCTAGTTGGAAGCACACTTGGGACTGTGGGTGAATTATGGATAAATCCTCTTTCTAGTGAGGTGACTCCTAAAAATGAGCATACTTTACTTACTCCTGCAGTGCAAAAGCATCATTTCAAATTTGAATGCTGACTCTCGGATTATACTAAATCGAAGGCTTCATTGAAGGACTAAAAATCTCAGCAACAGACAGACGTACTGAAAATATTTCTACCCTTTAAAGTGAATTTCTGTAGTTGCAGCTCTTAAAACTAATAAGTCAAACCCCAAGACCTCTTCTTTCATCCAGACTCCTCAAATAGAACTGCAGAATATGCTGAAGTTTAGGTTTTGTTTCAAAATTTGACTAGTTTTTTCTTGAAAAATAGTTTATCTTGAGGGTAAGACTGGAAACCTACTTAAGTCTCAAATTAGTTGTGCTGGTGTTGGAGTAGATCCGTGAGCAGGACAGGAAAGGAAGGAGATAAAAGTGCAAGATGTTAGGTTGGAAGAGGCTGTGGACACGCAGAGCTGTACTAGCAGCAGCAGGAATAACCAGCTGGAAATCCTGGGAGCATTTAGGATGTCAGCAACTGCAGGGCTGCAGCTCTGAACTCAGGTAAATGTTCTTTGCTGTCTCTACATCAAAGCAGGTATTTTGTTAGCAGACAAGATACAGCAGTTTGGTTATTTAAAGCTGTTGGAAGAGCAGAGATATGTGTTGGGGTTTTTTTTCTGTCTCACGTTAGAGTTTGCACTAGCTTTGCTTGGAATTACCTTGGAAGAAATGAGAACTGATAGTTTTCTATTAAGAAAATGACCTCAAGCATTCAGTCTGTTTCCAAATGATAGTAAACAATCCATTCTTCCTCATTTTCTGTCTTTCTGTTGATGTGTTTTAATTTTACAAGGGAGAGGTAAAAAGGTTGCACAGTTCATTACACATGCACTGACTGCCCTTCCTGCTGTTTGCTGTCACAGCTTGTGTTCCTGTGGTTGTATTTATTTTTTTCCTGGTTATACTACAGTAGAGAAAGAGAGTGCAGATTTGACTCCTGGTGTATCATCGCTCCACAAACAGACAGTGACTTCAGCATATGACCAGAGAGACTATTTACCTGTGCACTGTGACTCACTTGAATGCTGTGACCTATGTTCAGGCTGTGGCAGGAAGAAGTTGATCCTGCAGAGTTGAACCGAGCGGAAAACATTTTGACAGGAATCAGTTTGTGCCCTTGCAAGATAGAAACCTTGGAAAAATCCATTAAACTATTCCTGTTTTGAAAATCTTAGTGCTTGAAAAGGGAGCATTTTGTTCTGTGTAACCTGAACATGGTCAGCAGTGTGGTTGAGGTGTGGCATGCAGGAATGGTGGTGAAGAAATTCTAGGAAGAAGTTAGAATTGCTTGTTTCAACAGGAGGGGAGTCGGAGGCTTGAAGAAATGGCCAAGGGCATCCTGTACCAGCCACAGTGTGTCCAGCAAGAGCAGCAGAGTGACAGTCCCCCTGTGCTGGGCACTGCTGAGGCACCTTGAATCCCTCATGACATGAAAAACATTGAGGGGCTGGAGTGTATCCAGAGAAGGGAGCAGAGCTGGGGAAGGAAGGGTTTGGAGCCCCAGGAACAGCTGAAGGAGCTGGGAAAGGAGCTCAGCCTGGAGAAAAGGAGGCTCAGGGGGACCTTGTGGCTCTGCACAACTCCCTGACAGGAGGGGACAGCCGGGGGGGGGTCAGGCTCTGCTGGCAGGGAACAGGGACAGGAGGAGAGGGAACAGCCTCAGGCTGGGCCAGGGGAGGTGTAGATTGGGTATTAGGGAAAATTTCTTTAGCTGTCAAGCATTGGAAGGTGCTGCCCAGGGAGGTGGTGGAGTCCCATCCCTGGAAGTGTAAAAATGTGTGAATGGGATGCTTGGGGCCATGGTTGGTGGTGAACAAGGTGGTGGTGCTGGCATGATTGGACGTTAGAGGTGATTAGTGATCTTAGAGGTCTTTCCAACCTTAATGATTTTGTGATTCTGTAAATCATAAATGTCCTAGGTGAAGTAAAAATAGTAGTACAGAATCTAACTGTGGAGGAATGCTTTTGGCCTGCATGTGACCTGCTAGACAGCTGTTTCTTGTTGTGTGAAGGCTGGTTGGCTGTGGTGATGGTAAAGGGGCCTCACAGTGATGAGAACTTAACTGCAGAGCCAAGTGCTTGGATTAATTCTGGTGACGGATAGCAGCACATAAATAATTCTGTCCTTGGCCTAGCACCCATTCACCAGTGCAGCAAGGAACAAGTGCTGCTGTGAGCCCAAGTTTTTCTGGGGCTGTTGTGTAGGTGCTTTTCCCAGTGCCTGTTTTGGCTGTGGTCTATGGAATGTCAAGGGCTGTGCATTTGGGGACACAAGGCATCACTCATGGACCTCGGTTCCATGCACAGACCTGGTGGTAAAATGATGACATTCTTTTAAAAATGGATTTGAGGACACCACTACCACTTTAAGGCTGGGGTGATTTGCAGTAAAGATTGCTATCCTTATGGGTAGATTAATTTATTTACAATCAAAAAGCTATTTTTGGCTGTCTTTTTTCTTTTTGGAGAGCAGCCTAACTTAGGATACAATCCTGCTTGGATTCCCTCAAAACATAAGGTAGTACTTGCCACTTCTGCTTAGCTGAAGTCCTACTTTCATATATGGTCTGGACTTGGTATAACCATTAACATGCAACTGAACAAACCCAATGGTCACAACTGGGAAGACCATAAGTCAAGAAACTTCAAAATTTCAAGTCTGGTGTTTAGGATTGCCCTAATTTGAAAAAGTGATCTATTCCAAAGTTAGTTTTGGTTTCTTCCAAATCATTCTCTGTCCCATAATTCTTACTGTAAAAGTTCTCAGAGAAGTTGATGTTATAATGGTTGATGATTAGAATTATGTGTTAAGTTAGCAAGACCTTTAAAAGACAATTTATATAAGGTGGATATTTCTGCAGCACCTTTTCAGACAGTTTTGGTCCCACAGCCTTGGTGGTGATGGGCATTAGTGAATTCCAGAAGCATCATAACCCCCACACCTCTTTGTTGTAGTGAGGCAGGGTGGTCTGTAATGAACCTGTGCATAACAAAATCACAGCAAAACTCCTGCATCTAAAGAGGCTCTTTTGCCTCTAGTTAGAATGATGTGTCTGCAAGGAATAGAGACATGGAGTCAAAAATCTTTTTTAGGATGAAACTCAAGATTTGGAGTCCACAGCTGAAGCTGTGGAAGGCTGCTGGGGAGCACAGTTTGCTTTGGCTCTCCTCAGACTTCTGCTTCATTTGAGTCTGTTGTTTCACTTACAGTACGTTTCCATGTGATCTGTGCTGGATGGAAATTCCTGGCATTTCTCAGGATGTTCGTTTTTCCCGGTCACATTCCTTGTTCATCAGCTGAGCAGAAACAAACCATCCTGTTTGCTTCCCAGGGGCAGCCTAAGCTTCTGGATTTGCTGGATTTGTAGAAAATCCAGCTCCAGACGATGGATTGACATAATTGAAACTATCCTTAGAAAACCTACTGAGGTAGAAATCAATAGACTGACATTTAACTGTGTTAAAAGGTGTTCTGTCCCTGTGTGAAAACAGGAGGAAACTTGATGTAGAAAGTTTACAAATAGTGAGAATAGGAGCAGGCTGTGAGGAGATTTTCTGGTGAGGGTTATAGTTAATTGTGTCAGTTTTAGTGTTGGGCCACTTCAATTCCCTTGTTCTCCTGAGCTGTATAAACATTGCTGTGAGAAAGGGAAAATCTTACAACGCAATGTTATTGCCCTTTGACAGAGGGCTGGGGTTTTGGGCGTGTGAACAAAACAGACTTGAAGATAATAGAAGAAATCCCTGGACCCCGTCTGAGGGCAGATTTGTGCTGCCATCATGGTGAGCAAGGGGCTGTGTGGCCTTTCTCTGCAGGTTCCTACCCAGCATCACCCCCTGTGCCTGTGCAGACCTTGGGGGAGCTGATGAATGCGGGGAGGTTTCAGGGATAAGGTCGAATCCTCCAGACAGACCCTTGGCAGTCATTAACTCTGTCTGCTTTTGCTCTGAGGGAGGAGATGCCCTCAGGGAAGCAGTTGGAAGAGATGTGAGTGGTAGGTCAGGCGATGGTGTTGTGACAGGCTGTGCACTCACAGAAGGTCCTCAGGTTCCTGCAGACCTGCCCTCAGCTGTATGCTTTGCTCCAGGGACACACCTGAGGTGCAGAGCACTGGCTGACAGTGTCCTTAGTGCCAGCTTGAAATGGATTGTTACAGTGGGAGTGGTGAGGCCCTGGCACAAGCTGCACGGGGAAGCTGCAATTGTCTCATCATTCAAAGTTAGGTTGGATGGGGCTTTGATCAACCTGACCTAGTGGAAGGTGTCCCTGCCCATGGCAGGTGTTGGAATGAGTTAATCTGTAAGGACTTTTCCAACCCAAAGGCATCACCCAGGCAGTGGGAAGCTGGAGAGGATTCAGTTGTGGGCTCCTGGGAAGGTGGGGTGAAGAGGACTCATTTCAGGTGTTTTGGTGTGGAAGAACGCAGGTTTCCTGTGGGCAAATGGGAACAAGACAGGGTTTTCTGTACCCCAGTAGGAGGACTGGGAAGGGCCAGCTGCCTTTGTAGTCCCAATCCTGCTGTTGCTTGAAGAGGTCATCTCAACTTCAGGGGAAAATACAGAGCCAGTTGCTGGCTCAGTGAGCGGGACCCCTCACACACTGCTATTTATTTATTTAGTGTTTCCCACTGCTTCCTCAGTTGGCTGCAGAGCTTTCCCTCACCTGGTCACCCCCCAGATGCTCTCTGCTTAGCAGCCTGCTTGGCAGAAGGAGTGCACAGATATCCATCCTCCCTCAAGCCTGGTTATCTCCATTTGCTGCTAGCCTGAGGAGGGTCAGGAACCCAAACAGCCAACCTGTGCTTGGAGTGTCACATAAAAGACATCCCAAGGTGCCCTCTGCCTCTTCAGTGCTGTCCCCCCAGATCTGTTGGTGTGCCCAGGCTGTGTGTGGCAGGCCAGGCCTCTGTGCCCCATGGGTGTACATGGAGGATGCTGAGCCCTGGGGTTGGAGGTGCTGTGGCTGCTGGAGCCCTGGCAGGTGATTCCAACTGTCACAGAAGGTGCTGTGGATGCTTTGCTTTGGCAAATGATCTTGGAATGATCTGGGGACAACCTTGATATGAGAGTCAACTGTCTCCATTCCCATGTCCCAACACAAGCTGTGATTTGCTAATGTTGTAAAATGTAAAATCCTTTTCTTACAATATGTCATTTTTTTTCTGTTTATTTCCAGATGCTCTCAATATTTTATGCTGACAAAAAGTTTACTTTATGTTCGTTGTCTCCCAGGTAAACGCAAAGCGCTGAAGTTAAATTTTGCAAATCCACCTTTCAAGTCCACAGCAAGATTTACTCTAAATACTTCTGGAGTTCCTTTCCAAAATCCACACATGTGAGTATAAAGCCAATGGCACAACTAGTGGAACAACTTTGAAATTATTTAGCCAACACCCAGTGTTAGTTAAATGGAGTTTGATTAGTTCAGTTATTTGTAAGTTGTTTAAATCTTTCAGTTTGAGTCACTGTAAAAGATTTTTTTTTCCAGTATTTAAAATAAAAAGGTTAAATTGGGATCTTCTTGGTTTACACTGGAGCTAATGCTTTCCAGAATTGATTGAATTGAATATTGTAGCTGATAATGCTAGATACACCTATAATTAATGTCCAGACTGATTCACTGTTGTTTTCCTATCTCTTTGTTTAGCTTATTACTTTTTGTTAGAATTTCCTGTTTCTGTGTTACTTGTGAAAGCCATAACTGTGATAGAATTGTTTTCAGCACTAAAACGGACAAAAGTTGAGTATTATCATTTTAGCAACAGGGAGATGTTAGGGGAGTTATGCAGACATTAGGTCTCAGTGAGTTTTCTAGCCAGTTTAGCCCCAGGAGATATCCCTGTCCAAAGTCTAAGAGCAAGCGTGGCACAGAGCTGTTCCTGACTAGTAAATACCAGGGTACATCATCACCAAAAAGATCAGCTTTGTATCCTCAGATCCACCAATCTAGCTGGACAGTGCTGCTCTGCAGCCGGTCCCTGTGGCAGATGCAGCAAGCATGCAGAAGATGTCCCACATTTTTCTTCTCTAAGGTCTCAGGAGTTTTGTCAGTGTCAAGTCTCAGAAGCTGCACCTGCAGCCTCCCTGCTGCCTGGGCTCTCGGGAGTATCCCTGTCATAGGCTGCTCCTGCTTGGCTCTGCATGTCACTGCCTCTCTCCTGGAGCTCAGTGCCTTCTGCTTCCCTGGGACATACCTGCTGGGCTCTGTTCCTGGGAGCTTCTTAATGCTGGGGATTTTCAAACAAGCCTTTATCGAGTTAGGAACATGTTTCTGATGAGTTACTGATGGTAATTATAATATAGAGAAATGTTATAGAGAACTTTGGATGATTCTCAAAATCTTGAGTGACCTTTCCAGCAAATCCTCCTCTTTCTTTCTCTCTCTTTTTCTCTCTGAAATAGAGCATTCTTACTGGTTGTAGAGCTCACATTTAGATATTCACTTTTTGTGTCTCATCACATCATCAAACCCTAGTAAAGATTTTCTGCAGAACCCCTTCTGGGGCTCTTTCCTCTCTCTGACCTTGTTAGTCCATTAAATAAAGGACTTAGTCCCAGCTAGTGAGTCTCCACCATCAGCCATCTATAGGGATTTGACTTTTCTGTGTTTATCTGTGTGGATTTCTGTCTCAAATTCACTGGAAGTCACAGTGGCTCCTGTCCAGCACAGAGGAGCTTTCGTTGTTAGTCGATGACATCTTAAGTTTCATGTTTGTGCAAGTGATTGTCAACACTGTCCAAGACAGGTGCTGCTCTTTCTCTATGGGAGTTGAAATTGTGGGCAGGGATTGCATCCTGGGCTGGTTAATGGTGTTACTAGGTCTGAGGGCTTTCAAGTGTTTTGGGTTGGATATGATAGCTGTTCAAGTGCTGGAATTGATGGTGATGTGTCTGTGCTAGAGCTTTCTTGGGAGGCTGCGAGCTGTAATGGCCATTTCTGTTTGAAAGAGATGGTTTCTATTAGCTTGGCTGCTTTCTCTGTGATGAGGCTGGCTGAGCTTGGGTGCAGCAAATTGTCCTCGTGTCCTTTATGTGTCTGTAGCAGATGCTGTTCCTCAAAAGCCGTGTTGACATTTTCTGGTTGCACGCTTCTGTCAAGTGTTTGTCTCGCAGCTGATGTATCTCCGTCTCCTGCCTTCTTCCTGAGATGCTGGAATGACTTTTTCCTTAGTAGGCTAGAAACCTTTTCTAGACTTTGATTTGAACTGGATATTTCAGAGCTCCTCGCCCAGACGTGTTCCTGAAGCAGAATGTTTCTGTTCACCAAGCCCCTTCTCATCAGCCTGGTGGAGTAGAAAAGCCTGGGTGTCCTCCTGAAATGAGCACTGGCTCCACACTGCTGAGAATTGTCCTGGACAGGCCCTGTTGGTCCAGATGGGTGGATCTGAAGATACAGAGAGGTTAATTTCTCACATGAAGTTTGGGGTTCTGTGGTTTGGATCCACCGATTCAGGGGTGTCCTGTTGTTCCTGCCTTCAGGCAGGCAGAGGGTCCTGTTGTCAGATGTGTCTTGCCTGTGCTGAGCTCTGTTTTGGGCATGAAAGGAGGCAGCCAGGGGTGACATGCAGCTGCCAGGAGGTGGGAATTGCCTATTAGCTATATTTTGCTTGATTTAGCAGGTTTTGGTTGGGAAACTGCTCAGGCTGGATTGTTGGATGTTTAGGTCAGAGTGTGCTTTCCTACTATATAGACAGAAAGTAAAGGAGCAAATGGGGCTCCTCCTGCTGGTGTGTGTGTCAGGAGGGAGGAAACAGCAGTGAAAACTGCACCCTGAACAGAAACATGGCTGTTGAGGAGAGGAGGCATTTCATGACATGGGTGGCCTTCCAGATTTCAGGCTATGGAGTGTTACTGTGCTCCTTCTCAGTGCGATCTCATTTTATCTATAACTGGATAAAATGGGTACAGAGCCCACATTCTGCCAAAGTGCAAGTTCTTTCTTTTGAGGGTTCGTTTCTTGGTCTGAGAGATCTTCAGGGGTGTTGGAAAAGAAGTTGGGGAGTGTGGAGGAAACAATTTTGGGAAGTGGAGTTCAACTCCAGTGAGCAGGGGTGGACAGGACTAGTCGTTTGCACAGGGACGTTTGCCAGGTGATCTTTGTGTGATTTCTGACTCCATCCATTCATGCTAGTTCCTTGGTTTTCATGGTGTGTTACCTGGAGGAACAATTTCAAGGTCATGGAATCTCAATTACAAAATATGGCATTCTTAGGACTCTGTCCAGTGCTTCCCAGTTGCCTTGCCTGCTGTGGTGCAGAAACTCTCTGTTCCCACTGTACTTCTGCCTGGAGGCTGTTTCAGAGCTTCACTGCTGTTGTGGTTAGAGGCTTTTTGCTAATACATAGCCTGTGCCCTGGAATACTGTGTCCAGGAGGACACAGTATAGATTCAACACTACTGGACGTAGGAAGTTGATAGATGGGTTCCCAAATCGTCCACCTTCCCCTCTTTTGTACTTTCTTTCCCATTTGTGGAGGTTTCGAGCCATGTGTTGTGATTTGGGTGCAGGTTGGAGCTTTATTCCTCTGGGCTGCACAATTGTGCTGCCATGAGAGCACAGGGAGCACAGGAGGTGGGAGCCAGGGCAGAGCCACATGGAGGAATGTGACATCACAGGCAGGAACAGGAGGAGTCGGTGAGTGGTTGGGACCTCTGAGCTTTGCTGTGCTGTCTCCATCAAGGCATTGGATCTGAGAGCTGCTAAGGGCCAAGTGGCAGAGGATAGTATGGCCTTGCTGCTCCTGTCCCATCCCTGTCCAGCCCATGTCACCCTGAGCCCCTGCCCCAGGTCGTGTTCTCCTTCACCTTTAGGAGTACATCCACCACCAGCTGTGTCAGAATGTCTTGGAGGTCACCTTTGTCACAGATATTCAGGAAACTAAGCAAGGAGGAGATGGGCAGAGACTACAGCTGCTCTGGAGCCAGGGACAGGACCTCTTACATCTCCAATTCTGCCTGGGATTTGCCCTAAGCATTTTCTGAATTAGAACATGTGTTACAATCAGGGGGCTTTGAAGTGACCTTGAGATAGAAGACCTGCTCAGTGTGACTTTGAGATTAGAAGCTGGAGGTATATTTCTAGTTCTAGAATTTGGGCTGTTGTTCCCTGAAATCTCCCCTTCTAGAGATGCTGAGACATCCTTTATTACAATTAAAAGGCACCGTCAGTGACTTTGTTGTGCAGATCCTGTGGGGCAGGTGGGCAGAGCCCTGAGATGGTGTGTTGGGCAGCAGGAAGTGAAGCAGGGGTTTGGAAGGAAGGTGCATTCTGGTTCTGTGACTGCATGTGATGGAGGAGGTGTGCCTTGTTTCGTTCAGCTGGAACTGCTGCCACCAAATCTTCTTGAGAAATGCAAAGAGATTTTTATCTAGGCTTGACATGTATCCTGCCTGTCTGTAGGGCATTCAACACAGTTGTAAACATAATTTTACATGTGACCTGTACAGGCTAAGGTAGAATAAAGCCTGAATTACAGGCAGTAGTTGGGGAATATAATTCGTACTTGAAAGGGAGCAGTCTAGAGAAAATATAAGAGTTTTGCTGATGGCCTGGTCAGAGTCAGTGAGGCTGTGTGATTACCATGCTGTGCAGGCTGGAGAGCAGTTGAGGCTGTGGAGACCTGCCAGGTCTCTTGTGAGTTCAGGCTGAATTTGTCACTTAGACCAGATTAACAGCTGCTAACTTTGTTTTCCCTGCTGCAGACGTTGCAGAGGCTGGAGGACACAAGCCGTGGTTAGGGTGAGCTCTTCAAATTCCAACCCATTATACAAACTGGAAAGCATCCCACCTTTTACCTCATCTGTTCTGTGTCCAAGTAGGATTTAGGTCACAAACAAAATTAGATTACTCCGTTATCTCTGTGGAAGCTTTACAGAGCTGCTTGCGGCTGGTTGCCTCTGCTGAAAGGAGATTCAGATCACACCAACAGGAGTGATGTGCTGAGGTGTGACTGTGGCTGAGCATGGCAGGATTTTTGGCTGGGCTATGCTGCCCATTGCTCTTGAAACCAAGTTGTTCATTTGGCTGTAGATGAGATTTTTGGTTTTCTGGAAAGCCTTGTATTCTTGTGCAGTGATGCCTGGATGTTGACTTAGAGGATTTAGACCGACCTGCTAGGAAATGTGCAAGCACAGAGAACGTTGATGGGCATCTGGTTCACAGCATGTTGCTTCTTGAGTGTTCTGTCTGCTGGCTGGGACGTCTCTTGACTCTCAGAGGTGCCATCTCTTGAGAACCTGGTTACCAGAGCACTGCAGTTTCACCTGGAAAGGTGACAAAATGAACTGACCTCTCTTAATGTTCAAACTTGATGTTTGAAGTGTCTGGTGTCCAGTTGAACTCCACAATCTCCCTATAGCGTGTGAGTGTCTTCATGGATTTATTGGGAGTTAACTTCCAGAGCTGCCCTGTGTGGATCTTCTCCTTGTGACACCTGGGAGAGTCACACACTTTCCAGGGAGCTGCCCCAAGAGTGTGCTGGATGTTGTAGTGAACTGTCAGGGCTGCATTCTTCAAAAGCCCATGGAGGTCCAGTTGCACATCAGACTCTGCTACTTCCTTTTTTTCTATATAGTTCAGGGACTGTTATTCCTGGAAAGTTTTTTTTTCTGTCTGTTCAAAGCCTCTCTGAGGTGTCTGTTGCTCTTTTAATCTCCTCTTAGGCTTTCCCATACCCTTCTGGCATGTGGGGTCAGGCTCTGTAGCTGCATAGCCTACAGCTGCTGGAGTTCTTTGGGAAATAACCTGAGAGAGTTCCTACCATTTTTGAAAAAAAAAAACCAAAAAAACCCTAAACCCCAAAGAGGAATATCCTAAATGGACAGTTCCCTACTACTGGTGTGAATTTTTCTGTAAATATTTCTGTCTCTTCCTCATTTCTCTTCCTCATGTCATTTTACATCTTTATTATTACTGATTTCTGTTGTCTTCCTGCTGTGTGATACCTTCCTGTGGCAGGGAGTGCTGCCTGGAAGCCTTGGAGGCAGAATTCAGAGTCAAAGGTACCAAGAATTTGAATTTTTTTTCTGTGACTTGATCTGTCCTGTTTACTGAAAGTTGCAGTATCTGAATGTAACCATTTGTATTTTCTAGTAAAATGGAACCTCCAAGGCCTCAGCAAAGACATCTCAGTGTTTGAGGGAGCCTGTACCAGGCTTTGACTTTTTGTACAAACATCACTGTTAGTTCAGTGCTGGAGCAATGTTTCTTCTGTAATTTTTTCAGGAGCTTTTTTTGCAAATTGATGCATTTTGCCTCGTATTTAACGTTCCTCTTTCTTCCAAGAGTTTACAGGTGCATTTGGCCAGTGATCTCTGAGGCCTGCATGACAGAGATGATGTGGTCTGTAGGACAGTCGAGTATCTCTGGCTTCGAGTAGATCACTGCTTCAGAGAAGGTGTTGCCAGAGTCAGTGTGACATTTTCACTCTATGTGATGCTTTAAGGTCTTTTTTTTTTTTAAAAAAAAAACTTTCTAAGTTTTGGTGTTTCTTAAATGCAAATCCTCTCTGCAAAGGAGCTTTTTGCTGTCTGCAGCTTCCAAATTGAAGTTTTCTAGCAGCTTCCACATCCCTTGGAGCTGCACTGCCCTGGTAGTGCTGTTCTTTCTGTGAGGGTTTGATATCCCAGCATTCTGTTTCTGACTTGAGGCCTTCTGTGTCTGGAACCAAAATTTGGGCCTTGTATGTCTCCATTTAGCTAATTCACATGAATTTTTCAAGGATGCTGAGCACCTGCCTTCCTGCCACACTGCAGGGACCTGGGCTCCTCAGAACTTCTGGAAACTAATGACCCATGCTTGGGTGTCTAAATCAAATCCAGCCTGATGTTATGTAATGGCCTGGCTCCTGTGGGTTCCAGGTGCTTCACGGGTGCTGAATGATTGAGCTTTGCATTATAAATTGTTGCACAAATCTCTGCATTCCCCATCCTGCAGATGGCAAGCTGGGACATGCTGTCTTTTGGGAGAGGTAAAGGTTAGGCCAGAAGCTTGTGATAGAGAGTTTAACAGAGATCTCTGATCTGTGACCCACAGGTAGCTCTGTGTTGCCTGTCTCACCTGGGCATGGTTGGGATCTGCTGTCCTGCTCTTTTCCATGGCATGTTGGGCAAAGGAAGGTGGGATGGGATAGTGACAGAGCTGTGTTACCTATAAAGGTATTTTTAGTAGTGTTATCCTCACTTTTCCAGGGACACTAAGGTGTCTGGGGTAAGTCACTGAAGAGCAGTGGTTTTGAGTTGGCTACCAGACTTTTTCTACAGAATTGAATGGTCTGGAGGGGTGTGAAGTATTGTGGGTCAGTAGGAATGAGCAAGGTAGAGCAATGAGCTGGAAATGTTCATTTTCAAACTAAACTTGACTTCATTCAACATGAAATCTCCATCAGTGTGGCTGCCTGCTGAGACATAGTCTGGAGAGAAGAGCAAAGTTGGAGACGTCTCCCTTGGGGAGGAGTTTCCTGTCGACTTTCCTTCTCATGCCTGGCTCTTGGTGAGCTGTGTTGCCTCCCCCTTATCCAGTAACATGGCTCCATGGGTGATGTGTGGTTGGCCAGATCCTTCCCTGTAACACATATGAGGCATCATCTTTGACTGTATCCATGCTCATGGCAAAAGCCCAGTGTTTGCAGCCTGTGCAGGACCAAGTTGCTGCTTTGTGGATACCTGTCCTGCTCCAGAACCTGAAGGGGAGCTGGGGGTAACCATTTTCCTTTCTTAGTCAGCTTTGTTCCAAAAGCACAGGTTCATAAACCTGAATACAAGGTCAGTGCTTTGATAATACCTTGTGTAGTCTGCTGAAGGAGACAATTTAGGGAAGTCTGTGATCCTGACCATGAAGAATAGGAATTTTCCCCATTCTCCTTGCTGAGTATGAGACGAGGGATGGTGCTGCCTTTTTTGAAAGCAGTTCAGGGTTTCAGGCTATGGAGGATTTGGTGTGGTTTAAGAATTTTGGGTTTATGTAATTCCCCTAGTTGTGTCCCGATGGTTCTGAGGTAGCACTGGGTCTGGCAGAGGCAGAGTGGTCCCATTAGTGCACAACACACCCTGGGGGCTCCTGAGCTGCAGCCTCCTTCACACATCCGGGGGACAGTCTGCTGCTGGCACAGCTGCATAACTCAGACCAACATGTAACTACTGCAGTTTGTTTCAAAGCAGGGAAAGTAGGTCGAGTAGTTTCAGAGTTGGTATCAGCTCTTCCCTTCACGCTGTCGTGTTACCAGAAGCAAAATTTTCTCCCCTTCTTTCATTTCCTTTATTTTGAAGTGCTGCATCCACCAGCAAGGACAGCTGTGTACATGCTCTAGGCAAATTGATTGTAAGTCTTGGTGTGTGGAGACTTTCAAAGCCTTCAGGACACCAAAATACTGCAGTCTTCTCTGGAGGGCTCATGAGAAAGTGAGAGACCACAGCTACATTCATGATGGACTTTTCAATAAATAACATCTGGATCTATTGTATTTTCAGAGTTTTTAAAGACTCTTGTGTTTGTCCTTTACCATTTTATCTGGAAAATTCTGTAAGCTGTTATAAAACTCGCATTTTGTACTTTGTAGAGCAGGCAAGATGCGATGCCATCTCTGAGCATTCAGATGGTCTGATTAATTATTCACCAGTAACTTTTTATGGTTAAGAAGTGCAGGTGAGATCCACAATTTCTCCCTTTCTCCCTCCTGCCATGAGCAGTCCTTGGGATCTGAGTTTTTTGATCAAAATGATCCCAAGCCACTTGTGTGTTTCCTGCATCCCAGGGTGTCCCAGGGATGCTCTGAGCTGAGTGCATTGCTGCTGTCCTGCCCAAGAGGGAACACTGAGCATTGCTATGTCTTGAACTCATCAATTCGTAAGGCAGGCTCTGAAAACCCATCAGATGGAACTGATTGCCATTAAAATTTTTCCAGAGAGCAGGAGATGCTTTTGCTGATCTTTTTAAACCACCTGAGAGCATGGTATGCCCTCTTGGCTTTCTGCAGTTCCATTTTTCTAGCCCCATGAATCTCCTTTCTGAGCTTTTTTTTTTTAATCTGAGGTCAATGGGGCCATAGTTGTCCCATCCTCACATCCTGTATGTCTTAGGGACTGGTGTCTTGGCACATGGGTGGAGCTCTCAGGCTGAAGAGAGCCCATATTCTCATGTTCCCCCCTCCTCCTTGGGCAAACACGGTAACTGCTGGCTTCCTATGCAAAAGGTGCTCATGTTTGGAGAGGAAAATGGGATGAAGCAGAGTGTTATATCTAACATCTCTGAATACATGTATATAAATATATTTGTGTGTACACACAGGTTTGGTCTCTACCCACTTTTTTGGATAAATATCTTGTTCAATAATTATTTACAAGTAACGAAGCAGAACATGGCTTATCCATTGGGCTGAGCTTGGTGCCTGTGTGTCTCTGCTGTGTTGTGGAGCTGGGTTCTGACCCTGAGGGGCTGTCAGTGTCACTGTTAATCTGAGAGGGTCAGGCATGGACCACCACAGTTTGTATCTGTGACTGCACTCCAACCCTTTGACTCCAGATGGGAACCTTGCAAACCACATTCCTGCAGGAAACACCTATAAACAGCTGCCATTGCCAGCTCTTTTAATAAACTCTGCTCATTGCCACTCTGTCTGCTGGGGATCCAACATTTCATCAGAGCAGGACAGTGACATCCTTTATGTCTTTAGACTTCAATCACCACCTCGTAGTAAAATGTCTTGTGTTTTCCCCTGGCTGTGGAAAAGTGAGTCAGCTCTTCTGCTTTGTGGGTTCACACTGAAGGAAGTGTCTTTTATCTTCTGTACGCATCGAGGAATGGAGAATAAAGACAGAAGAGTCTTCAGATTCAGAGACTGCATTGACCCCACAGGTCTTTGTCAACAACTTCTGTCCTCGTTCTTTGCACAAGTCAGCGACTTCCAGTGTGTGCCGTGAGGACATTGGGTGTGAACGGACAGGATGCACACAGGAAAATCAGCTGCTGTACAAAGTGGTCATGGAAAGCACCTTGTGGTGGACAGGATGGATGTGATGGAGGTGGGGTCAGCCTGCAAGGCTGAACTGGTTCTGCTATTCTGCTTGTTTGGGGAACAGGCTTCTGAAAGGGACTTAGGTTTGTGGTGTATCATGTCTGTGAAAACTGCAGACATCCTTGATACCAGGTGGATGCTCTTGCCTCATATCATGAACACCTCTGCATTTTGGGAAACTTCAGTAAAGAGAGAGCAAATCATGGAATGAGAGCATAAACTGAGTTGGAAAGGACCCACAAGGATCATCAAGTCTCCTGACCTTATACCCTGCAAAAATCCCTCCCTCTGCTTTGGAGTGTTGTCCAAACGTTCCTTGAGCTCTGGCAGCCTTGGGGCCATGCCAGCTCTGTGGGGAGCCTATTCAGTGCCCCAGCACCCTCTGAGGGAAGAACCTTTCCTGATACCCAGACTAAATCTAAATGACCAAACCAGGCTGCAGTGGAATATGGCAACGCTGAACAGTCTTCTTTGCTGAGCCTGTTTTAATTCCTTCCTTCCTAAGATATGCTTGGAATAAATCTGGGTGAGCAAATGGTCCTTCATGCCTGGCATGGCTGGTGCCTTTGCAGAGACAAGTGTGGATCAGTTGGAAGTGATTGTTTCTGGTATCTCTTGCTCCAGCAGCGTGAAGGTGATTGTGCTCTCTGAGGAGCTTGGGGGCTTTGCTGTATTACAGCTTGTGTTCTTTTCTCTCAGATTCTAGGTGGGTATTTCATACCAGTGAAAGAGGGGAAAGGTGATTCTCTGGGAACATTGGTTTAGCTCCTTACAGCACCCTTAGTTTTCTGTGAGCATTCTTACAGAGCTTACAGCAAACCAGCTCTTGGCTCTGAAGGGTCAGTGAGAGCACCGTGCCCCAGCAGCCATCACGGAGGAGCCCAGCATGGAAAATCTCACCACACTACTGGAGCCTGGGAATCTTCACCTGGCCTGCACAAGTCTTTTGTCTTAAGAGAAGGGACTTTTTAAAAATACAAGTCAAATTTGGTCTACTTGGTCTTGTTATGAGCTCTTTTGGTTGCCACATTGAAGAGGCTGCATCTCTGAATAAGCAATCTCTGTCTTGCAGTCAGGTGCTTTCTGTGTCTCCCATCTGTCCTTGTCTGCCACAGAAAGAAATACATGACGAGGTGCATTCTTGGCAGTGAATTTCAGATTATTTCAGGCTGTGATGCAGCCCAAGGTTTGTGGGATCTTGTTCGGTTGTAATTTTTTTTAATCCCAAAATAGAAGTTGGACTTTTCCAGACTAGGGTTGTAATTTTATGTCCAACAGAAGTTTAAATTAGAAAAATCACTTCTTTAAAGTATTTGAAACTAAACCATTTCTTATAGTTGAATTAGCAGTGCTCATTATCTGCCCCTCTCAGGTAGGTCCCACAAGGAGCTGAGCAGAGCCCCTGGTTCCTGACCATGTGTCCATGGCTGCAGTGGTCAGTGGTGCAAATATCCAGGACTTGTTCTCCACACAGTGCTCAGCAGAAGCCCATCTTGCCCAAGCTCCTCCAACTGCTCTGAGATAACAGGTCCTCATGTTGAGAAAGATTTCTAGAGCTGGACAGCTTCAGGGACTCCAGTATCCAGAACACAATTTTTGTTCGTAGAGAAGTCTCATGGGGCAGAGTGATGATTAACTCTTGTCAGTTGTAGGGCTCTGGAGGGAATGAGTAAGTATGTAGTTGTTCAATTCATTCAGACTTATTTGGGAGAGGGGATCTGATGAATGGCAAGCCCACTTGGGAGAGACCACCAGTCCTAGATTGGTGGATTCAGGATTGAAGCTCGATTTTTAATTTTTTTAAGGGGAAAAAAAAAGTTGTTAGTAAGATCTGCCTTAGCACAAGAAAAGCAGAGCAGGGATGGTCAATGTGCCTTGAGGGAAGGAGCATGTCACTAACATACAGGTATTTGGCTAATAAGTTAATGCATGTTTCTAATTGTAGTAATAATACAGTTGGAAATAATTCTCATTGCTGTAAGAAAACAAATTGCTTGTGACTTAATATGTTAAAATGAGTTCAAATCATTAGGTGCTGCTTTGCTCCGAAGGAGGGGAGGTTGCTTAGGTGGAAATTGGAAGCAGAAGGTCTGGCTGTAATTTGTGATGCTGAGTGCTCGGTGGGCAGTGTGACTAGCTGAGTATTGTGTTGTACGTTATTGTGTCATGTGATAACAGCACCATGTTTTCCTGTCATTTCCACAACTTTTCCTGGCTGAAGTGACACACAAGCAACCCTGGGTAGTAATCACATTGTCCCGTTCAGTTTCAAAAGGAGAGAAGCGGACCTCATCCAGAAACTTTCCAGCAGGCTACAGTAAGCTTTCCTGTCTGTTAGCCATTGTCAAATCTTCTCCATCCCGCAAAAATGGCATCTCTTAAATAATGAAATTGTCTCAGAAATAGTGTCATTCCATCGGGTGATTGCTGTGTAATAATGATTTTTAAACTATTTATGATCTGTATTGAGGTTGTTTTGTTGATTCTTATGGCTGTGCTTGTGTATCTGTTTGCTGTTCTCTCTCAGGGAGCTGCCCATGACCCAGGAGAGGAAATAAAAAGAGTCAGCATTCTCAGAAGGGTTGTTTAAATTAATTAGCTCAGGATTTTCCAGTATTAGCCTGAAGTTCTTGAATCCAGTGTAAGTTTTGAAATCCCAGCTATAGTGAGTTCAGTGAATATGCTGCAGTCTGGCTTATGGCTGAGTCAAAATGAGCTTGAGATTAATGGGCTCAGTTAAATTCAGCTCAGTCTTCACCACGATGGGTGGAGAGGTTTCCTCCAAGCCGAGGGCAGGGTTAATCAAAATCCATTGTAACTCAGTACTTTACCAGGGGAGCTTAATACAAAATACTGACATTTTAAAAGCCTCAGCCAAGCCCCATTGAAGTCAGGGAGACTCTTAGCAGCCTTGAGCATGTGCTGGGCTGAGACATGTGGGCTGTGCAATCTTCTACTTTTTGTTACTATCTTTTTTTTTAGTTTTGGAGGACCATAAAAAGCCAGAGCAGTGCTAGGGAGCATTTCAGCCTCTTGGTCACAAGGAAAGGGAGCAAATGTGCTTTGCTTTAGTCTGGGTAGGTCACACGTGCAAAACTATTTCCTTCCTTTGCCACATTTTCTGTATCTTCATGTCTAGGAATCTGTTACTGTTATTGAAGCCTCAGGACAGCTTTTGTGGATTGAAGCAAACCCAGATTAGTTCTGCCCCTCTTGTAAGGATGCTGTTTGTTTATGAAAAGCAAAAATTTCTTCTTCTGAGAATCCAAAACCTTCGTGACAGCACCAACATTTCCACCCCCTAGAAAAGAAAAAATGGAACATTTCTTCTGGAGACTTTCTCCAGTGAAATTCAAGCTAGGATTGATACAGTATTAGCACTGGCCTGCAGGGTCTGAAAACAGTTTAAGAAGTGACACAGACTTTGAGATAGAAGAAACAAAGCTCTGTAGAACCTCTCCAGGCTGTCTGAGTCTTGGTAGGAATGTGTCAGCCACTGTCCTAAACCATGTTTGTATTCTGAAGTGCACAGTGTCATTTGAATCCTGCAGTTTACCTGGAAGCTTTTGTGTTAGGATTTACATTTTAGCTTTGGCTGATGGACTACAAATCAGTCTTTAAAATGCCAGCCTTTTTATCAAACCCGTGGAGAAACAGAATATATTCTTGTTAGCCCTAGTGTAAATAGGAGCTTTAATGAGAGACTTCTGAGCAGAATCCAGCACCAGGCAGGCTTGGGAAGCACAGCTGGTTTGCTTGGCTCTTTTTGCTTCTGCAGATTTTATTCATGTCAGCTGTACCATCAAATATGCCAACTTTTGGGCTTCTCTGAGTCCTGCAGAGTTCTCAGCAAACAGAAACAGAGGAGGTATAGGTAGTTACCTACAGCACCTTCCTGGCCTTGCTTCATGTCTGTTGACTTTCAGTTTTGCTTAAAGAAACCCACCAACTTTTCTCTGCTTCTTTCAGCAGTCCTTTTTCACTCCAAGGAAATGCTTGTTTTAAAAAGTCGTGGCCTCCCTGTGGTTGGTTGTTAACAGCAGGGCTCGGGGAACTTACATAGCATATCTGGGAGCTTCCCAAGGTCTCTGTGGGTCTCCACAGGAGATTTTGGGGTCCTCTGGCCATCACAGACCTTCCCACGTGTGTCCAGCTGTGCAGCTTGTGGCGAGTTTCCCCATGCCGGGCCCGGCGGTGCCTGGCACCAGTGCCCACCCGCCTCCTGCCAAGCTGGACACAGCTCTGACAAAGGACAACTGTTTGGAGGAGTTGTTGTCTTGCTTGGTGCTCCTAATCCCTGGAATAACTGCTGTGACAAGCATAGTAACCATCTGCAGTGAGACACATTGGTGCCTTTCAAGTGCAAGGATGGCAGCCACCTCCTCAGCCCCTTTTTTCTTCTCTTTTCAAAAGTTTTCAAAAGCAAGATGTGGAGTTGGAAGCTCAAGCCGTGGATGAGTTGTCAGGAGCTGTAGTCACTCTAAGGTGCTTTTGGAAATGCTGCTTTTAACGGTTTGAGGAGTATCTAGCCCACTTTAGCTATTTATATTATTTTTTTAATCATATATGAAGCCTCACAAGTCCATCTTACACATCTTGAGCATTTGGAGAATGTCCAATTTTACACAACATTCCCAGCCTTAGAGAAGGTTGGATTGCACAGCTTAAAATCAAAACGGTAAGAAAAGGCACATGTCTGCTCACTTTTGTGCAAACTCTGATGTGCACTGATCCCAGGGACTGGGCACTAATTACTTTTTACCTTCACTAGACCCTGGGCTGTGAGGTTGTCCTGCTGTTCTGTAAATATATACTGTAATGTAAATAAATACTCCTTCTATAGTATCCAGAGCACCAGGATATAGTGCAAGGTTTAGGCAGGCTTTTTTGCATTTGGAGGCATGTCCACCCTATGGATTTATGTCCTCATGTCTGCAGCAGTACAAACATACAGATAGATGTCCTGCATTGATGGTTTAGTTTTTATTGCCTCGCTCAGATTTACATCAAAAAATTCCCAATTTAGATCAACGCAGAGAGTCTGTGTTCTAGACTGGCATTTTTGAGCTGCTTTCTTGGCATGAAAATCCCTTGGGATTTTGATTTACACTGAAAAATTCCTGATACAAAGTGTATGGTTTTTTTTGACATTAAAAGCAGTTATTGCATTCCAGTTACGACTTTAGAGGTGGGCCATGCTGCTTAAAGGAAAACTGCCCTGCTTGCATATGGCAAATCAGCTAAGTGAGCAAAACCTCTATTCAAGTAGCTGTCACTCTGTCAAATTGGTAATTTGGTTATTTGACCATTTCCCTTGGTATTTGAGAAAAGCTAAGCAGGAGCCGTGGTTGCGAGACGAGGCAGATGGCATCATAAATACATAATGGAAATGAAGCCAAGCTCCAAGACGGGAGGGTTTGGGGGTGGATGGTAATGGTCTGTCTCGATCCAAGCCCCCAGAGAGCTGCAGAGCCCTCGGTGCAGCCCTGGGGAGGGAATATTCCCCAGCTCCCACCTTCTTCCCGGCAGCTCGAGGCACCATCCTGCAGCTGTGGAACAATGGCACAGATCTGCTTTCACACCACAGCTGGGGACACACAGGCTGCTTGTGTGACAAGGAAATAATGAATTCCAATTCACTTTCTCTTCTGGTGTAGGGTCAGAAAAGCAAAGTTTCCTAGTGTGAAAAACAGAGGGAAGAGAGGAGAAGAGTTTAATTGCATATTTGAATAAATTACCTCAGTGTTTAAATTTTTTAACTCCATGAGAGCTTTGGTATGAAATGTTATTTTCAGATAAGAGCTGGAAAAGGAGCTCAGTCAGCCAAAACTCAACATTTCACGCTCTGTTAAATTTCACCTCTCTGCCGTTTTTCCTCTGCCTTTTTGAAGAGGATTTAGCTCTCAAAGATCATGCTCTTTCGTGCCCACCAGCTGGCAGGAGGTGATGCAGGAAATGCCCTTTTGCCTGTGCCTCCTTGGCATGGTGCTTCTCACCTCCCTTCCTCCCTCAAAACAAGAACTATTTTTATGGCACTGACAAAACAGGATGGTGGAACAGTTAGAAACCAGTTCAGGAGCTCCCAACAGAAACTGTCTGTGAGACACTTGGCACGTGTGGAGGTTGTGTTTCTTTTCATTTTTTTTTTCCATTTCTTTTTTCCTCTGTTCTTTTCTATTTTGTCATTTTGCTACCTTGTTTTATTCATTCATTGCTTTTTAGTAAGCAGTTTCCCTGGAGAACCCCACTGAGAGCAGTGTTTATTATGCACAGAAGCTCTGAGATGATGTGTCTGTCCCACCTATGCTTGTAGCACTGTCAGGTGGTTCCCCAAATCATTCCTGAGCGCAGTGTAGGGGCACTGTAGGGAGCAGAGGATTGAAATCTTGAGCTGGGCAGGTTAGAGAGAGCAGGAAACACCGTGGCAGACCCAGCCCAGCAGTGGGGAGAGGAGCTGCTCCCAAAGGCTTCCATCGAATGGGTCAAGGGTTCAGGACATGCAGCTGCTCCCAGTGGGGCAGCACTAACCCAAAGTGCAGCAGAGGAAGCCATTTGAGCTGTAGCTGCTCCAGTCAGTTGGCCTTTTGCCCTCACAAAACCTGGGATCCCAATAAAACCCAGTCACGGTTGGGTCCCCAGCTGGGTGATGTTTGCAGCTGCTGGTGACCACCATGGGGTTTATCAGCGTGGAATCAGCCGTGACCTGTTTATTCCTCGCCTGATAAACTCAATAAGCTCCATGTGTTTGGTCGAATCCTCCATGTGTGTTCTGCTCGTTGGGTCAGACCCTGGACAGGGAAGTGTGGGCTGGATCAAATATCCAGTGAGTGTGATAGATGTCCTCTGTACCCAGGGCAGTCACAAGTTCTTGTGTGCTTTAAAATCTGTGTGAGATCAGTGTGCCCTGCAGTGGGAACTGTCTGCAGTGCATCTTGAAAGTGGAAAATACGGGCTTTTGGCTTACTTTATGACTCAAGAAGTGTGAATCAGCTAATTAACTAATGAAAAACTGAAATTTTGCATGGCATTTTAAGACGAAAAGTGTTGCAAATACTTGTGCATTTCCTACTAATTCAATGGTAGCATTGCTGCATGTGAATGAGCCGTTGGGGACACTTTTGAACTCTTCTGTTCACGAATTTTGGACACTCATCTGTTGCTTACCTGGGCAAATCCTGGTGGCTTCAGTAGGGGCAGGGTTTGCCTGAGAAAGTTAATTTAGGTGCTTGGTGAAGATGCACTTGAACAGGCAGATTTTGTTTCCATATGTCACAAAGAACTTGTCTTGGTTTTTATAAATTATTGGCTCTTTATTTGGTTTTGGATAAATTAAATTGTCTAAATGTATTGGGGTTTGGGGGTTTTGGGGTTATTTTCTTTTTTAATCTCAGTTTTCCATTAAGGGCAAACTTCTCCTGAAGTCTCACTGGTTCACCCAGAAGAGCTTTGCCTGTGTTGATAGAACCCCATCTGGAAGGGAGGGAGCAGGTGCTGGGATGCAGTGGTGTAGAGCAGCAGGAGCTTCAGGGAGATGGGGCTGGGAGTGCTCTTCAGGCTCTTGGTGCTGCATATTACCAGATCCTGCTCACAGCCTGATGTATTTTGTGCAAAGTAGAAAGAATTGTGTAAATGAGTGCTTAGAATGACTCTATGAGACATATTGAATTTTATGCTGCAGCTGGAGAAACTTATCCTTAATTGAAGCTGTGGGCAAGTGTATGTCATTTTTGGTTTAACATTTTCCCTCACCCCTCCACCCCCCACCCCAACCAAAATCCTTTGTGGAGTCAGATTGTTGCTGTAGCTTTGTGAACCCCCCTCTTCTAATGTTTAATCAAGTGCTGAAAAGAGACATTTAAAGCCTATTTAAAATGTGGAAAAATTGCTTCCCAATATTTTTGACAGAGAGAGACTGAGAACACACAGCATTGAATCATCAGGAAAATTGAAGATTTCCCCTGAACAACATTGGGATTTTACAGCAGAGGACTTGAAAGACCTTGGAGAAATTGGACGAGGCGCTTATGGTTCTGTCAACAAAATGGTCCACAAACCAAGTGGGCAAATTATGGCAGTTAAAGTAGGTGATGCCCATCCTTACATTTGTACTTCAGTCCGTTGGGATGCAGTGTGATGGAGAATTAAGGTTCTTCCATCTAGCACCCATCTACTGCTCTGTTCTATTTATTTCTGGTGTAAAAGCTGCTGTTTGCTGAAAATACAGTGTATAATGGGCATGTTTTCAGGTGATTTGTGAAGTTCTCCTAATTGCTGTGCCCTTTTCAAAATGTCTATCAGGAACCTGCTGTTCTGAGGGAATCACACGTCTCTGGAGACTGATGATGGGGCACGGGCCTTTCACCTCTGGGTCACTGGTTCAGGTACAGCCTAGGCTGGTGGTAGGCACAACTTGACATCTCATAGCTTCTTGGTGTCTTTTGTGAAATAAGGTAATGGCTTAAAATTAGCTGTTTATGTCAGCATGTGCCATGGAGTGGCCTCGACAGAAGGAGCTGGAATGGAGTGGATGTCTTCTAGGGAATGTTGTGCTCTTGCTGATGTATGATGGAGTGTCTGCTTTGTGCTTACCATGTCAGACTGTCCTGGAGGTAGAAAGTGTAGGAGGTTTCTTGACTGTCCATTTTCTACTTTATGCTACCCAAAAACTCACCTTAGAACCAGGAACAGCCTCCTCTCCCAACTGGGCAATAATCATCTGTATTGCCACAGCAGTGCTGCTCCCTGGGCATCTTTGAGGAGCTGCTTGTCCATGGAGGTGGGCAGTAGCTGTTCTCTCTCTTTGGTCCTTTCCTTTGCTTACTCCAGGTTGCTAATGATATCTATCTTTTAACTCTGATATCAACTGTAAGTGCTCTCATGGCTCCCAGGAAAAAAGCAGAAGTGATCTATGTAGGAGTCTGTGTTGCTGTCTTTTCCAACTCTGTCTTCTTCAGAATATTCCCTGATCCGATCTGGAAATGTTTGCCTTGCTGGTCTCACATTCCAGGCAGACATATCTCAGCCCCAGCTCCAGCTGCTCTGAAATGATTCATACCTGTCTCTAGTAGGTCAGGTTACTGGAGTAACCCCCATCCTTTGGTCTTCTCCAGTAAATACTGACTTCCTCACAGTGGTGGGATCACTGGTTAGAACTCTTGAGTGTTTCGGATCACCGTGCAGTGCTGTTTCAACCTGGATTTGAATCCCTAGAAGTCTCCAGGCTGGTTTCATTCAGTTGCCTTTGGTAGAACTCATGGATGTCGTTTGCAGGTGACAGGTTGAAAAACACTGGTACAGTGCAATAATTCCTGGACACTTCCATCTTCTCAGACCCAGGGTGTGTGCCCTGGGTGCCTGTAGTTCTGCTAAGGGTGGCCATGGGTGTGAAGGGGGCACACCCACAGAGCTGAGTGGCTGTTACCCAGAGCTCTGCGCTGGCTACAGCCGTGCGGAGAAGGGCACTTTGCTGGATTAACTAGCGTCATGGAGAAGATGTGTCAGGGGGTTCTCTTGTCCCACACTGTTTGCACAAGGGCTTTTCAGCACCCTGGGTGAATCTTGTCAGTGTTGAGGGCTCATGGTGCAGGTACAGCCATGTGGGAGGCAGAGGGCACCAGTTCCGTGTCCTTGAAGCACGCGGCTGGAGATGGCATGGCTCCGCATGTGGAGCTGGCTTTCCCAAGGGACAAGGTGTGTTCTGAGCCTCAGGGGGTTTCTGGGCTTGGGGGCTCACTTTTAAACAAGTAAATTTGATTTGTTTACAGTGACTAAACTGTGAAGTGTTAAAGTTGTGGGCCGGGCTGGTGCCACCTTCTTTTCTCTGACCCTGTTTCTTTTGGGTGGACATGGCTAGGCCTGCTGGGAAAGAAAGGTTGGAGGGTTTGGGCAACAGCATCATTTCTAAAACAGTAGCGGTAAGTGACTGTTCTGTTCGTCCCATTGGGGAGAACACACGAAATTGAGCAAAGGAAGACCTGTGGGTGGAGCAGTCAGTGAGGTCTCCAAGGCAGCCACATCAATTCCCCAGACTGGATGGTGCAGTTCTTTGAGATGAGGTTTCAGGATGGAGCTAACCTTGGACTAGTGACTACTTCATCTCACCCTTCTCAGACTTTCCGTTCTCAGCCTCCTGATGCTTTTGGGACAGCCATGGTTGTGCATTAATCTTCTTGCTCCTCCTCTATCTTAATCTGTCCGTGTTGGAGACTGTTGCCCTCCTGCTCTCTCTTTCTCTCAAGCTTTGTGGTCTCTTCACCGTGGAACTGTTGCCTTCAGCCATGTGTTCTCCTTCAGCATAAAGCTCTTCTCTAAGAGAAGTTTGAGAAGGGAAATTGTGTTTTGTGAAGATGTGTCAGTTTAGTGAGGCCTTGGCTATGATCTCCATGACACCTGCAGCTCTGTGGTGTGGCACCTCCTTGGGGCAGGCGATGGGAACCCTTCACAGCTGGATTGTGAAGCCAGTGTGTGGTTATTTGGTTGGGCTGCTGTCCCTCCTGTGCTTCCCTGAGAGCAGCACCAGTGCAGCAGGCCAAACATCCTTGGAAGGACATTCAGCATAAGAAAACAGTTTTATGGAGGCTACAAGCCAGAAGTTGGCTGTTCTGCTCACTAGATACAGATAAAATTGGTGCAGGGACCTGTCCCAACTGCTTCTCCATCCTTCTCCACCACTCCCCAAATTTCTACTACCATTGCTGTAAATTCCCACTGCAATCTGGAAGTTTTTACCCCACTTCTGGAAGGGCCATGTCCTGCTTGCAGCTACCGTGACCAGGCTTGTCTCACCCCATTCTACCACAGGGAGATTCAAATCCTCCTTGTTCTGCAAGTGTGTAGCTTGAAATACTGCTCATTTCCCCCTTGCTGGAGTCTTCCTCTGGCTGAGGGCAGCTCCTGCTGTGCCAGGCCAGCTGGGCACCTCTGGACACTCATCCTTGCTCCCCTCAGACCCCAAAAGGTGTGGCTGCCAGAGCATATAATCAAATCCTGTTCCCAGCTCCTTTCTGTGGCTCTTTGTAGCCTGTCATGCCTTTACCACAGGAGCAGTTCCTTGAAGCTTCCCAAGCTTTCCCCTGCTTGATGCATGTGGCTCCTGTGCCCCCAGGGCTCCCCCAGCACAGCTTTTTTTTGCTGCACATCCAATTTTTCTTTCCACTGAAGGAAAATAATTCCTGAGGACTGAAATATCACCAAAATAAGATATGCAGGTGGAAAAACCATTTTCTTTCATTTTTCTCTGTAATGCATTTTGGTCTATCAGCCCATGGGTCCTGGCAGATGCAATCCTGGCACCTTTAATGAATCTCCTGGCATGGGTGGGGCTGCCAGGCCCTGAGTGAATCAGAAGGCTTTTCATCTGTGCTCGAGAGTCAGTAGCAAAGGAGGAAAATGAGCCTGAAATGGGTCTTGTGTTGCTGGCTAAAACCCCTGCAGCAAAGCTTCAGCTGGTGGAGCACAGCTTGGATGATGAGCTCTTGGTGAGTCCTGCTGCTCCTCCCTCTCCTTTAGCCTTGGTCATTCTCTGTGAATACTTATTTCAATGACAGGAAGGCATTCTGTACCTCTTTGGGAATAGGCTGAAGGCTGGAGTGCCCTGCAGGATTAGGGACTTGGCACTCCTGCCGCTGCCACCTGCAGTTGTTTGTGCACCCCTTAGGCTTTCTCTCACAGAGAGCCTCTTCTAGAGCTATCAGGAGGAGGGGAGAGGATGAAGGAAAGAGGAATCCAACTCAAGAGGATTCATGTCCAAACCTTTCTCATTTTTGCCCCTGGAAAATGTTGCATTATGTTTTCATAATCTTCCAAATTTTTATTTCCCAATAAAAACCAATCCTTTCATTCTTAATGTCTCTTTCTTGCAGATCTTTCTGGAGATGCACCTTTTTGCTCTGGGTCAGCTGCAGTCACAGTCTTCCTGTCACTGAAAATACTCTTTTCATTTTCTTGAGGATTTATTGGCATATGAGGTCAAGACTTTCCCAGGTGGAAAAGAGAACAGCCCAATTTTGTCCATTGCCAGATCTGGCTATGTAAACTAATAATTGCAAGGCCAGTTTGTATGCTAAATCCTCACCTTGTCAGGTTTCTCTTCCTGGCTCCTCATTTTCCTTGGAGAAGTCTCTTTTCCTGGCTGGTGTGTGTTTGCCCCACCAGCTCTTTGTGATCTTGCCTTGTTGGGCTTCCAGTTCTACCCACTGTCCTTTGATTTTGCTTCTGGCTTCTTGTTTCTGTGTTAGCCTGGTTTTTCCCAGCCTGTGGCAGTCCGTAAGTGACTCATGAGTATTGTCCTGGGCTCCCCTCTGTGCAGAGAGCCCTGGTTCCTCCTCAGGATCTGCTCCAGTGCTGTCTCTCCTTGTTTTGTCTGAGAGGCTCCACAGTTTGTGCAATTCTCCAGCCCTTTTTGTGTTTGCCCTCCAGCATCCCCACATGGTGTTGTCCTAGCTCCTCCAGGGACTGTGCTTCTTCTTCCATGAGGGTACCACAAACTAGAGGCACGTAGAGAAGCCCCTTTTATTTGGATGAAATGTTTTCTTAGGAAACTTACCCAGCTGCTGGGGGGTGTAATTCTGTCCTGAGGTTTCCTTCTGGCCCTGGTGATAGTTCACACAAAAAGGCTGCTTTAAAAGATCCCTGAAATATAAATTAAAAAAAAAACATAGCCCAAACCAGAATGAAAGCTGGGGAGCATTCTTCCAGTTAGAGCAGGATGCTCTCCTTTGCACTGAAATGCTGTACATGGTGTGGGTTTTATTAGCCAAGGTACTTCACAATGCCTCTGGAAGGCTGGGAAAGCTGCTTGTTTGAAAAGTTCATGAAATAAATGAGCACATATTCAAAATAGTCAACCTTTGATGTGTTGGGTGGCTCCTATGCAGGTCAGGAGCCTAAACACAGCAGTGGTGTCCCAGCATCTGGTGTTCCTGGCAGTGATGTCTGAGCCTCAGGCTCAGGCAGGATATCTTCACCTCCTGCTCCTCAGCTCTTCTGCCCTCCAGCAAGGACCACCTTGGACATCTTGGGTTCACTATCAGCAGCTTCTGCCAGTTTCGTTTCAGCCAGTTCAGCTGGCTGAGAAATAATCACCAAGTTTGTGCTTTGGTTGACCTTCAAGCTTCTTATGGCCCCATGGAAGCATCTTGCATTTCTTTTTAATTGAATTATTTTTCTGTCAGAAATGTCTACAGCTGGGAGAAGTAACCCAGCTGGGGGAGAGGGTGTTTTTGTCCACAGGGTTCAGTTTTCCCCCACCCCAAATGAAAGTGATTTTCTGCTGTAGGCCAGAATTTTCTGTATCTTCCAATTCTCAGCCTGGCTGATTTAGTCCCACTCTGCAGTATTGCCTAGTCCAGCCTCCAGTTACAGTCAGTGTCCTCAGCCATTGTTGCTGGTTTCCTGTTTTCTCTTTAGTTTAACAATATTTTTGACATGCTCTACTTCTGCTTTAAACTTGTCCTAAGGAAATCAGAAGCATTTTCAAGATCGGTTGGGTAATTGGAAGTGTCAAACCCATAAAAGATCCCTGTTCTTCTTGGAGAAGCCAGCAAGCCATGGAGCTGTTTCTTGTTCAGAGCACAGTGTCTCTTGTACATCATTTTGCCTGTAGTCAGTGCTTGTTCTCTCTTCCACAGCTTTAACCCAGAAGTTCCTGTCTGACTTTCTCAAATTTCTCGATGGCAGTCTCACAGATGGAGGAGGTTGCAAAGTATCAAATACCCCTGAGAGCAGAAATTCAACATTTATTTATGATAATAAATAACTCCATGATCCCTGCATCCTTACCTGGATGCCTGATATGCCCATAAAGGCCCATCAGAATGACACATTTTTATATTTAGCTCCATCCATGGGCAAATTTCTGTCCTTCCCATGTCCATATGACTTCTGAAGAAAAGTGTTGGAGTTTTATTGCCAAACCATATTTGTAATTCTTCACACAATTGAGTTCCTTCTCCCAAACTGACACCTTCAGAATTTTCTGTTTCAGTCATCTGCTTATGTCTGCTGGCTGAGAGTTGGGGAAATCAGTGTTCCCAGCCCTGCTGGTGGGGTAGCTGGGGAGGGAGTGGATGAGTAAGGGCTGGAAAGGAATGGTGAGAGAGAGTTAGAGCCTCATCACAGGAGGTGGAAAACCAGTTGCAATCTACTTCAGTCAGCAGTAAATGTGTTTCAGATGGGGAGATAGATACTCCCATCCTCAGCAGTGACTGGGCAAACTCTCCTTTTCTTCCTGGTTTGTTGTCCCAAATCCCTGCCATCCTCTGGAGGGACCACTTCTCCTGTGGCACTGCCAGGCACTGCTGGGCTGAGCTTTCTGCTGAGGATGCAGGTGAGCCTCATGCTCAGGACAGTGCTGGGTTGTCTCACAGCTCAAGGAGCTGAGTTTCAGTTTGGTGTTTACAGCCTGTTTTTTTTTTTTTTTAATTTTTTTTTCAACCAGTCACTACACATTGCACCTGAATCTCTCTGTGTGCATATTGGGCTGGATGATGTCTCTTCTGTTTTGGGTCCCATTTCTGGAATCTTCCTGGTTTTAGGTTTCAGAGTGGCACAATCTGCAGCACAGACTGTGCTTTTCCTGTTGATGCTGCTCAGAGCATGGCTTCAGAGCTCTTCTTCTTGGTGTTGGAAGGCTTTGTCCTAACCTGTATTTGAATTAAAAGGGCTGGAGAATTTTCTCCCAGAGGATTTGGTACAGTTTAAATTGGAGGCCAACAAGGAATTGTTAAAAAGGAGACTCCATAAGCTTCTACTAAAAATCTCCCATTTTCCATTCATGGCTTGTTTGGCTGTGGGGTCACTTGCCAGTGACTTACCAGTGACTGCCTGCAGGAGAGTGACCAGGCTGAGAGCTGTAAGGCCTGGAATGAAGTCAGCCCTTGTCATCCCTGTCTGAAATGCTGCCTTCAAGCAGCTGCCTCACCTTGTGTCTTCCTTCCCTGCCATGTCCCATGTCCTTAGGGCAGTGTGTCTGTGGGAGCTCTGCAGTGCTTTGCACCATGCCTCAGATTCAGGTAGCAAATTGTATCATGGCTCAAGTGCTGTTTGGGTAGTGAGTGCTGTTGACTTAACTCACTTTCTCTGTTCTGCTGGTGAACTGGGAGTGCTGGGCTGCAGCAGGCTCTGTGGCACACTGCAGCTGAACAGAGCCGCCTTGTCCAGCCTGGGCTGACCCTATCTGTGTGCTGTACTGCATGCTGCTCCTCAGAGTTCTCCCCTTCTCTTGACTTTGCCAGTCTCCAGCACTGTTGTATGAGACCTCCCAATCTTGTATCATGTTGTTCCTTTCGCTCCCTGAAGCAGTGTTGGTTGGAGTGTCCACATTGGCTTCTCAAGCTGTCCTTTGGCTCCTGTGTCTGCCTGGACCTCTGCCCTGTAGCTGACCCACTGTCTGTGCTCTGGATCCTCTGCCAGCCCTTTCTCACTGGGGAGCTCATTTTTGGGAAGGAGTGTTTGGGTTCAGTGTTGTTCTTGAGTACCATTAAAGTCACTTCCACCATAGAGGATATATTTCACATGGTTTCCAGAGCTGGAGAAGTAACAGCAGAGCAGGAGTGTCAGAGGTGGGAAGAGATGCTTTCAGGAGGAGCTGTGGACTTTGAGGAGGATGCTATGGGGTTGGCTGTGACAGGATTGTGCAGGCATAAGCGGAATGCAGAGCAGGGCTGGGACAACGCTCAGATGACCAAGAAAGAGGCTTTTTGGAGACAGACATGGAGTGGGCACAGAAAGAGGATACAGCTTACAGTATGGAGAAAAGCTCCTTTTGGTTCCACACCAGAGGTGACCTTTGCAGTCACTGGGTCATGTCTCCAGTGAGAGACTGAACTGTTGGTCATGGGTCTCACCATGGTGGCTTTGACATCCATCCCTGGAGAGAGACATTCGCTCTGCTCGGCCTTCAACCTCTTGGGGCATTGCAGAGCTTTGTATGGTGAGGGCACAAGAGCAGGAGATAGCCAGTGACTGTCTGAACTTGTGTGCAACAGACCTGAACCAGTGACCTGGAGGTGAAGTGTTTTAGTTCCATTCCTGGCCCATTGAGCTGCTTCTTGCTCTGTTGGTGACACAGAACCCCACCTGCTCAGCACATCACGGGTGTTACAGACTGTGGGTGCTGGACAAGTCTCCTGACAGGTCCCCAAGAACTCTAGAATTCACAGGGTGGGAAAAGGGCAATATAAACATAGCATTTACTGCTCTAGGCCAAACTAGAGGTACTAGAACATTAAGAACAAGTGGTTAAATACCAAAATACCAAGATACACTACAGGTAAGAAAAATTACAGTGTTGATACTGTCCTTGTTTTGTATGGGTCATCACAAAATAAGTCCTAAAATATATAATCATGCACTGTTTCACATGTGGTGCCATAAGAATGGACAGCCTTGAAAGTACCTTCGTGCACCTGGCCTGTGCTGGCTCATGTGTGGTCCTGATGCCACCAGCAGTTGCCCATGGGAC
Organism: Vireo altiloquus; assembly: GCA_013396875.1. Classification (NCBI taxonomy): domain Eukaryota; kingdom Metazoa; phylum Chordata; class Aves; order Passeriformes; family Vireonidae; genus Vireo; species Vireo altiloquus. The sequence continues at coordinate 239,537 of VZRF01002858.1, read as the reverse complement.
CACAGTGTTGGTGAAATAAATGGATGTTAGTACCTGCAGATTTTTCCCACAAGCTTGAATATTTTTTCTTTCTTGGATCACCATGTAGATTTTGTCCCTGAGGAGGGTCCTGGCTACCTCTGTTGCTTTGGACTTCTTGCCAGATATTTTTTTCTTGGGTTTTTTAATGGTTTTTCAACATGAGTCACAGCTTCAGGATCACGATTTCCTCACTTGTGATTCAGGGAATGTATTAATTAGTGCAAGATGTTAAATATATCTGTAAAATCACATGAAAAACTATGGATGGTCATCTCCATCCTTCATTTAACCAGCTTCATGTTTGAAAATGTAGTTCTCTGTTTTCAAATATGCATTGTTCTTTCAAGCCCAAATAAGACTTTTCATAATATATAGTGTATATATGAAGTATAGTGTGTGTATACATATATATCTCTATATACACATGGGGTGTGTAAATATATATATATAAAGTATATTTTATACAGTGTTGATGTTCCCTAGGCCATTACTAGGTAAAGAATTGTTAGTTTTATGAGAAAAGCTCACAGGACTGCCCATCATTAACATTACCAGGGCAGTGTGTTCCCTGGTTATGTGACAGTCCCTTCTCCTCAGCCATGGAAGGAGCCTTTTTGGCTTCTGTGCTTAGAAATTTCAAACACAATGTTCCTTGGTTAAATTTCAAACCAGTCTTCAAGCCCCATCCAACGTGGCTAAGAAGCGTGTGGGAATTTGTTTTGAAATGAAACCTTGGATGTGGTATTTTGCTGTCGTTTTCAATGAAATTTCAGCTCTTTAATTTCTTTCTGACATTTCATCTGAAAATGTTGATGCTTATGCAAGGACTGAGGGTTTTATAGTCTGATTAAACAGAAGTTTTAGAAGTTATATTTCTCATTCAAGAACACTGCTTGATTCTCTAGAGTGTTTTTGAGCATGCCTGGGGGTCTGCCTGCTCTACTTGGGTTTGGGGTCCTGGTCACGTGTCTCCATCAGCAGGGCTGAGGATACAGTAATGGCATGTAAGTGATAAAGTCTCTGCCACTCTTCCTCTTTCAGAGAATTCGGTCGACAGTGGATGAAAAGGAGCAGAAGCAGCTTCTGATGGACCTTGATGTAGTGATGCGAAGCAGTGACTGCCCGTATATTGTTCAGTTTTATGGCGCGCTCTTCAGAGAGGTGGGCACCCCAAACTTGATTCATTTGTAGCAGAGTTTGCATTTTACCTTGTTTTTTGCCTTTGTAATTTCAAACTCGTGCTAAGGAGGAGAAAATCGGTTCCTGTTAGGTTTCTTGGTTCTCCACTTTCACTCAGGGGTATTTACCCAGCAGACCCAGGTGTCTGGCCACTGCTGAGCAGGCATTTGGTCCCTTTGCAACAGGAATTTTGGAGATGAATGTTGAAACCTGACTGCTGCTTCTCCTTCCTCATGTAGCTCTTCTGCAGGCTTGGATTATCCCTACTCCTGTAATTGCTGTCCTATTAATTCCTTGTTCCGATATTAAATAGAATCTTAATCTTTTAAAGATAGGAAAGCATGACAGCAGAGAAGCACAGAAAGGGGAAAAATGGAATTTCACCAGACTGTTTGGATCTAACCCCCCCAGTCTTGTTATCAGATTTTTTCTCAAATAACTGTGAAAGATCCAGGTCACTGCTGCACCATCCCCTGGGGTCTGAAAGCTCATGGGACATCACTAAAGACCAAAACTCTCTCAGGAAATCTGCAGCAAACTATTTAAAACAAAGCTCTTTGTTCCAGCATTTCAAGGTGAAAAGTAAGGAAATTCTTTTGGGATTTCACACTCTGAGCTGGGATTCAGGTTCTCTGGATATAGATGGAGTGACCAATGAGAAATCTTTTGCCTGCTCCTGAAAGGTGAAAGGCTTCCATGTGAACCTCATTACAGGAGTTTAACACACTGAATAGGCAGCTTGTGCAGTCAGGGGCTTGGCAGGATCTGAGCAGCTCCAGGAGAAGCAGCAGGGCTGCTGGCACGAAGGGAAGGCAGGCAGCCTTCCACAACAGTGAGTGTTTGATGTGGAGAGGCAGAGCTAAGCTCTGGGATCCTAACAGTTTGGGAATACTAAACCAAATTGGACAAAATTATACAAGGTCTTACTCTGTAGCCAGACACGTGTCCCAGCTTGCAGTCAGGGAAGTTGCTGTGATCACAAGTTCCTGTAGCAGCCTCTGTGAAAACCAGAAGTTTGATTTGGAAAGGCAGAAAATACTACACAAATACTTCTCCCTGTAGTTGTATTTTGTCTTGCTTGTTCCACATTTTGTGATAGGGAAAGTCTTCTCTGGGTCCTGCTTGTCCCTCAGCAGGCAGCAGCTGAACCCATATTGTTTGCTGTCCTTTCTTCAGTCAGAAGGGACTTTTCTGTTACTGTGTGTCTGTGCATGTGATGGAACATGAAACAGTGCAAAAACCACGAGGTACAGGACTTTGCTTGAGATCATTGGCATCCACTAGGTGAGCTTAAATTGCCTCTTAAATGAAACAAGAACAAAGCTGAAAACGTGAAAGACAGTGTTTCAGTTTGTGCATGGAATCAGGGGCTTCAGAGCACCATGCCCAGGACATGGTTGGTTTTTTGGGCTGCAAGCACATGTTAACAGCTCACGTCTGATTTTTCATCCACCAGTATCTCCCAGCCCTTCTCCTCAGGGCTGCTCTCAGTCCCATCATCATTTATACTGGTGAGTGCCCTGACCCAGGTGCAGGATCTTACACTTGTTGAACTCTGTGGAGTTCCCACTGGCCCCAAGAGACCAGCTGGTTTTTCCATACCAGGAGAGGCCAGAGTCCTACTGGTGCACACAGAGTGTCCACATCAGCCATCAGAGATCTCATGGAAGAGGATCTGGCTGCTCGTGCTCATGTGTTTCCTCTCAAGGCTGTGCTTGGTAGATAGGGGAGGGAAAAATGATTATTGACAGGGGTTCTGCAAGCATTTCACTTGAGTCTCTCCTTGTCAGAAAAGAGGAGCTGTGGGCTGACTCCAAGACTTGGGCCTTGAGCGCAGCTGTTATAAGAGGTTTTTAGGTCCGAGAAAAAAAATTATCTTATTTTCTTTCATGTCTGCTACAAGCTTTACAGCTGCTCTCGTTTGAAACAGTACCTGTAAGGCTGGGAATGTTTGGATAGTTACCATGACCACGCTAGTGGCTCTTCAAAGTACCTGTTCTGATTGTGTTTGTTTTTAAGAGAGGAAGAGGAAGAAGCCTTATCTGACTTGGAATCTCAGGAGTGACTCCTACACAGTGCAAGCGTAGCTGAGCCAAGTTTAAACCAACAAGTTCAATACTTGATAAAATTACTCAATGAAAAATTCATTGCAAGTTGCAGAACATGCCTAGGAAGCTGGGTAAATCAGCCCATGGGGAGCTTCTGCTGGCAGGAGAGAGGAGCTGGGATGGATGTGTTGGTAGCACAGTGCTGGGCTGGTGTGAACTGTTGACATAGCCTTGCTCACTTGTTTGATCTCTTTGCTGTTGATGCACCTCACCCTGTCCCTGTGGAAATCCTTGACTGTGTTGCCATCCCTCAGCACATCTGTCCCTGTGGTCAGTCCCTGGTCCGTAGGAGAAGTGTCCTGTGTGCCATGTAAGAGAAGTGCAATGGCAACTCTGATGTGGTGGTGGTGGTGACATTTGTCAGCCTCTCTCACTAGTTTAGCTGCAGCTTGCATAAAGAGCTGGCTGCCCCTGCAGTGAGCAGATGTGATAAACCTTCAGCATTTGCATCACAGAGTGTTGGAAGGGACCTCTGAGGTTATCTTTTTAACCCCCGCAATGAGGTGGGGCCACTTGACCAGGATTGTGTCCAAATAGCTTTTGAATATCTCCAGGGATAGAGTCTCCGCAGTCTCCTGGGGCAGCCTGTGCCAGTGATTAATCCCCCTCACAAAAAGTGTTTCCTCTTGTTCAGAGGGCACCTCCTGTGTGTCAGGTTGTGCCGTGGTCGTGTTGCTCAGCACCACTGAGAGCCTGGCTCCATCCCCTGTGCAGCTTCCCCTCAGGTTGATGAGATTCCCCTGAAGCTTCTCCAGGCTGAACAGTCCTGGCTTTATCAGCCTTTCTCATGGGAAAGATGCTCCTGTTCCTCAGTCACGTTAGGGGCCCATTGCTGGAGTTTCTCTGGTACTGGGGAGCCCAGCACTGGTCACAGCACTCCAGGTGTGGCCTCACCACTGCTGGATCAGGGAGAGGATCACTTCTCTCCCCTTGCTGATGATGCTTTGCCTCGTGCTGTGATCCTTCAGCCCAGCATTGTTGGCTCATGTTCAGCTTAGTGTCCACCTGGACCCACTAAGCTGGGTCCTGGACCCACTAAGCTGGCCTTTCCTGGCCAGCTGCACTCCAGGTGGGTGACATCTTTGGGACACCTGCTTCCTTGTCCATGGGAATTCTTTGCACTGAGAAGCTGAAGCATCTCCATTGCTTGTGAAGCAGCTTTTGTGTCTGTCCTGGGCAGAGATATTTGGAATTAAATGCACAGGGTGTTCCTGGACATTTTTTGGCATGTCTACAAAATGTGCATTAGCATCTGGTAATCTAATACCCAATAAGGACTAAAATACATTGTTTGGAAGAATAGCTCTGACAGGAGGAGAAAATTAAAGCACTTCTTTTGTCATTTTATGATCGGAAATCAACCTAACCTAAGAGCAAAATTTAAAGTGAAACTTTCATTAGGATAGTTTTGTCCTCACAGTTTTTAATGGAGTAGGACCTGCCCATGCACATCAGCACTTCTTGGTATTGGTCAGGAAGGGGGCTGAGTGCCCATTGCCCAGCCAGTCTTCCTTCTTCTTCCTGTTAAAATTCACCAGTTTGCCAACAGGTAGGGCTCTCCAAGTCCCAGGAAGAGTTAGCCTGTAGAGTTTTGGATCTTGCCACTAGCCTTAAGGAAGCTGCATAGTGGAAAAGGCCTGTTATATTTCTCCANTTAGCCTGTAGAGTTTTGGATCTTACCACTAGCCTTAAGGAAGCTGCAGGCCTGTTATGTTTCTCCGTTGATCTTGCCGACATGAATTCATGTAGGTCAGGTTGGTTTTTTGTATTACCAGATCAATAAATGCTCCCATTCAGGAGTTCTGTATGGCATCTACTTCAGGAGACCAATAAACCAGGTCTTTCATTGGGTGCTTTGATCATAAAGGTGATTTTTTTTATGCTTAAAAATTACCACTGGATAGCAATTTGTTGTACTTGAGGTTTCAGCTCCACACCCATCCCAACCCCGAGATGCAGAGTGCACATGAAGCCTTTGCTATGATAATGGCTCTGCTCAAGTGTTGTTCACTCTGTTTGCTTTGCTGTCCAAACACCAGCTGTTGTAACCTGAGCAATGGAAGCCACTCACAGCACTGGTGAAATTGGACATAAATACAAGACTGCAGTGCTCAGTGGTATTCTGGCTCTCTAGAACCAATCCAGTCCCCCACAGTCTCAGCAGAATAGCCCAGGAATATAACCCTGTCCCAATTGTTTTATAAAGCTGATCAAAACAGAAGCAGTGTTTTGAATGATCCTGTGGCCAGTAGAACCAGTCCATGAGACAGAGGCTGCTCTCACTACAGACAGCTCGTAAAGCTCTGCTGGGCTTCCAGTCTCAGTTGCTTTATGCACATCACTGGCACTGGAGCCACATTGCTTGCTGTGAGCCACTCTCCATCCTATGGAAGTGCTTCATCTGCACTTTGCTTTTGTTGCTAATGCAGAAAAGAGAAATTGTCTACGTATATTGCCCAATTTCCTTTCTGTAGTTTAAATCTAAACAGTTGCTTAGCCATCTTCCTCCATAGCCAACCTGCAGTCTCTAGCAGCCCAGGTTCACCTTTTCCCAGGTCTCCTGAGGTGTGCTTGTTGTGCCCTCATCCTGCTGCACTGCTCTGGCCTCTTTCACTGTGATGTCTCTGCTTCCATGTCTGTCACAGCACTTACTCCATTTTCTGCTTTTTTTGGGTTTTCTGCTTTTTTTGGGTCTCAGAAATGAGAGTTTCCTGGGCTCAGGCTTGTAGCAGCCTTTGAGTGGATGACATCAACTCCTGCTCTGCCTTGAGCTGTTGTGAAAAACCTGATGCCAAATGAGCAGTGTAAACTGGAGCTGCCCATGGCTGTAAACCAAAGTCTTCCTCCCCAGCCAGACAGCCCACTGGCAGCTCAGCCCTTCCTAGGAAAGCATTGTTTTCTTTGGTCAGGAAAAATCTGCCTTCAATAGGATAATGCCTTGGGGAAGTTTCTCCTCTGTTACTTTTATCACAGGAGTGTGCAGTTTATCCTAACCAGCATGTTGTCCCATGCCCTGAGCCACATGTGAGCTGAGCAGGTGGATGTCTCTACTGTGAATGGAGTTGGGAGCAAATTTTTAATTGCTAAAACTAACCAAGCTGAATTCCATCCTTTCTATCAAATGCATGTTGCTGTTAATGTATTTCATTGGATTCAGAGGATCTCTGTATGCTGTCTGGATTTGTATTTCTCTTTTTTATCTTGACAGTAACACAGATTCTTTTCTCTTTCCAGGGTGACTGTTGGATCTGTATGGAGCTCATGTCTACCTCGTTTGATAAGTTTTACAAATATGTATATAGTGTATTAGATGATGTTATTCCAGAAGAAATCTTAGGCAAAATCACTTTAGCTGTGAGTATTTTGTTAAACCTTTTTGTTGAAGATAATTGAAAAGTTCAGATCCTTGTTCAGATCACCCTCCATGTGAAAAGCTGGTTGGTCTGTGGAGCAGAACTGCTGCTGCTGTTTGCACCACACTGGGAATGGTTCTTCAGGATGCTCGTGACTTTTCCACAGTATGTTGCATGGTGTCAGAGGAGGTCCTGGGATCAGTAATCAGTTCATAAACAGACCCCAGGACCAGCATCCTGCTCTGTCTGCTTGAATGTGGGTGCCAGCAGCACAGGCACCAGCCCAGACCAGAGAACCTTCTGGTAGTCTTGTGCAAAGGTTCCCAAAAGCACTGGAGAACCTGGCTGATGTTTTCTTGATTTAGCCTGGAAGTTCTGGCCTATTGAAAAGTCAGGTAATTGAAACAGTTGTGACCTGCTGAAAAAAACAACAGCACAGGGCTTGAAATAAGTTATTGCTCAGGATAATTAACATCAGAAGTTGTTCTGGTTTCATCCCTTGCTCCCTTCTCCCAGAGTGGGATCTTTCCAGATCACAGGGGATGTGTATTCACTGAAGCCCATACCTTCTTTTATATCACCTTCTGTTTGCAGGAATGGTTCAGAGAAAAATGCTTTTATTACATGACATATTACAGCATTGATAAAATGCTTTTTCCCATGCTTTTTCCTCCTGTTCATGGAGTTCCAAAAATTTGATAATCACAGAACTCTTACGATATCTGCTTATTTTTCATCTATTTTCCTTCCTAGACTGTGAAAGCACTAAACCACTTAAAAGAAAACTTGAAAATCATTCACAGAGGTGAGTTCTTTGTGTCTTTTTTAAAAGTTCATGTCTTTTCTTCTTGTCTATTAAAATTATTGCAAGAGTTGTTAGTGGCCTTCAGAGTATAAATAGCACCTGTACCACCATGAGTCCGAGTGCAGGTTTTGAGCAAGTTCCTCTTCTGTTACCCCTTCAGCCTGTGCTTTCTTCATGTAAGTGTGATTTTGGGGTGGTTGGGCATCTGCTTCTGCCTTTGGGCACGTGGCATCTCCGGGTCTGGCTCCATCCCCTCGTGGTCCCACAGGATCCTCGGTGCCAGCGATGGGGATCCAGCGCCAAGGGTGACGGTGACGGCGCGGCCTCCATCCTCTGCAGCTGCTCTGCTTGAAATCGAAACCTCCAGCCGTGACTTACTGGTTTAAATTTCTTTCCCCTGCAGACATCAAACCTTCCAATATTCTTCTGGACAGAAATGGAAATATTAAACTCTGTGACTTTGGCATTAGCGGCCAGCTCGTGGACTCCATTGCCAAAACGCGGGATGCAGGGTGCCGGCCGTACATGGCGGTGAGTGGGATGAGCCCTGGGCTCTGTGGCATCTCACCCCCCTGTCATCAGCCTGTTTCCTGTGGGATGAACACCCCTTTCCTGGATGGAACCCTTTTTTGCTGGGTTCCTCTGCTGCTGCCAGGGCTGTGGTGCTGGAGTGGAGCTCTGCTCTTGCAGCAGCTCCAAAACACCAGCGCCCGGGGGAGCAGGGCTGTCAGAGTGCGAGTTTGTCTTGGTCTGCAAGAAATCCATTTGCTCTGCTAGGATTATGTCACAGGAGTTATTGCAGAGCAGAATTAGAGTGATTTTTGTAAACCACTTTAATTCCAAAGTGTGCCAGAACTTCATTCCAGGAGAATGTGATTGTGGAGAACGGCAGTAGCAGAGCAGCTGTGTGGAAATTGCTGGGGCTGAGTTGTGGCTCCTGGGAGTCTGTCCTGCTTGTTTGCTGCCCTCCCCCTCCCAGAGAGAAAAGCTGTAGTAGTGATTTTGGAAGCTATCTGAGGGTTTTAAACACTTCAGTGCTTTAGGGTGCTTTGAAAATGCATCTCTGCTCTCACATGAGCTGAGGATACCTTGTCCAGGGAGCTGTGTGCCTGCTGCTGTTCATATAACTTTAATTTTAGTGCCTGTATTTAATTTTTGTTACATATTTATGGCTCTGTATGCTGAAAAATACTGTTTTCTGAGCTCTTTTTATCTACCATCGAGTAGAAAAAAGGAAAATATCTGTCTTTTAAGGTATGGTTCCTATCTGGCCCAGGCCATGGCTCTCAGGTAGCTTTTATCAGAGTGTGGTGTCCAAGGCAAAACCTGTCTGTCCTGACTCTGATCTTTGAGCCATGGGTAGGTGGTTAGCTCTGCTCATGCTGTTGGTATAGTTATGCCATGACAGTCCCTGACATGTCTGTAAATAGCTGCAGTGCTTCCTTTTCTATGGGATGTGAGTGAGTGAGTGCTTCCACAGGCCTTTGATTTTCCATTTTCCTGTCTGTCTATCCACATGTCTGTGATTTGTGCGGCTCCATCAGGACTTGGGTGGACTTCTAAGTGAGCAGAAGTGTTGCAGTTCAGTTTGTGTTTTTCAGAGCCTTGGCATGGCACAGGGTTTGTGGGGCAGCCAGCAGCTGGCAAGTGATGTGGGAGACGACTGCCCTCTTCCCTGCTGCCCTCCAGCCTCAGTGACTCCTTTCCAAGTACATGAGCATTTCCATGTATTGGGAAGCCTGGGAAATGAGGAGATGTCCCCAGTGTGCAGGCACCAGCTATTTCTCCAAGCCAGCTGAGGCTGATGTCTGAAGGGATGCTGTGATCAAAGCTGGATATACCTGGGAAGGAGTCAGGCCACCACACTCCTCTCAAAAGGAAAATAGTATTTTTTGTAGTGTAAAATAGGCCAAGAGTAGCAGCTCTGTTCAACCAGGGAGGCTCTGCTAAGGGCTGCTGGATGCTTCTCCCTGATGATAGTGTCTCATTTTGCAAGACCCACCAAATCCATGGCACTTGCCCCCTGAAGGAACCTGGTGCCCACAAAGCTGTTGGTAAGAGTGACACTGGATGTCAGCCAGTCTGGCTCTGAGTGGTCTGAGGAGGCAGCAGAAGCTGTGTCCAGCTGCCAAGCAAGTGCTGTGTGCTTGAACTGAAATTGTTGGAGCTGTCACAGTGAGTGGCGCCTCAGCCTTGGAGCTGCAGTGCTGAGAGTTTGTTTTGCTTTTGGCTTTCAGTTCCCCTGCAATTGTTACAGTGAGCAAAGGCCTACGTGTTGGTACCTCATGTTCTCTGAAGGAAAGAAAGGCAGGACTGAGTTCCCAGGCAGCCTCTGGCGCCTGGAGCAGCCTGGGCTGTTCTGAGCCCTCCTCACCCGTGCCCTGTGCTGGTGCCAGCGCTGGGGGTTTGCTCCAGGTGCAGTTCCACAGCCTTCACCCAGCAAGGGGCTGAGGGTGCTGGCCAGCCCTGCACCCTCCCTGTGGTCCCTGCCTTGCCTCTGGCTGTGTGGGTGCTGCTGGGAGTGGGCTCTGTGTGCCACGCTGGAGCTGGTGGCCTTTGTGACATTACTGCTTTTTGCCTTCTGAATGCTGCAGTGAACCCACTGCCTGTGTCAGAGAAGAAGGGTGAGACTGGAAGTGCTTGGTTTAGGCAGGGGCAGAGGAGGGGACCCAGCCAGCGTGAGGATGGATGTCCTGCCCTGCCCTGCTCCTTTGAGACCTCCAGGAGTAGAGTGTGATGGTGTCACTGTCATCCTTGGGTCACTCAGGTCCTTTTCCCAGGTCAGCTTGGAGCCTCTGGCTGCAAACTGTGGCTTCTCACTTTTCCCTGGTGAAGGTGGACAGTCGCTGCTGGCGTTGGTATCAGGGCCAGCTGGATGTCCTTGTGTTCAGATGGTTCAGGCAGAGATCAGGCCATGTATGGAAAAGGAAAATTTCCCAAGGCAGGTGACAGTGACAGCTCTGACCCCTCTCTCACAGCCATGGAGGGAAAGGCTGTAGGGATGCAGGAGTTCTCTGGATCCTTTTCCCAAGCAGAGCCACTGAAAGAGCCTGTTTGAGCTTTGCATTCCTGTCCCAATGCCCAGGTTTTCATCAGGCTCAGTCAGTTATCTGCATTGTGGGTTTGAATTGATCCTCTTGGATGCTCCTGAATATTACTGGATGTTAGGCTTTTTATTTTCTTCCTCTTGCCTCTGAAACTTGGCACCCAGCCATAATTTTTTATGACTGGGAAAACAGATTTGGGAGAAGTCTGAGAGACACGTAGCACCATCCCTCTGCAAGCAGGGCAGACTGAGCCCAGGTTTTGCTGCCTGTGATGGAGCAAATGCTGGGGAGACACCTGAGTTGTGAGTGCAGCCATCCCTGCTCGTGTGCCACTGCTGTCACCCACATGCTTTCAACTTGAAATGTGACCTCTGCTTACTCATCCACTGGCAGAAATCATCCCTGAGGTTTGCCCTGCATGAGACTTCTCCTGTTCAGACTTGGCCCCTGAGACCCCATGGTGTAGAGCCTGTGCCTGGCAGTCCCACTGCAGTGCTGAGCCTGGGTCTGTGCCTTGGTGTTCCTACCCTTGTCCTGCCAGGGACACAGCAGGATGGGATTTTCTTCCTTGGCCCTTCAGATGCTTGGCTGCACAGGAAGTTTAAAGCATCCTGGCAAAGTGTGGCAGTAGCCACCTGTGTAAAGCTGACTGCTTGCCCAGAAGTATTACAGGCAGGACATGAGTTCTGTGGAGGAGAGTATTAGAAGCAGGAGGAAAAAAGTCATTTTGGCTACTGGGATTTAAGGGAAAGTGCCTAAAAGTCAGATCTGGGAGATAGCTGCCCTCAGGAGACGCTGGGTGTTCAGCTGGAAACAGCTCCTGGCTGCTGCAGATCGAAGCCACAGGAAGCAGAATGTGACCATCAGGGTGGTGAAGATGCCAAGAGGGATGTGCAAGGCATTGTTGTGTTAAGCTCTAGGGTAATGGATGTTGGCCTTTCAAAATAACACCAGACAGGGAAGATCTCCAAAGTCCTGCACTAAAGATGCCTCTTCAGATGCTGGAGAATCTGCCACAGTGCCCATGAAGTTGTCCTGGTCAGTAATTATGCTCCTAATACTTCCATTTAATATGAGTAAGTCCTGCCTTACTGGCTGGCTCTGGGCTATGGTTTCTTCTCCATTTGCAGAGTTAAGGAGCCCTGTTCTTGTCACAGCCCTTTGCCCCAGCAGGTACTTTCTGACTCTGATGTAGTCACCTCTTGAGCTTTTCTTTGAGGAGATTAGGGGCTGAGCAGCTTATTCCCTTAAGGCAGATCAGCTTGTGTTTTATGGCTGGGCTGTAAGCTCCTGTTTTTTTAACATCCTGTTGCAAATGTAGGCCCTGGAATTGTGCAAAGTCCCTGTGTTGGTCTCACCTGTGGCTCATGTAACAAGAGCAACTGTTTCCAGTGTGTTGCCCCAGCTATGCACTGATGCTCCCCTGGGATTTCCTGCTCACCTGTCCTAGGAACCTCTGTCCCCCTTGAGTGTTCCCTGTTCTGTGTCTGCTCCTGTGAGTCAGCAGCCAGCCAGAACCCAGCTTACACTCCAGACACACTGGTGTTCCAGAAGCCCTTCTGTGTCACACAGGCAATAGTTCTTATAATATGCTGAATTTAGCAACGTTAATTTTATATTTTCATGGATATTATTAGCAGTAAGCTAAGGAAGGCCACCTTTGAGGTTCCACTGTAAATCTTTCCCACTCAACACACAACATTTGCACTCTGAACTCTATCAGGTGAAGCATTTACTGATGCAAATTATTTGTGCTTGAGTTGGTTGGGGTCCAGACCATGCCCTGCACTAGGCTAGCTTTATTATGGCCACATTTGCCTTTTCTAACAAGACAAAGAAGGTTGTTGAGAATGTGCTGTGCCAAGCCCAATGGGACCTGGTTGCCTTCAGTAATGTTCCTGTCAGTCTTTCTGTGAGTAGCAAGTGTGCTCTGTCCACCAGCCCATCACTTTCCTGCTGTTGGGATTGAGGAGTTCAGGTGGGGTTAGGAAAGTCAGCTGGGAGGGGATGGCAGCCCCATGCAAAAGGAAACTGGTGTCTCTGCCTGGAAAATGCTGCTGGAGAAGTTTTTAAGTGAAACATTCTCTGGGAGTAAATATGTAAAGGAAATAGGAGGGGAGGAAAGGCTGTTCTCTGGAAATACGATCTCTGCTGATAATCTCTGGGCAGTCTTGGGCTTCGTGGCTGGCCTGGGTGAAGGGGAGGGACAGGATATCAAAGAACAGAGGGGATTTTGCAAAAAACATCTGAATTTGACATCCAAGCAGGGATGAATATTTTGGCTGAAGTATTTTTTGACAATACTGCTCTACTCTCCTGTGTAGGTGCAGAAGTGATGCACACAGAGCCAGTGTCACCTCCACTGTCCTGGCATTGCAGAGGGATGGGGAGCTCTTCCCTCATCACACGGTGTGTCCTTTGCTCTGCTGTGTCACCCCCTGGCCAAGGAGCTGGGTCATCTCCTTGGGACCAGGGCAGGCTGTGGCAAAGGATGCTGTGTGACCCCTGCACTGCCAGACAGACCCAGAGAGAACACAGCGTTCATAGCTTTGTCCTTGGTCACCTGGAGAGGAGAGTGTGACCTTAGAAGAGATTTTACCCAGCACTGTGATGCCTCAGTTGCTTGTGTGAATGACTCACATCTGTGCTCTTAAACCAAGGCTTTAGCAATGAGCTCAGCTTCTGTGAGTCCTCTGTGCCCAGGAGGAGATCCCAAAGCTTAATAAGCTTCACTGCACATAAAAAGCAAGATCCACATGAAATTAGGCACTTCGCCTCCAGCAGCCCTGTGGCAGCCTGTACCTTTCTCTGATGCATCCATACCCTGTCCCTTCACCCCGTTAGCACATCCAGAGATTGGTCTCCACCTCAGCCATTTCCTTTCCTGCTTGCACTTGGCATCAGAAGGTCACCTGGCCCGAGCCAGGCTTTGTCTGCAGCCCTCGCTCCAGCTCCCCAGAGTGTGACACGGCGACTCTCCCTTCCTTGGTGTTAATTGCTCCCATGTGATCTACATGGAAAATTCTCTGCATTCTTCCTGCTCTGTATTTAGATGGGATTTATTTTGGTCCTGCTTTCCCTTTAACTGTGCCACCAATGGTCTAGGGCCAAATCCCCGTGGCTCTGTTTGGTCAGAGGAGCAGGATGCCCCTCATGGGTGTTTGAGACAACCATCTGTCTCACCAGTGCCACCCATCCCACCAGTCCCTTGGAGCAGTTTGGCCCTGCCCAGAGCAGCTGCTCCCCTCCTCTGTCTGCAGCCTGTTCTGCTGTGGCGCATCCCTGTGCATTTATGGTGTGGGGGTCACTGGCCAGGCCAGCATCCCCATAATTTGATGTGCTCAGCTCATCCCTCCCTGGTGGCAGCTTCCAGACATCATGGTGTGTCCCCAGTAGAGTTCAGGGCTGGGCCCACCTGCTCCTGCACTTTTCATCTGCATCTGCCATGAAATGCATTAAAACATAGCTTACGAAGCAACCAGGGCTTTCACAGTATTTCCTGTGCCCCATAATTTAGAATTTATTGCTATTCACATATCTTTATTATTGTTGTAGTCAAAACTGAATGAGACCCTCTTTCTTTTGACATGCTAATTATTATATTTTTAACTAAAGAAGGCAGACTGAGGTTTCTCATAAAGATGACATGCAAGGCATAAAGATGTTTTTTGCTGCTTCACTTCTGTGGATAACGTGCTCTTAGGTGTGAATCACCCATGTCTGACTCAGTCTTGCTTTTTATGAAAGACATTTTAGATGTCTTAAAGCCTTGTAACATCATAGTTGCCTTCAAGGGATGACCAGAACCTTGTTAAGAGGAGCTTTTCTTAAAGCATATTGTTTTTAGTAGTTTCTTAGGTTTGGCAACCAGCAGCTGGTTGGGGAGAAGAGTTCTGGTAGATGCTGCTAAGCCTCACTCCCCAGGGTGGTGGATGAGATGTTGATTCCAGTTCTTATGATCCCTTGGGAACAACTTGGCTGTGAAAACAGAGAAAGTGACTTTGTGTTAAAGAGATCCCAAAGTTGAACAAAACTAAACAAATAAGACAGTCACAATTATTCAAAGTGTTTGTGCAAAAGGAAGAAAAACCTGAAGCATTGGACTGTGATAAGTTGCCATGTCTGATCCCTTTTACTCTATACCTCCATAAAATCAATGTTCTTAGTGATTCCTTGAGATGTTTCTCTGCTGGGGTTGGATGACTGCCCTGGCCACAAGTTTGCCTCTGGAGCTGTGCCAGGCTCAGAGTTCTTTCTAGGTTTGCAGATGCTTCTCGTTGCTTCCTGCGTGGCACAAAGCCTGACTGCTCCTTCTTCCCGTTTCAGCCGGAAAGGATAGATCCCAGCGCGTCCAGGCAAGGCTACGACGTGCGCTCAGATGTCTGGAGCTTGGGGATTACACTGGTGAGTGAGGGGCTCTGCAGTGCCCTGTGCAGTGGGGAGGTGTCCCCCGTGGGCACTTCTGGCTCAGGAACAATCGGAGTGCTCTCCTGGTAGATGGTTCTCCTGAGCCCCTGCAGCTGTGTTTTGCAGAGAGCAAAATTTGAGCAGGGAAGAGGTGTTGGATTGTAAATGAATTTTGTGTTTGAAATCCGAGATGAGGAGGGGTGCTGAGTGTGGTGGTGCAGAGCAGAGCACCCAGCCTGTGTGAATAAACCTCTGACAGCCCTGGCAGCTGCTGTGCTTTGGCTGCACAGAGACTTCGGTTAATCCTGGATTCTGGGATTCTGATTCCTCACTGGCTTAACCACAGCACTGCTACCTGCACACATTGATAGAGTGAGAAGTTCTTACTTTCTCAAGGTTGTGAAGCAGAAGAGCAAGCAGAAGCCCTTAAGTATGACCCAGTAGCTTCTGTTTTCACCACTGATGTTTAAAAAAACTCATTATCCTGCAGGAGCAGGGAGTTGGATTTAGGGATCCTTATGGGTCCTCTCCAACTTGAGATATCATATGATTGTGTTATTCTCATTATCCATTATCTCTAGTGGTTGTTAGGATGCTTGGGAAGGGACTGGAGGATTTTACTCTCCTGCCCTTTATGGTCAGTGGAGATGCAGACATGGCCAGCACAGAAGCATGGCATGGTCAGGGTAAATCTGGTAAATCCTCACACAGGCAGCAGAACTTAGTGCTGGGAAAAACCTTCCCTCTGCTTAGAATCATACAGGGAATAGGATGAAGGATCTCATCTCAGTCTTCCTTCTAGGGGGGGTTCAAGGTCGTTGCAGACATTTTCTTGCCCTGTCTGAACTTAGCTGATGTAAACCTGCCTGGGGCTGTTGCTGTCTCCCTGCAGTACGAGCTGGCCACGGGGCGATTCCCCTACCCCAAGTGGAACAGTGTATTTGACCAGTTGACACAAGTAGTGAAAGGAGATCCACCACAGCTGAGTAACTCAGAGGAAAGGGAGTTTTCCCCAAGTTTCATCAACTTCGTCAACTTGTGGTAAGTTTGTGCTGCTGAAAGCACTTGGAGTTGGCTTGTTTTGGTGGTTGGTATTTGGCAAGGGTCTTGTGTCCAGCACTTCCTGGCTTCTTTTCATGTTCCTGCACCAGCATAAGGGTGAGGATCTCTCGTATTTTACTGGTTTGGAGGTGATGGGGGATTTGTCTGGTTTGGGACAGAAGGGCAGACCTTGGAAACTGCTCTTCAGGAAAGGAATTGGGAGAAAACCTCTGAGAGGCTGTGCTAGAGAGAGGCATGGTAAGGAGGGAAGTTTCCATGGCAGAAAGTTTGTGTCAGACACAGCCCCAGCCCATGCCTGCACAGCTGGGGTGGCTGCAAGGGAGGAAGGGAGGGAAGTTTCTCCTGAGGTCACTCACAGTGCAAGGATGGGTTTTCCAGAAAACCAGAGGTGGCAAGTCCCACTTTGACAGCATCATGTCCTGTAAAAGTTTGTATTTGATGTCAGTAATGTCTTCCCTGATCCCACATTCTCCTAATTGCCTTTATGCTTTCTTTAGCCTTACAAAGGACGAGTCCAAAAGGCCAAAGTACAAAGAGCTTCTGGTGAGTTCTCAGTGCTGCATCTGTCAATGCCTTCAACACACAAGCTCACACGGGGCTGGGCTCAGGCAGAAGGGAGATCTGAAGGAGCAGAGCCCTGGAGCTGGGCAGCAGCAGGGCCTGTCTGTGGTGGGGGTGCTAAAGGAGAGAGGGCAACAATGCTTTTGGCTTGGATCAGTCACAAGTGGCAACTGTGCACCTTCAGGGAGCTCTGGGCACCTTGGAAGGCATCTCTTCAGAGGCCCTGGTTCCACAATCAGCCCTGGGGTTTCATATCATCTGATGTGAAAGGGGTTTGCCTGATGTCCTGGCCCTGAACCTCCCTGATGTGCCATCCCAGCTGCTCTGCTCTGCTCTGGCCAGTGCTGCCTGCTGGGCAGAGCAGAGGGTCAGGGCTCAGGAGAGCAGGGCTTGGGTTTGACCTCTGCAAGCCACTCCCTGTCACTCCTGTCACTCTCCCCACTGTGACTGATGATGAAACCTCTCTTGAAAGTATTTCAGTAAATGTCAGTGCTGCAGAGGAGCTGCTGATCCTGCACCTCTCTGCCTCCTGCCTGTCAGCTCCTGACACCCTGGAGTGCTGTCCTCCCTCCCACGTTAAAGACATGGATTCCCAGTGTGGAAAAGCCATGGAGCAGGCCTGGTGTCCTACAGCCACCACAAAGCCCTGCTCTTGCACCTGCTCAGTTTTTAATCTGAGGAGCACACGCCAGGAGAGGGTGACTGTAACTTTGTTGTTTCTTATCTGATTCCAGAAACATCCCTTCATCCTGATGTATGAGGAACGCACAGTGGATGTTGCATGCTATGTTTGTAAAATCCTGGATCAAATGCCAGCAACTCCCAGCTCTCCAATGTACGTGGATTGATACTGCTGCTACATCAAACTCTAGAAAAAGGGCTGAGAGAAAACAAGCTGTAAAGAATTTTCATCACATATTGCAGTGTTTTTAATGCTCGCCCAGACACCATGTGCAATAATATTGGTGTTATTTCCATCCTGTCTGTATACTGTTGTCACATATAAAGTGCATCCCTGTAATATCTGATCACACAGTGTTAGTGTTGGTCACAGAGAGACCTCATCTTGCTCTTTTGTGGACATATTCATGAAATGTGGAAATAAGTACATTTATTTGTTGACCGTGATTGGATAGCACCTAAAATTCATTTCTAGACTCAAAACTTGGAGACTCCTCAGCAGCTACTGGAAAGATTTTTCTCTCAAACTCTTCCAATTGTTGTTTCAAGTAATAATAAAAAGCAAACAAACAAAAGTTAGGCGTTGTCTGTCTGAACATTAAGAGACTTTGCCTGGAGGGAGAAGAACTTGCTTAACCAACAAGATGCTTTGCCTTCTGGAGCTGGAGAGGCAAAGGAGAATTTTATTCTTCACAAAGTGCAATAGATTTACTGCTATGAAATTCTGTTGCTTTACAGTCGCAGTGTACTTTCTGGGGACAGTGTGCTCAGCTGAACTTCCTGTTAAAGAGAGATCATGTTAAATATAGTGAATATGTCTTTACCAAAAATATGTTGCGTTGAAAGAGGCTAACATTAAACTATTGAGATGGGACATAATGTATTCTTCCTCCTTTTACCAAGCCAGCCACTCTTCACTCTTAACTAGGTGTCCTGTAAATTGTTACCTGGTAAGATAAGACCTTTGACCTGAAGAATTATTAAACTACTTGATTGAATTTAACCTGCTTGTTGACCTGGTTTATAGTGCACAGTGCTCACCACCCACTGGCTTTGCTTTGCCTTCACCCAGTGCCATCCACAGAAGCTGCAGCTGCTTGAATGGGCCACCAGCTGATGGCTGTGAGTCCTGGCCAGAGTTTCTCGTGTTCCTGCTGTCCCCAGCCCTGGTGCTTGCTCCTTTGGCCCAGCCCAGCCCTCCCAGCCCCATGTCCCTCACCAGTCCAAACCTGAGCTCTTCCTTCTCACCACTGCAGGCAGGATGGAGGGGTGGCCCTGGCTGCCATGGGGCTCTGTGCCTGTCACACCCTGAGCTTGCTGGAGACAATTCACCACCACCTGGAGATTGAACCTCTTCTGTGACCTCCACAGCTCCTGGTGCTACACCCAGAGCAAACCTCTCTCAGATTGTCAGGTGCAGAAGGAGGTGAGGTGGAGATGAAGTAGCATCTAACTCCTCTCAGCTGGCCCAGCAAAGCCAGGCAAGCTGTCATCTTCTGGTCCATTCCTAAGTGAAACAGCACATCAGGCTTTTCTGTTTGTTTAATTGACATATTTTTCAAAGATAAACTTTTTCCTGAAAACATTTTTTCCCCCTAATATTGCAGTTTTCAGGTGTTTAATAGCACACCAGGGACAAAATGGAGGCTGCAGGGTCTCTGCTTTGAGCTGATTTAGGTGCTTGGTAGGACTTTATCAGTGTTAGAGCAACCTCCCATCAGAGCTCGGCCGCAAGCTTGGACCCAGGACACAGTGGGGACGGAAACGCCATGGTGCTGGCAGGAACCCTGAGGCGCTGGCAGGATCCCTGAGGTGCTGGCAGGATCCCTGAGGAAGGGCTCCCCACGTCCGACCAAAGCCGCCGTGTGCAGACCGGCCCGGGCAGGGCA
Organism: Vireo altiloquus; assembly: GCA_013396875.1. Taxonomy (NCBI): domain Eukaryota; kingdom Metazoa; phylum Chordata; class Aves; order Passeriformes; family Vireonidae; genus Vireo; species Vireo altiloquus. The sequence continues at coordinate 220,424 of VZRF01002858.1, read as the reverse complement.
CTGAGGAGCAACCAGCACATCCCAGCTGGGAAGGAGAGCCGAGGCCATGCCCCAGACACAGCTGGGGTCTGTCACGATGGGGACACATCCTGCTGGCTGCCAGAGCTGCTGCTGCTGGCACCGGGGCTGCTGTGAGCCCGTGGGATCCCTCGGTCCTGCCCTTCCTGGACTCTCTGCCTCTTGGGTCGCTCCTCAGGCAAGGCAGTCAGAAAAGTCTTCCCACAACAGACGAGGCAGAGGTTTCTGCAGGAGCTGCTCCTCCCGCTGGCTCTGGTGCATCCTGAGGAAGGATCACTTAGGCCCAGCATATCTGAAGCAGTCATTCTGTCCCCATCCCCAGAGCCCTTCTCAGGCAAACCCCCCTGGAGCTGTGACTCCTCTCTCCAGCCCTCAGCCCCTGGAATGGGACTGCAGGTGCTCCAGGGCTCGAGGGGTGCTGGCTGGGGGGACTGAAGAGACCCAGACCCAGGAAGGGCAGCCCCGTGTGGGGCTTTGCCCCTTCTTCCTTCAGGTGTTGAAGTCTGACTCCCTTCTCCCCAATGAGAGGGAACCCAAAAACACGAGCACTGAGATGGATCCTCCCTGAACACATGTGGCTGCCTTGCTCTGCCCTGTCTGGGTCTGTGCTCTGGTGCTGACCCATCTCTAGCCCAGCACCAGTTTGCTGGGAATGGAAATGCAAAGCTTTGAGCTGCCAGTGACAGACAGGAGTGAGGTGGTGCTGCCTGGGTGGCTGTACAGGACAGGTTTAGCCTATTCAACATAGATTATCATAAATTACTAAGGGTGCACCATTTATTGCAATGTGTCTTTATTAAAAAAAAAAAGAAACAAAGGTGTATAGTGTTCAGAAGCTGTGAAAATAGTGTAAGAACTGTACATTGTGAATTCTGGTTATTATTTTTTTTTCTTGTACCATAGAAAAAATGTATAAAAATATCAAAAAGCTGATGTGCAGGGATGTTGCCTTATTGTCTGTAAAATGAAGCTCAGGAACATAACTGCTTCAAAGAGCTTCTGAATATTTTATCCGGTATCCTGGTTTGACTTCCTCCTCTATTTAAGCTATTATACATGGATCAGAGTGTTTATGTAATAGTTCTATCCTTTTGCCTGCAGGTCAGTTGTAATAAAACTAAGATGCGACTGTGACCTTGTTATTTTTATTTTGTAAGGTCAGACATGAACGGGAAGGTTCACTAAGAAACGGCTACTGTATTTTTCCTTTATGTTTAAAGCTGTGCAGGTGCTTGGAGAACAAGATGAAGCACAAACTCCCTCTCCTGGACACACAGAGCACTGTTGGGTTGGAAATAGAAGAGCAGGGCAGTCTTTGGGCTTCTCCAGGGGACACCTGCCAGGCAGCCTTTGTCTTAGCACAAATCCCATGCCTCCCATCAGGAGAACGTGGCATGTCCAAACAGCAAAGCCCCCCTCAACCGAGCAGGAGAGCTGGGTGCAGGAGTGTCACCCTGCAGGGGCAGCTGTGCCAGCAGCCCCAAAAGCACACACAGGCACGAGAAGGCTGGAAGGGTTTGGTGTGTGTAGGAAGGCAGCTACTCCCACTGAGATTTGCTGGCTTGCAGGACCGTGTGTGGTGAAGCCTGTGGTATCTGTGGGGGTGTCCATGCTGTGCCTGTGGGTGCAGAACAGAGCTACACTAAAAACCATCAGAGAATGTTCTTTTTGTGACCCAGACGGGGCAGGGGAGTGCTCCAGTCCATTGATATTCCTGAAATAATCCTAGGCTGAGGCTTGTCTCCTCATTCTCTGAGTAACCAGGACCTGGCCCGGCCCAGGCAGTTTATCACAGCATATCTGGCTGAAGGGTGTGGGTTTGATGTTAAAAAATGTTCATAGGAACTGGTTATTTATTCATCTTTTTAGATTCAGTTGAGCAATATCTCAGGATCATTTCACCTTTAGCCCACCTGGGCAGTCCCTCCTTGCACCCGGGAACCTTTTCTAATCCAAGGAAAGATGTGACAGATCTGGGAACAGACACTGAGGGCTGCTGTGGAGGAGGATCCAAGATCCCCCAGGGAGAGTCCCAGCCTGCTCTGCCTGTGGGCAGTAGGAGGTTTGGCTGTGGCAGAGCTCTGCCTGTACTCAGCACCCTGCAGCCGCCAGCCCAGTGCTGACAGAAATCCCAAGGGGCTTGGGCAGGGGGTCAGCTCTGCCTTTCGAGGGGGACCTGACCCAAGGAGTGGGGTCTGCAGGAAAACAAAGCAAAACCAGAGCCAATAGAAGAAAAAGACAGGAGACTCTGGGTGGTGTGTTCAGAAATCTTGCAGGAGAAACTGCTGCCATGAGTGAAATTCTTCTGGCTTTGAAGGACTGTAACTGTCCCAGAGCACGGAGCTGGTACCAGGTGATGGAGGCTGGAAGAGCTGTGGCTGTCCCGTGGTGAAATCAAACAGCAAACCATGAGCAGACAGAGTGGCAAGACAAGGGTTTTAATAATGTAGGTGTTGCTGGTAACATAGGTAAGGAAATGTGCTTGCTTACAGGTTTGAAGCTGACAGCATCCCTTAAAATAAGGAAATACATTTGCTGAGAGGAGAAAATTACCTGGAAAGCTCTGTACAAGGCCACAGTGGAGCAGCTAACACTACTCTGGGTCAAGTGCTCTGAATATTCTCCACGGACTGGCTTCAAAAAAATCTCTCACTTAGAAAAAGAAATTCTTTTAAAAAAATGCAACCTGTGATTGTCTATCCTAGCAGTGCCCTGTGACATTTGTACAATAGAAAAGTGGTGCTTTAAATAGTGACTTGAAAGCTACTGCCACGTGCTTTATACAGCATGCAACAACACCAGGGACTGGGGACACCGCCCGGGCTGCAGAGCTGCCTCTGACAGCTCCAGCATCCCCGGGGAAGCGCCACGGGAGCCACGGCCAGGCTGGACCTCCTCCCAGCAGCTTCATCTCCGTGTGCTGTCCTTCCAGTAACACAAATATTAAATACACTCAGTCTGTAAATAGTTTAACAATCTTTGTCAGCAACAATATTTACTTTGGCAAAAAACAGAGTTGCAATGAACAGACGTGTCCATCACACGGTCTGCAGCAAGTTCTTTGGTGGAAGCCAAGAAGTGAAGCAAAGGCTCCTTCTTGCTAGAGCCTGAGGAAGAATATTGCACAGAGACTCATAGGAGAAATGCTGGTGATTCCAAACGGGAGCATCACTGCGGGAGAGCTTCCTTCTCTGCCGGCTTTGGGAGAACGGGCTCCTCCAGGCTCGGTGATTCACAGCTGTTCTCCGCTAGCCTTGCTCTGGGCTGAGGGAGCAGTGACACTGGAGTAAACTCAGGGAGGAGGAGAAGACTGCTGGGGATGGAGGAGGGATGGGCAGAAGGATGGAAGGGAGGATGGCGGAGGAGTGGAGGCAGCCCCACAAGGGCCCGCTCAGCTCCGCCCGGAGCGCTCGCTGCGTGTCCCTGCCTGGCTCCCCCCGCTCCCGGGGGTGGAGATCATCCTGACCTGGCTGCGCAGAGAACAGCCCCTCCAAAGCCCGGCTGCTTCTTTCATACGACTTGCTCCTACCTTGGCCAAAACACATCGCACATCTCTTTGTGTGCACCGCGCTAGCGGGGACACGGCTGCTCCGCCGGGACGCCACATCCCCGCCGTTCCCGAACATCTGCATCCCGAACATCTGCCTCCAATGTCCAGAGCTCTCCGCTCCAAGGTCACAGGCTGCAGCCTGATTCAGTTCAGAATGCAGCCAGGATGGCTCCTGGGCTTTCAGCCCCTCAGGACATCCCAAGGTGCCACCACGAACATGGTGATCTCCATCTCTCACCCGCCCGGAGCAGAGCTGTGCACGGATGGGGCAATGCAGCTTTGGGCAGGAGGGAAGCAAGGGCCTGGCTGTCCAGAGAAGGGTGCCTGGCACCTGGCCGGGAACAGCCTCCTGCTCCTCACCCTGGCACGGGAACGGCCAAGGTGAGCCCAACAGGTTTGCCTGAAGGACTGGATGGGAGAGGTTCGGAGAGGTTCGGAGAGGTTCGGAGAGGTTCGGAGAGGTNAGGAGAGGAGAGGAGAGGGCAACAGTGGGCTCCCCTCTCCATGATTTCCTGTTGCCACCCAGGTGAGGTCACCTCACCACACAGTCTTGTCATGAGTTGCTCCAGTTCTCACGAGAGTGACTGCTAAAACTGGGGTGGGGTGGGGGGAAGATTAAAGAAAGAAAACTGAAGTTCTTGTCAATCCAAGGAAGTGTTGTTTCAGGCACTGGTGTCCTCTGTGGAGTTGTGTCGATGGAGGAAAACCAAAGTACCAGAGTTGTTGTGCTGTCAAATTTCAGAGACTGGAAATTCAAACAAGTTTATATGCTGGGTAAATGACTCCAGTTTCCCCTGGATGAGGCACGTTGGCCCTGCGTGTTCTCTGGCACGACAGGAACACTGTGCCGCCTGCTGCAGGCTCACAGCATCCTGCCCCAGCACGTCCCTTCACCACTGCTGCAGGTGCAGGTCCATGCTGGTGTTCAGGTTGAGGTCGGCTACATCCAGGAAATCGATGTTGAAGATGCTGGGGCCCACGGGGGTGAGCGAGCTGAAGCCGGTGGCAGAGCTGGGCGGGGTGAGGTCCAGCCACTCCATTGTTTCCCAAGGAGACTCAGTGAAACTCATTTGTAAACCGGAGCCTTCGGCAGGGGAAGGGGAGAGCTGGGTTTCCATGGGCGAGAGGGGAGTCTGTAAAATCTCCTGGGAGTTGAGCAGTTCATCTGCGGCTTTGCCGGAGAACCCCTCCATCATCCCTTCGAAGTGGGGCTCCTCTCCGCCCATCTTCAGCAGGGCCATCTCGCTGACCCTGCCCAGGGGGCTGTGGGCGTTCAGCAGCACCTCGAGGTGGGCGTCGCTGCTGGCCGGGCAGTGCTCGAAGGGCACCGAGGAGCTCGGCTCGAACGGGGCGGAGCCCTTGGGGCCGGAGGCACCGGAGCTCCCTGTAGACACCATGATCTGAGGTACTTTCTGGAGGCAGGACCGATCTTCCTTGGCATTGGCTGGAATTTCTGTCAACAAAGGAAGGGATTTCAGGTGCTCTGACAGTGCCCACCACTGCTGGGCACAGGGGCACCACCAGAGCCCTCCAGCTGACCTTTTGGGCATCCCTAGGGAGACTTGCTCTCCACTCAATCCCACTGGCACTGCTTGCCCACCCTCCCTGCGGGAAGCCTCGCACATTCCTGCTTTCTGACCGTGATCTGCTGGGTTTGGACACAGTCCCCAGGGGGCTGGCAAAGGGCACAGGCAGCACTTTGCACAGGGGAGGGCACCACAAGTGCTCTGTGTGGGAGATGGCACTGGCAGCGCTGGGAATGGGGGGGGGACATGGGGGGCTTTGTGTGGGGAGGGGCTGGCAGTGCTGGGCACAGGGCTGCTGCCCTGCTGTCCCTTCTCTCTGCACAGGTGACAGCCGAGCCCAGACCACCCCCCTGGGATGGCACACGCAGGAGCAGCCTCCGGGAGGGCCAATATGCTTTTGGGGTCCAATCTCAGTGGCTGCTGGCACAGGGAGGGCAGGTGAAAGCTGTACTCAACTCAGGCAGCTCTGCTGGGGTGCACAGAATGCACTGAGCCCCACAGACCGATGCTGGCCTGGAGGGGAAGCCCCAGAGGGGAAGAGGGAAGCAGAGCATACCTCCACTCTCAATCAGCACGTCCAGGAGCTCGTCCATCTGCTGACTTCGTGTCATCTGCTGCAGCAAACGACAAAGAGGAGAGTAGAGGGCATTAGGACAGTCCCTCCAGCCACAAGCCAGGTAGAGGGCTCTAGACCCCCAAAAAGATGGCTCTAGACCCCAAAAATGGCTTCCTCCCATGCAAGAGAGAGGCCATACCAACACGGGGCTGGCAGCAGCATTCAGGGCATGGCAAGGACGTGGCACAACCAGATCAGATCCAGGGAGCAGAGCACCCTGCCCTGCTGCCAACCCTCTGCTCAGGGGCCACCACAGCCTGCCCAGGGCCCTCAGGACACACCAACATTTTGGCCCCAGCACCTCACACTGGCACGTGCCTGCCTGCCCTCCCTGCTTCCTGCACTGTCCATCTCTCTCCTCTCCCTGACCAGAACCTGGAAGATCTCCTGCACGCCCCCATAAGCCCATTTTCACCCTCACAGCAGCATCACTCCACTTTCCTCAAGGCACCACCACTCCCAGCACCGAGGCTTCTCCCAGACTCTGATGGGAAGGAAGGTGTTCCTGGGAGATGGACAATGCTCCCTGCAGGAACAGGGCACTTGGGTATGGCTTGGGGGCAGATGGCACAGAGCAGGATGAGGTTTCCTGGTGAGCTGGGAATGCTCAGGGGTTTGTCTCTCACACAGCACCGAGCACCCAAAGAGAGCACACTGGCACCCCAGGGGACTTGGGGGGTGTCAGGACCCTGGGTGCACAGGGGACACTATCCTGACTGCTTTGTGACAGCTGCTCAGCAACTAACCCTTCAAAAAAGCCCATTCCTTGTGGAAACAGGCCTGTCCTACCCAGAGACCCCAGAACAGGCTGGAGCTCCTGCAGCTGAGCCCCACTAACTGCAAAAGGACATCACGGGCAGCCCCAGCCCTGTAGGAAACAAAAACCATGCAGTTACCTGCTTCACTGCATCCTCATAGGGTGGAGGCTGCTTTACCTCCGACAGGGCTGGGCTTGGCTTACAAAAACTTGGGGATGAAATAGAAAACTTTTGGCCTGACTGCGCAGCCATCTGCATGGGGAGATACAGGGAAATGGAGTCAATGCACGGCGGGAGGCCCGGAGCTCTCATCCCTGCTGGGGTTGGTGTGGTGCCAGGGAAAATAACCATTTTGTGGGTCAAAGAAAAGCAAAATGCCCAGGCTTTGAGCAGGATAGAGGGAGGTAAACCAGCTCCCTGAGCTGGCTCTGAGATGCAGGGCCAGGCTGGCCTCTGGTCACTGCCAGGGCACAGACATGGTGTCACAGAAGGTCCTGGTGCTCGGTCAGCAGGACAAAGGGATGACAGAGATGCTGCTGGTGGTCAGCTGTGCTTGGCCAGTGATGAGGCACTTCCCCAGCCAGCCCCCAGCCCTCCCCATCACTGTCTGACTGGGGCATCTCACAGAGCTCAGGTCAGGGATGATCACCCCTAAGAGGGAAACCTCTGCCTGTGCCAAACACCTGCATATCTTTGCCAGCTTTTTGCCAGGCTCCCCTTCCAGGATGGACTGTGTTTGGAGCACAATGCTTCATCCATCCCCTCTGTACACCCCCTGCCCTTGGGCAGCGAGGGAGGAGCTGGAGACGCCCCTGTGGTGTTGCTGCTCCTTCCTGGTCCTCACTGACCAGTGCCCAGAGCAGCCCTGCTGCCTCTCTTGGCTATCACCTCACAGCACTGTGTCCCACTGCCCACTGCCCCCACAGCTCTGCTGCAGTGCCCAGTTCCCCTCCACAGCCCCAGTGCTGCATCCCCTGCCCTCTGCTCCTCATTGCCCAGCTCACCCAAACCAGTGTTCTCATCACCCTCCTCACCCCTGCAGCAGCCCCACTGCCTGCCTCACCCCAACCCCACTGCCTCCATGCCCATTCCACTGGCAGCTCTGTCCCTGCCCCTCCCCACCCTAAACTGCTGCCCTTTCCCACCTCACTGCCTGTGCTGTTTGCCAGCTGCCCATGGCACCTACCTCACCACCCTCTGGACACAACACTGAGCCCCACTCTGTGCCAGGGCTGCACCCCAGTGCCTGCTCGGGGCTGCTGTGGGTGGGTTGGGAGTGGCCCTGCTCTGCCGTGGGCTGTCCTGCACACCCAGCCTGCCCCTGCTGCACCCTGGTGTGCACACCCTGCACCCCTGAGCATGGCACAGGCCACTGAAAGGTGCTGCTGCTGCCTGGGGAGCCCTGGGAGGGCCTGCATGGACTGGAGCTGCCATCAGCAGAATCTTGTGCTGTTTTGTGCTGGCAGCGTGTTCCCCTCCCCAGGCCTCTGTACCTGTCCAGGGGGCTGAGTGAGGAGTGGTGGCTGCTGAGGACAACTCTCTGCTGGGCTGGTGGCCAGCACAATCTGGGGAGGCACAAGCTCTCTGTGACTGCAGACCTCAACTGCCAGCCCTGCTCCAGCTTCCTGAGAAAAGGCTTCCCTGGGCAACTGCTCTCCCCCAACTCAGTGGTGAAAATCCCTCACACACTGCTGGGAGCCACAATGGCTTGGCAAGATGCTGGGAAGCCCTGCAGTGGGGACTCCCAGGGGTGTGGGAACAGTGCCAGGGCTCTCCCAGGAGCTGAGGGATCCATGCTGGTGCCTCCCTGCTGTGTACAGAGCTGTGCCAGGGCTCCATGGGGCATGGGCAGCTGTGCCAGGACTCCCCCAGGGGCAGAGCAAGCTGTGCCAGGACTCCCCCTGGGGGAAGAGGCAGCTGGGTTTGGGCTCTTTTAGGGTAGAAGAAACTGTGCCAGTGCTCCCCCAGGGAAGACAGAGCTTGCCAGGACCCCTCCAGGGGCAGAGAGAGCTGTGCCAAGACCCCTCCAGGGGCAGAAAGAGCTGTGCCAGGGCTCCATACGGCAGAAGATGCTCTGCCAGGACTCTCCCAGGACAAGGGGAGCTTTGCCAGTGCTCACCTGGGGGCAGAGAGAGCTGCGCTGGGGTCCCCTGGGGAAGAGAGGAGCTGTGCCAGAGCTTCCCCAGGGCAGCAGGAGCTGTGCCAGGGCTCCAAGGGGCACGGGAGCTGTGCTGTGGCCTCCCCAGGGCAACTTGCTGTGGCGGTAGGGCTCCCCAGAAGACACCCGGCAAAGGACCCTGCAGTGCTATCAGCTTCCAACCCACTGTCCACCTGGGATACTCTCTGCCCTTCCAGGCAGCCCCACATGCTGCTAGCAGCCCCAGGCCAAGAGGAGAGGCCTCCCCGTGCGGGTGTGGGCTGGCACTCACCGGCGCTGTGCGGAGGCAGCTGCTGCCCGGCGGGGACCCACTGCGGCCCTCGGGGGACACGGGCAGCAGGTAGTGGCTGTTGGGGGACGGCGGCAGGCTGATGTGCTGGGGGCTCTTTGCAGCCCCCAGGGGAGAGTGCTGGGGGGAGCACTGCGGGCTCAGGAATGTCGAGGAGGTGATGGTGCTCTGCCCTGCGGGCTCCAAGCAGTGGCTATTTACAATGTGGGGCACCTGCGGCGCCCCACAGTTACTCAACTTATCCGAGCTGCCGGCCTGGCCTTTCAAGGCCATTTGTTTGGCTGCAAATGGACAGCTGGACACGGTGTTTTCTTGCTTGATGGGGACACCAAAGAAATGCTGAGCGGGCTGCTGCTTCTCCTCGAGGCCATTGCTTCTCTTTCGCTTCTGGAGCTGCATCCGCAGCTCTTCCACCTGCCTCTGCTCTTGCTGCAGCTTCCACGTCAGTTCGTTGATGACCTTCTGCTTCTCCACCAGCATCTTGTCTTTCTCTGTGTCTATTCCTTCCAGTTCCAGCTGGATGCTCCCTCCATTCATGCTGCTCATGAGGCTTTCCTCAGCGCTGCCATGAACCGGAGATGGCTGGAGACCAAACTGTGGGGAAGACATGGGCCCGTCGTTGAAGGTGTCTGGCAAGGAGCCGCTGACGGAGAGGTCGGAGGAGGCAGGCGAGATGGGTGGGGTGGAGCTGGTGCTGCCAAAGTGGTAGAAGCCGTTTGATAACATGCTGGTGGATGACTGTGACTGGTAACTCGACAGGGTGCTTGTTGGAGTGACCGGGAAGGTGACGGTGGTGATCTCACTGAAGTTTGGCACCGTGGTGCTGCTGCACTCCTGGAAGGGCCGCAGCCGCTCCATCAGCGCCGTCTTGGTACCCGACACGGGCAGGCCTCGTATCCGGAGCTGCTGCCTCAGCTCTGACACCTGGAAGGAAAGGCACTCATGATCAGTCTCAGTGGCAGATAAGCCCTTTAGAAACCCCCTGTTTCTGACAAGGAGTCCCAGATCACAGGCTCGCAGCTTCCAGCTTTAAAGCTCTGCCCTCCCAGGTGCTCCCTGTCTCATCTGCAGTCACCTGAGCACTGCACATCCTGCAGAATCTCAACCTGTCCTAACAGGAAAACCTTCCTCCAAGGACTGTGACTCCTCTCTATGAACCAGCAGTGGTCCTTGGGTCAGGGAAGCAACTCAAGATTTCTTTCCTAGCAGTAGACTTCTCCATGAGCAGAGGACTTTAACACAGACCAGGAGCCAGCTGACAGCTCAGAGAATGTGACACATACCTTGGAGCCACATGCCCTATGCTCAGGCACATGAATCAGTTACCTGAGCTGGGACAAACTCACACTATTTCTACCTCTGGGCTGCCCCCAGGTCTCTGCTCCTAGAAGGATTTGGCTTTCTCCATGGCTGAGGGTCCATTAGCAAAGTATAAAAGAACAGCTGATATGAGGGATTTACCCTTATGCCCTCTCTCACCTACGTGAGAGGTGCTCAAAACAGTGAATGTAGCAGGAGGAACCTGCTTGTGCAGAGAGCTGCGCTGGCCTGGGTACAATAACCACTGGGGAGCTGAGGCACTGAAGGGAGGCCATGCTGCCCTACTGGCTTCTGGCTGCTCTGTCAGAGCATCCACGATGTCCACCATAAAACCACAGAGGGATGGAGCTGGGAGCTGCAGGAGCAGGAGCTCAGATCATCCTTTAACCTGACCTGCAGCCTCCCCAGGCTACACCTTTGGTTTGCTGATACCCAGGCCAGAGCACTGCACTCTCTCATCACCTGCAGAGCAGCAAGCACTCATGTTCAGAACCTCCACAGTGACCAAGCCCTGCCCCAGGGTGCTGTGCTGTGCTCCTGGGTGGCTCAGAGCACAGGGTTCAGGTGTGCTGATCTGTAACACAGTCCTTCCCAGCCTATGGCATTTCTCTGACACACTCAGAGGCAGCACAGCACACTCAGGCTGTGACATTCTGCTCCTGCAGTGAGAAAGTTTGCACTCACTTTGAGATCATCCAGGTTGGATGGCAGAGGGCCTGGCTTGATAGATGAGACACAAGTCTGGCCTGAAAAGGTGGTTTTCACTGGAGAGAGAGGGGTGTTGTTGACAGAAGCTGATGAAGAATTTGAACTTTTGACCATTTGCTCGTTTGATTGCCTGAAATAACAAAGGAGATTTGCGGTAACTTGTCTGTTCCCCCAGGGTCTTTGTGCCCAGCATCCCATCCCTCTGCCCCCTTGGGTCTGCTGTCTCATATGAGACTTAAGGATGGCCAAGGAAAACCAGGCTGGGCTGTAGGAGATTGTTGGTGTTCCACCAGCAGGTCACAGCTGCCCTGGCCAGCATGCAAAGCCAGAATGGCTTGGAAGGAGCCTGTGCTGTTCCCAAGCTTTCTGTTGCAGTAGCGTGCCTCTATCCCCTTGCTCTGGCACAAATGGATACAGCAGGGGAACCTTTGGAGAGAGACAGGACCAGGTCCTGCTGCTGGCACAGGGCCACTCACTTTAGCTGTCCTTGGTGCATCCCAGAGTAGCTGAAGTGCTGCTGCTGCTGCTGTTGTTGCTGTTGCTGCTGCTGCTGGCTGAGGATCTGGAGCTGCAGGAAGAGCTGCTGCTGCTGGAGCAGTCTGGCATATGCAGAATCCATGGGTGGAGGAGACTTCTCAGCTTTCTGGTCTGGAGGGATGTACTGATGGTACTTGAGCTTCTTCACTTTGGGCTTGGTGTCTTTGGGCTTTTTGTGACGGTTCTTGCTATCACTGGATGATTTGGACTGTTGGGCCAAGAAGGAACAGAATTAGGTGTGAGAAGAGTTCCTGTCATCCCCATGGGACCTCAGAGGCCTGTGATAGAACAAAGGCAGCTCCAAGAGCTGCTGAGCCTGGATGTGGAGGGCTCCCTGGGCACTGTGTCCCATCTCAGCTGTGCTGGACAGCACATGAGATGGAGAATGACCCTCCCTGCCTGGAAGGTATTCCAGTGTTGCCTTGTGTCTCTCCCTGCTCCCAGCCCCAGGGGATGTTTTCAGTGCAGGACTCAAGCAATTGCCTCTAGCAAGGTATACTGCTGTATCTTGTACCATTACACAATGAAATAAATTAGTTTTTGACATAAAGCTGGTCTGCCTTAATTATTCACAGCCTTTAAAGCCAGACATTCAGACCTCCCACACATTTGGGGAGCAGTATATGGGCACTTCAAGCTTGGATGCAGCTGGGTGCCCAGGGCTGGTTCCTCTCTGGGGCAGCCTGGAGGCACTGGCATTACCTTCACGGCAGAGGGCACCGGGAGCGTCGGGCTCTCCTGCCCCGCTGGCTGCTTGGGGCTGTCACACTGGCTGCCCTGCCCTGGGGCAGTGTCCGGAGCGTGGCCATCGGCACTGGGGGGACGATCCTGCAAGGCAGAGGTGAGAGGGGTTATGGGACCGGACCCATGGGCTGCCCAGCCTGGACAGGGGCTCCTGGTACCCCGTTTCCTCACCCCATATTGTTCCCAGTCCCCACAGATGCCTCAATGCATCCCAGTCCACTCAAATCTCTCCCAGCCACATCTCCAAATTATCCCAGTCCTTTCCCGGTTCTCTGTCTCCACAGTCCTCCTTGGTTTTCAAGCCCAGCCAATTTCACCTGAGCCCCATATCCTTGTTCGCTCCCCCAGTTTTCCCCCAGTGCCTCGCTCCTCCCCGGGGCTGCAGTGCCCGCGCCGGCCGGCAGGGGACGCGACGGCACCGCGCAGAGAGGTTCCCCCGCGGGTCACAGAATCCGAGAATCACAGAATCACAGAGAATCGCAGAAAATCACAGAATCACACAGAATCACAGAGTTAACCAGGCTGGAAAAGACCTTTGAGATCATCGAGGCCACCCTGCGATCCAACACCACCTTGTCACCCAGACCACAGCACTGAGTGCCACATCCAGTCCTTTCTTAAACACCTCCAGGGACAGTGACTCCACCAGCTCCCTTGGCAGCCCATTCCAATGTCCACTTTCTGTGCAGAAATCCTTCCTGATGTCCAACCTAAACCTCCCTCGGTGCAGCTGAAGGCTGTGTCCTCTTGTCCCATTGCTGGCTGCCTGGGAGAAGAGCCTGAACCCCCCTGGCTGCACCCTCCTGTCAGGGACTTGTAGGGAGTGATGGAGTCTCTCCTGAGACTTCTCCGGTCTGAGCCCCTCCAGCTCCCTCAGCTGCTCCTCACAGGACTTGCGTTCCAGACCCTTCCCCAGCCTTGTTGCCCTTCTCTGGACACGCTCCAGCATCTCCACGTCCTTCCTAAATCGGGGGGCCCAGAACCGGACACAGCACTCGAGGTGCGGCCTCACCAGTGCCGAGTACAGGGGAGGAGGAATCACTGCCTCGGCCCCGCGTGTCCCTCCTGTGCTCCCTCCCCTGTGCCATCCCCGTCCCCTCGCACACCCCCCGGCCCCAGCACGGCTTGCCCTACCTGAGGGGCCCCGGCAGGAGCGGCGGGGGGCGGCTCCGGGGCCTTGGAGCCGGGGGGAGGCTCGGCCGGGCCCGGGGAGCCGCGGCTGCGGGGCCGCTCCGGGGACAGCCCGTCATTGCTGCTGTCCTCCTCGAAGGCGAAAGCGTCGGCCGGGCGGGGAAAGCCTCCCTGGGTGCCTGCGGGGGCAGAGAGGAGGAGGTCAGAGCCTGCGGGGAGGGACTGGGTGTGCCTCGTGGGGATCCCGGCCGTGAGTGGGGGGCACACGGAGTGCCCGGGGCTCGGCCGCCTCCGGGGCTGGGGGACAGCAGCGGAGCCCGAGCCATGGACAGGGGCGACTGCGAGAGGGAGAGTGGAGGGGTCTGAGGAACCGGGACCGTGGCCCATGATGTTTGGGAGAGGGAGAGGTGAGGGGCGTGAGGAACCGGGACCATGGACTGTGTCCCTTGGGAGAGAAGAGGGATCTGAGGAGCCAGGACCATGGACTGTGTTCCTTAGGACAGGGAGAGAGGAGGGGTTGGAGGAGGCCTCCAGCACAGCAAGGCTGGTGCAGACAGGTGGGACTGGTGCAGGAGGGGCTCTGCCATCCTGCCCCTCCACTGGGATGAGATGGGAGAGGGGCACGAGTCACCCTCCCTCAGCTGAGCACCCTGGCTGAACACCCACACCTCGCATGGGACCTCGTCCTCAGCAGAAGGACTGAGGCTGAAATCGGCTCAGAGTATGATCCATCTGCTCGTGGCACGAGAGCCGACAAGGGTGGACGTGGCTGCAGGTGCACAGAGGCTCCCACATCCTGTCTCCGTCCACAGGTTTCACCCACAGGATGTGATTCAAACCACTGCTACTGCCTGCCCGACAGCCCCAGGCTGCTCTGCCTGCACAGCTCCTGCACTGTTATCTGCTAGTCAGATGGGCAAGGGCTCTTGACCCCGAGGTTTTGATGATAAATAAAGTGCAGAGAAAAAAAAAAGGTCTCATGTGAGTCTCGGGAGAGCTGCAGGTGGGGGTAGAGGAAGGAGCAGCGTGGCCGCACTCATAATCTCCTCGTGCTCATGTCTGGCATTTGTCAGGCAGCTTGGCACACTGATAGCGAGGTGACAAATGGGGAAATAGGAAGGGCCTGGGGACAAGCTTCCACCTGTCCCTGCTGCTGGTCTAGCAATGTGCACCTTCTCACCGACACGCACCTCCTGCTCTGACCCCTGCCCCTATCTGAGAGATAAGGGTTATCTCCACTCCCTGTGGCTGCTGGTGCCAGGGTGGGCGAGGACAGAGCCCTGGCTCCCTGCCTGAGCTGCTGCCCAGACATGAGCTGGGGAAATGAGATCAGCTGTGTTCAACTTGCTCTCTTCATATGTCCCTGGAAATAGGGCCTGTGTCCTCTCCATCCTCTCCATCAGAGGCAGCACCCAAACAGGTCCCTGGGGATCTGCAGCCTTGCATTGTCCACCTGGGCTGCATGGGAGCTGCTTCCCATGCCTGCAGGCCAGCACGGACATCCCCTCTTGGGAAAAATTACCCCAAGCAAGGGGGACTTGTGGATCTGCAGGGCTCCTGCTGGGCTGGCAGGGAAGCATGTGTTGAGAAGTGGTGCCAAAGCTGGGAGCACAAGGGACCTTCAGGACACAGCGACAGCCTGGAGCATGACAGGAATGTGCTGCATCCTGCTGCTTGATACCGCAGGCCTGTGCCGATGGGGGATGCTTCCCTTATCTGTCCTGCTCTCACCCAGCCCCGCCTGAGCGTATTGTTTCTTGATCCCGTGTCCCCGCTGTAATCTCAGGCAGGATGGTGTTTGCTCCGGGCTGTTTCTAATGCACTGGGTATTGTCCTGTTGAGCGCATTGGACAAAGTGATGACAAGGACCTGGTAAAAAAAGTTCCTTGTATCACTGCTCAGCTATGCAGGGCACTGGCGGCCTCCTGTCACTGGGACGTTTGGGCTTTCGGTTGGGGTCTGGCACTTTCTGCTCACCCTGCCAGAGGTGATTAGAGGAACACGTCAGCTGACCTTTCCACTGTATAAACAGTTGAGATTCCAAGGTTAAAGTAAAATGATTTTAAACCTTGTCATCTTTCTGGTATTTCAAAAACAAAAGTCTTAATGTTCAGGAGTGCCAGTGCTCGTCTCTGCTCTGTTTTCAGCCCTTTGCCCCAAACTGTGAGTACCATGAGGTGCCTCTGGCTCCAAAAATGAGCTTGAGGATCCTTAAGCTTGGGGTTTTCTTCTGCAGAAACCTGAGGGATGGCATGGTGTTCCATGGTGTTCCTGGTGCAGCTGCACCACCTTCTTCTCATGGCACCCTATGGTACCAAGCAACTTCATGTTGGACCCTAATGTGCTGCGTGTTTCACCCTAAATGGGATGAAACTGGCTTACAAGGACACGTTTTTCCCCAGCAATGTGATAGAAGAGCATTGTAAAAAGGAGTAATTTAAAACTGAACAAATCATTTTTAAGCCAGACTTTTTGTTTTTAACAGTTTGGTGCCATAAATCTCTGTTTACCACGAGCTCCTGACAAGACAGCTGGAGAGATGTACTATTCAAGGTTCAAGCTCATTTTCCCAGCCTCCAAACCTCAGCTCCAGGGGATAAAGTCATGCTCAAACTGCCTCAAATGTTTATAAAGGGGGGGATTTTTTGAAACTTTTTTTTTCCACTGTTCTCTCCTTCAGTAAGTGGCCGGGGAGATTTTACTTGAGCTCTCCTTAAAAATTCCTCTTCAGGCAGAGTCCTGGAATATTTCACCTTCAAAGAGGACATGCTGGGAGTGGAGCAACTCCAGGGCCAGGCTGGAGAAGCTGCTGTACATACACAGCCTGCATTTCACAGCCCCCAAAGCAAGAGCAGGAAGAGTTGTGGAGCAGGACAGAGCAGTATCCGATGGGATGTGGGATATTTCATGTCATATAAGATGGTTTCTGAGATGAAATGAAAATCAAAGTGCTTCCTGTTTCAACTCGCATTTTTGGCATCTCTCCTGACACTCCAAGACCCTTTCTGTCCCAAAGCCCTGCCATTGTCCCCAGCTCGCTCTGAGCTCCAGAACAGACCCTTCAAATGAGACGATGCCAATGGAAATGATCCCATGAATTGAGGGACCATGAGCAACGGAACAAGCAGCTTCCAGAGCAGAGCAGCTCTCAGTGCCTCACTGGAGAGCTGAACGCCGGTTTGGACATGTGGAGATGGCCCCAGACTTCAAAAATATGGGTTGTTGTCCTGTCACTGCAGGACCCTTCTGGCTTTCCTGCTTCTTTCTCTGCTTTCAGACCTCCCTGTCCTGGCACTGGGCCCTGGTGAAATCTGAGTCACCTTTCTGCTCTGTGTTGGCTCCCACGCCAGCTTCCCTGCAGCAGCGTGGGGGAAGTAATTGTGGATGATTCTTCCTCCCTCCTGTGATGGGGGGAGGTGATGAAGGAAAACCAAGCTTAGGCATAAGGCAAGTGCTGGGTCCCAGCTGGTAGGAGTGTACCCTGTTTGGGGGTACAGGCCCCTGCTCGTGTTCTCCATCAACTTAGCACCCCAAGGATGCTCCACACCCCAGGGATGCAGCATCCTGCTCTGCTGGGTCCTGCATACCACTAGCACCAGTGGTAAAAAAAAAAGAGAACTACAGCCTTGCTGAACTGGGACCACTTCCCCTCCCATTTACTGGGATGTGAGAGCTTGGCAGGGCACAAGTGGGAGAATCTGGGCTGGTCTTACAACCACACCTGTGCACTCAGGTTCTTTCTCATGCTGAAGGAAGGAGTGTCCTGCCTCCAGCAGTATCCCTTCTGTGCTCAAAGCCTCGGGGAGGGAAGGGGTGTAAGAAGAGAGGTTCTTTCTGAGGGAATGTGGCTGAGCAATTGTGCATGTTTCAGTGTCACTGCTCTATGACAAGAGCTCAGTGCTCACGGGCTGTGCTGGACTGGGCTGGTTACTGTAAAAATAATGAAATTTAAGCAATAAATGCAGCTCCTATATCCAGGTTGGTCACTTCCTGCAGTCACTGTGGTACCTCCTCATCCCCTCGGCAGCCCCCTGCCCCACTCCACGCACACACACAACACACGCATTCCTGTCACTACCTTTTATGGCCTCTTTCACAGCCGAGTCAACAGGAATAATGTTCTTCTCCACCAGCTCCAAAGGACCCGGCCTGAGTGCAATCTTTTCATTGAGGTCATCTGCCAGTCGGGCTCTTTTCAGCTTCATTTGAGTAGACTGGATGGACCCTTCTGCAGCTGAGTCTAAAAGGCCAAACAGAAGCATCAGGACGAGGTGCTCCTGTGGGCACAGCACTCAGGAAGAACGTGCTGCCCTTCAGCACAGCTGCAGAGGCTGTGGCCAACACCTGAGCGTGGCTCAGCACAGCAGGATCTGCTCTGCTAGACTGGGTGAGCACACTGGCCCCTTGTGGGCTCGTGCAGATGGATCCTGCTTCTGGGAAACAGCTGGTGAGTAGGACCATGGGCAGTGCTTGGCAACTGGAGTAAATGGCTTACACTGGAATTAGTTATGGTGAGTCTTGGGCTGTGGACTTTTGGAGGTGACACGACTACAGTGCTCCAGGCCTTCAGGGAAGAATGAGCTGGAGAGGAGCAGAGCAAAGGCAGGTAGATCTGGAAGCTACGGCCCTACCAAAGCCAGCTGAGAAGACCCCAGTTATTGAAGGGTGACAGAAGAATAACAACTTAGAGAGAAAGATTTCCTGAACAAAGCTATCTGGCTCCTCTCTCGGCATAGGTGTGAGTACTGAGGGAGTGGGATTCTAAACCAGACCATTTCTAAACCCTTAAGGGTCTAAAGGAAGAACAGTTGCATGTAGGTTGTTCTATCTTCAAAGCCTGGACACCCTCTGGAAGAGACACTGCTACAGGGCTTGATACCATGGAAAATTCTCTGCAGGAGGTCAAGAGAGCTGGTCTAGGGCCATTCCTGGCCTCAGATTATACAGACCAGTGGACACAAATGAGCTCCTTGAGGTGAACAGTAACAGAAGGGGTGCCCATAAAGAACTTGGATGATGCAAACTGTCTCACCTGGCCAATTTCAATCACCTCTAGGTCCTGTTATGAACAAAATGGGTTTGTAAGTCTACAATTTGCGAAGACACAGCTCCGTGAAATGCAGAGCAGGATGGACAGAAGTGTGAGCAGAGGCTGCAGGTAAGAGGGGTGTGGGGCAGCACATGCATCTTGCTCAGTGCACAGCCAGGCACCCTCTGCTCTCTGTGGTCTCTCTCCCCTAGCTGGCTCTACCTGTCCCTGTCTGTGCCCAGGGACTGCAGCTGCCTCCATGTCTGGTAATAAACCCCCATCTCCAGTCCATATTGCTTCTATTGTTTAACCTAAGGGAAAGAGACTCTCCATCTCTTAAACAAACAATGGTGCCAGCCATTATTTTAGGGATGGAAACCCAAGGAAAAGGCAAGGCAGCAACACTGATCCAGCATGGGACCCTGGCTCAGCCCTTCTGCCTGCCAGAGGGAAAAAGAAATACAGATTGCATCCATGCTGGGAGCAGAGGGCAGCAGTCACAGCTGCCAGAGAGTGATCTGCTTCTTCCAGGCAAGGGACAGGACTCAAGGAGGGAGGGAGGCTGCACATCCTCTCTGTCTGTAAGGATCTTGTTATCTCTGGAGATAACGAGAGACACTGTGGTGTTCTGCTGTCTGTGATGGGATACAGCCCTGCCAGCTCTCTGGCTGAGAGGGAACACCAGGATGGGAGAGGAGAGAGCTGCTGTGGCTCACAGACTGATAGCAGGGCTCTTCATACAGCTCTGCTTGGGTCATTGACTGCACAGGCTGTCACACAGAATATCCAGAATTATAGAAGCACAGAAGATGTCCAGCTTTGGGAAGGTGTTACAATGACCTGCTATAGGAATTTCAGTGCCCTGGACAACAAATGCCCTGGGTTTGCTCCTCATGATCAGACATTGGCACCTGTGTCTAACAGAGTTCTCTCTCACAGCTGTGCTGTACTGCACTGTTCTCTAGAGCATCTTACACTGCTCCCTGCCAGACATGGGAGAAAGACTGGATGGTGTTGGGACTGTGTCTGTCAGGGAATAAAAGCATGTCCTGCTTCCTGAACGCCAGGTCTGGACAGAATTTCATACAACGTGTCCCATTTGAGTCTGCCCCTCACGAGCAGCTGGGACAAAGTAATGGCAATGAGATTCCTGAAGGAATACAAGAGGGGCAGGAGAAACACAAGTCCCAGGGCAGGAGACACAAGGAGAAGCTCGGCCAGTCTTACCTTGTAGAATGTGCATATTGACCAGGTCTGAGCGCTCAGGCCTACTTCTGATCTTGTGCTTGAGATAATCTTCAGTCTGCAGAACACAAACGCAAAGTTACCTGGCTAGAGCAGCAATAAGGTACTGAGAGCACCTGCCCCTGTGCCATCCCACGCTCCTTTTGGATTTATTACAAACTGGGTTGAGTGAGCTCCTAAATGACATTTTTCATCGCTTAAACACTGGCTTGTTCTTGGGCAGAAGTTCTTCAAAAAGGGAACAATGTGCACATAGCTGCTGACTGTTCACTGTACCCACTGCTTTGCAATCACTATTGGGCTTCTCATGCCTGAAAAGTTATGAGAACTCATAGGAAAGGTGGGACCTATTCCCTGGGAGTGGTGGGCCTGCACAGCACTCCACGTCTGAGAGCTGCACCAGGGCAGCTCCAGAGTGTCCTGGTAGCAGAGGCTTCTCTGGGAAGCCCAGTGCTCTGGAGTGAGATATCAAGCAGAGCAAATCATGAAGCCAGTCAGACTTTTCACCCAGTCCATGAAGCTTAACCTTCCTGCAGCCTTGCAGCCCCTGTGCTCTGTACTTCCTCACCCAGGCTATAATATGAGATTGGGAAAATCTGCTTTGCAGTCCCTGCAGCTGAGCTTGTGAGGGACACGGTCCTGGAGCCTTGTGCCAACTCCCTCATGGCTTTAGGAGCAGAGAGGTGCACAGAGGTACAGTAACACCATCCATAAGGGCCAAGAAAGTCAGCCTTGAGGGCAGATGACCTCAAGAATACAAATACAAGCTTATCCTCTGGTGAAGAAAAGCTAGAACTCAACTTAGGCAAGCTCTTAGCTAAGCTGAGCTGCAAGAAGAAATAGTACAATCATTGTACATAGTTCAAAGAGGTTAAAATCTTAAGGATAAGTATAAAGGAATAGTGCAAGCAGCTGGAGCAAAATTGGAAATCCACAGTACAAAATGTACAGGATCATGACAAAAAGATCTTATAAGGACTTCTGCAGCCAGGATCAGGCAATGGAAAGTGCTGTCTGTGTTCCATAAACAGGAGAAATAATTGTGCATACTGCTGAGATGGCTACAGGATTTAATGTCTTTTAAAAACCATCCTCACTAAAAAGATAAATGGCTCTTTATCAAACAGGTGGCTCAGCCAAGAACTTTCAGCAACAAAAGAGAAGAAGCTCCAGTTGTCAGGTTGGAGAACGGGTTAGAGGGTACTCAGAGGAGTTAAATGTTCCCAAACAGTTTGAGACACATGAGGCTAGAGTAATAGAGTATCTGTGGTTTTCCAGGGAACTGGGCAAAGGAGAGAATGATTTCTAGCTTTAAAAGAGATGGGAAGAAGAAACCAGGAAATTATAAAGCAGACAGCAAGATATTGGACCAAGTAATCAATCTATATAAATGGATTTTGAAGATAGCAAGGAGGTGAGCAGCAGCCAGGATGGATTTATCAAGAACAAATCACATCACACCAACTGAAATTCCTTCTATGGAGAAATGACAATTTTCTGTTACAGGAATAAACAATGAATGTCATGCAGCTTGACTCGGAGCATGTTTTGACATTATCTCACATGGCTTTCTCACATGCAAGCCAGAGAAATTTGGTCTGGACAAGAATAATATAAAAAAGGAGCATAGCTGTGGATCACCAGAGGAATTGGAAATGGCTCAGTCTAAACAGAAGAATTTATCAAAACCTGTTACAAAGCAATTTTTCCTGCTAGCCAATATATTAATTAATGCCTTAAATGATAGAAGACATACTCCTTAATTATGAGTCATTCAAGGCTAACAGATTACAGTGCAGCACGATTTGGTGCAATTCATGATCTGAAATACGTGTGCTGGAGTTCCAAGAAGGACATTTGGGAAGGACTGTGTTCAGGTCACAGTTAGCCACAGCTAAGCCAGCTGATTAAGCACTGCAGTGGATGAAGACTCAATGCACCAGAGATCCTCCTGCAGTGGTCACTGGACAAGGCCTTAGTTACTCCATGAGTAACTAAGAAATTAGTTACTCCATGCTTAAGAAAAGTGTAAAAGGCTCTGGAGATTCCAGTGATCAGCAGCTGACCCACAACCCCAAACTGGCAAGACACAGCACAGGGTGTGCATAGCCTGTTCTGTGCCCTGCATCTGAAAGGGTACATGGAAAGGACTGGGCAGCAGCTACAGACATCATCATGGAGTCAGAGATGGGATCAGTGAGGGGGCCTGAGGGGAGGGGAAGTTGGTCAGTCCAGAGGTGAGATGGCTGTTGGGACACAGGATGCAAAACAGCTTGTAAAAGTGCTGCAGGAAAAAAGAGACACAGGCCTGCTCTCTGTCCTCCACTCCAGCAATCTCTTATAGGACATCAACTTCAAAGCCTGCTGCGCTGGCCTAATGCCAGCCTCTAACATAGCCAGTGACATGTTTAAACAAATAATAGACATTTTATTTACTAAAGTCTTTACAACGCCTTACCCTTCCCCCATATTTTTTTTCCCCAGCTTATTTCCACCAACACAATCTTGTGCTTGCACCACGTGTAGGTTTGCCTGGTCAGCTCTCTGTGCCAGGTCAGAGAAAGCTGGTGTCTGCACCTGAGTGCATTTAAACTCATGTAATGCATTTCCAACTAATCCCTAGATCAGGTCCTGACTCGGGCTCAGCTCCAGCTGCTGTCCTACAGCTGTGTTTCTGCTGTGACTTCAGTTCCTTTGGACCCTGGCTGTTAATAAGCTGCATTTGTGTCTCTGGGGTGCAAATGATGAAGACTTCAGATGTGAGCTTTTTTAACATCATCCGAAGGAGAAGAGCTTTCAGAACACATGAACAGTTATCTGCTTTCTGTTTGCACAACATCAGCTCGGGGGAATATCAGCCAAACAACAAATGCCTTTGAGTAAGTGTCTGGAAACAGCTGCTGATCTTCCCGGTCCCAGGTCTAAGCAGGGCAGCTTTGCAAAGGAATAATGTTTGTTATGGTCTGTGCTCAGTGTCTTCATTAGCACTTTGTGGTTTGGGATAGACTAGACCATCCTTCCCCTTTCCCCAGGCAACTAGCCAGTGAAAGCTTTTGAAGAGAAAGACAAAGAGACAAAAATGTATACTTTAACTGTGAAATATATGACACTTCAAGGATACTTTGGATTGCTTGAAATTTTGTAAGCATACTAATTTTTCAGAGTCATACTGTATTTCTTATGCTCGCCATTTATTACGACAGGAGACTTGGGGCAAGTGATTTGGAGTGTGTTTAAGTTCAGAAGAGTAGTTCCCTGTATTTCACAATCATTCTTCCTTGCAAAGGTCCTTTCCCATGTGACTGCAGGCACGTTTTGCAGATTAATGGAACAAATTCTTGCGTTCAAGCAAAACCTGCATGATTAATTGCTTCCTTTTCTGGGATCATCCCCCCAGCTTTGTCAAGGCTGGATTGTGGGCGACTGGAAAACCAATGTGGTTTCCCAAAAAGCGATCAGATCACAGAGTTTCAAGGTGTTCTGGAAATGGCTACTGCCTTTGGCAGTGCTTAGGGAAGCCTGGTAATGGGATGGGTGAGAGCTTGGCCCATTTCCCCCTTGGATGTTGTGCCCTAATGGCCAAGCTGCACTGCAGAGCTAAAAGCCAGAGCTCCTGCCTGGTGACAAGGGTACAGGAATAAACAATTTCTGGGGGATTTGCTGCAGGTGCCCCCTGCATTCCCCCTGCACACTTGCTGACTCTGTTCCCTCGGGCCTGGCTGCTGCTGGCCCCGCTCTGAGCTGGCTGACAGGAGTGCAGAGCAGGCAGCGCAGGAGGAGTGGGCTGTGGATGTGACCTGGAGGGGGGAGCAGTGATTCCACTGTTTGAACATCTACTGCAAGGACTGACAAAGCCATGCCGAGCCATGCCCTGCCCACGGCCTTCTGTAAAACCTGGGGCTGCTGTAAAACCCCACAGCTCAGGGCACTGATGCTCCCTTTGCTGTTTTTTTAAACCTTCCCAGGGTGCTCCAGAGCATTTGTGAGCCCTGGCTTGGCCTCAGCATGTCTGGAAGCAGGGCAGGCAGCCTGCCCCTCATCCTTGGCCACCTGGCCTGCGTGGAGGGTGCCAGAGGAAGGGACAGTGGTGGAAGGTGCTTTCAAACCCCGTGACTCATGCAAAGCAAGCCCATGTGTTCCCTCGTTGGGAGGGCTGCAGGAGTTACCTTGGCTCGCTCCAGACTTTTTCGCTGTTCATGGAATGCAGATGGGCTTTTCAGTGCTGCAACAGGAAAGAAAGAGGAGCAGTCAGCACAGGAGCGGAAGCAAGCAGCTACCAGGATATTCAGCAACAGCATTTTAATGAGTGCTGTAAAAATAGCAACACAAACTAGCTGTTCTCTTTATTGTGCTGACTAAAAATAACTCAGGAAAGCTCTGGGAAATCCCATGCTCTCAGCCAGTCCATGGCAAGAGAGCAGGGGGGATGGAGAGCATGGGGAGAGCAGGAGGCATGTGGGCAGGAGGGGATGCAGGCTTTGAAACACAGCACTCCGTGGGACATTTCAGAGAGCAGGTACATCTTTTCCCTGTCATGTTCCATCTTTTCCCTGTCATGTTCCCTGCAGGTCATGGAAGGCACCACAGCTCCAGAAGACAGATCTGGGAGAGCAAACACCTGGGAAGTGCAGCAAACACCTATGAGGGACCTCACCTGAAAGTAAAACCTGTATGTGACCAAGGCTTAAGGTCAGCAGGAGTATTAATACACGCCTTAATATTATTAATTTAAATACCTGCCTTAATACAGCTCTCAGGGTCTGTGCTGCAGCCTCCAGCGAGGGCATTGCAAGGTATTCCTTTATCCCTGTCCTGTCACTGACCGTGACTGGACATTTGTCCAGTCCCCTGCTCAGAAGGAGCTGTGTTACATGGGACCTCCCCAGGCAGGCAAGCAGCAGACCATGTCCTCAGCATCTCCTGACTCCAAGGAGGATTAAGCCAGAGGTGCTCCCAAAAAAAGGCCAATAATCTCCGGCTCTTGGACCAGTGAACACCAGTCCCATGGAGCAGTCTGTACTGGAGTCATGGAGAACCTTGCACGTTTCCTTATTTACTGTGGTTCAGTAGAAATCAAGACAAAATTTGCATGGTGAAGGGGTTAATACTTCTCACATCCTACAAAAATTCTTTTCCGTCTGTGTAAGCAGACAAAACTAACTTTTCTCACTGGGACAAGGAAGGGGAAGGTGTCCTGACCCACAAAAACAATCTGCTGCAACTCTTTGTTTGGCAACAGAAATTCTCTTTCCATCTTCTGAATGGGATCCAATAAAGACAGAAACTATTTTCATGCAGGCCTTGTTATCCTCTATCAGTCTAAGGGAGGATGAAAAGAAGACTGAGGAGAAACAGGAAAGGTTTGGGGGTTCTCTGAATCGACTTTTGGTAGTCAACACCCAGGCAAGCCCTGGAACATCAGTGAATCACAGAAAAACACAGAAGGCACATTCCTACTCCTGACATTTGGAAAGCAGACAGACAGACAAGCTGGTGTTGCTGTGCCATGCTCCAGTGAGCAGCCACCAGCACTGGTGACAGCTGGTTCAGTCAGAAGCAAAATCGAATAGTGCACATGAGAAAATGAAGTTAGAGAGAGAGATGACTTTTTTTGACTTTTTGCAGCCCTGCTCACGTGAAGTACTGAAGTTGGCATTGTGCTACAGGCACTGACCAAGTGCTGTGCTGTTCAAGAGGAAAGGGCTGCAGAGTTCAGTAATTTACCAAGATTTTTTGCGGAATTATGTGGGTGCTGCAGCTTGTATTAGTCTGCAGAACAAATAGAGACATTGCTAGCACTGCTAGTTCAGAGAACTTGTCAGGGGATGACATTTCAGCATGAAATGGGTGAGGGCCTGGAGGCAGCAGGGCAGAGGTTCTGTGTGTGGCATTGATAACCTTGGGACAGTTGTTTTAAGGGTTCAGTGAGAGGATGAGGTGGTGGCTGTGTACAGCAGGAGGGCCTTCAAACACAGGTATTTTTACAGTCCATCACAGCAGTCAGGGGGACTCACCTGCTGGTCCTCAGGACCACCATGGCATGGGAAGATGTGGTTAACAAAGACTTGTTTTTCATAAGGAATGTCTGCACATGCCCAAGCCATGGGGAAGCTGGCTGGGGCTCCCATGTATTAAATGCTAACATCTGACACTTCCTCCTGATGTCAAATTCAGCAGTTAAATTCTGCGTGTTTGTTTTTATAATGGCATAAGTGCCTTTTCTTCTATTACTTTCAGTGAGTGAACCGTGCTCATGTTTCCCAAAATGGTCTTTGGACAGAAACCAGACTGCAAAATGTCAGCCTAGACATTGGGAGTGCAAAGAAGCTGTAAGTAACAGGAAAATACCCTTCAGTTAACATCAAAAAAATTTGGCTGAATACTTTGCAATGTGTAAGGTTTTGAGATGTTGTCACATGTGACAGTGCAGCCTCGCAGAGCAGCCCCAGGTGTGCAAACCTGCTGCCCCCATGTTCTTGCATTACTCTAACAAATGTCACGGTATTTTTGTTTAAAGCTTCAGCTCCTGCAGCCTCGTGATCAAAGTGCCTGCCCTTTGGTGGCAGGCAGCATAAAATCTGTGTGCTTAAAGAAATAAACAAGTGAAAAACGGAAAGGGTATGCATTTATCAGTCTTAAAACCATTGATCATTTTGGCAATCATGATTTCTGTCATCCTGCTCAAGTATCCCTAATGCTTGATGCTGACAAGAATGTCCTGAGCAGGCATCTGTTGCTTGGCACAATCCTCCAGGAGGGCCAGGGGATGGACAGGGTGCAGCAAGCAGTGCTAGAGCCATGCTCTGAGAGAGGTGGTGTGTTCTGCTGCTTAAGCAAGAGCTCCATCACAGTCCTCAAGGGCAACCAGAAGAGACAGAAGTGACACAGCCTCTGGAAAATTGCGACCTTAGCAGTGAACCCAAGGGGTCTTTGATGAGACAGAAAGGTTAATCCTCTACCTGGGTCCCAGGTAACCACAGATTTGCACATGGAGCCTGAGCTAGGTCAGGATGGAGTATTCCACTGAGCAGGGCTGAGCTCCCAACATCCTTTCTCCAGTGGTGCTACAGGTTTCATGATGCACCTGCAGGTGCAGAAGGGGAGGGATCGTTTTCATTCACTGACTTTTTGGGCTCTAGAAACTGATTTTGTGCAGCAGAACAATTTGATCATGATGCTGTCCTGGAGCTTGTCCTTCAGGCTCCAGTGCCAGGTGAGCTGGGGTGGATGGGGTCAGAGGGGGAACACATTTGTCACTCTGCCCCTGTGGGGGTTCACTGGCCTCAGGTGTGCACTGACAGCCCTGCCCTGTGGGGACAGGATCTGGGATTCCTGTCTGCACCGGGGCCAAGGCAGTTCCCCAGAGCTGCCTTCCTCCCCAGCCTCCTGGAATGAGCCCTCTCATCCTCCTCCTTGTCCTGTCACAGAGGTTCCCAGCTTTTCCAGGAGGATAGGAGGTTCTCTGCCCTTGCCTACGTGAACAGCTGTGTGAGTCCTCTGCTTGAGCTGGATATGCTTGTCCTGCTACAGTGACCTCTGGGATGGGGAGCTCTGCAGCTGGAATTTTGGATGGTGTAAAGTAAACATCACTCCTGACTTCAGTTTGGGCAGGGGCATTATGGTCTGTGTGACAAATGCACTGTACAGCACCAGGGATCATCAGATTTCTGCAGGGAAGGATGCAAAGTCCCCCTGGTAGCACTTTGTTCCGAGCTGTGTGGGTCTGAGCGGGCAGCTGGTGCCAGACAGTGCCCCAGCAGTGCCCAGGATGAACACAGCCCTCTGAGCCAGGATGAAAAAGGCAGAAGAAAATACTCACGTGGCATGATGCCTTGGTCTGCCAGCTGCTCACGGGTCCTTCTCTGCTGGAGCCGTAGCTGTAAAACTGTGAGAGAGAAAGTGTCAGAGAAAGGGGCAGGATTGTACTGAGGTGCTAATACAGGCACAAAGTCTGTGGGGTCTATGTGGCACAGAGGGCTGGCACTGATCCCTGCTGCTGCTGGACCAGCCTAATTGTGAACAATTTAGCTCATCCCATCACCCAGGTAACCATGCCTGTACTTTGAGTTAGTATCATATTCTACACCCTTGGTTTTGCAAATTTGTCTTCAAAAGGACACCCGTACCACAAGGTAAAACACAAACCCCAATTCCCTGCTTTCCTGCTGGAAGCTCAGTACAGCTTGGCACGAGGACAGGCACCTCAGTCACAACATAACCACACACTTCCCTGCCCACCAGCACAGCCCCAGGCTGCTTCTCCTGAGCTGCCTGGAATGAGTTGGGGTTTGGAAAGAAAAGAAAGGCAGTAACAGCTTTTTTGTCCTTGGGAGCAACCTGTTGAGATCTGCCAACAGCTCATGTCTACAACACAGCTTTCCTGGGATGTGGGATGGAGCTGAAAAATAATCCCTTCCAGAGCAGTCCCCAAAGCATGAGGCTCCCTGAGATGCCATTGCTTGTGACTTTTCCGTGTCCTCTGTACAAACCATGTTTCACATTCAGAGCAAATGTTTAGTGAAGGCCTCATGTGGGATAGTGATCTCCTGCCAAATTCCAGCACTTCTTTGGACACCAAAGATAGATTCTTGCTGTGAGGGAAAAATGTAGCCTTCAGTATGTGGTGAAGTCTGTGTGTGTGCTGTTCTTCTCAAGCCAGGGTGAAGCTGGTGGCTGAAGTCACAGGCAAACCTCAC
The DNA here is from genome assembly GCA_013396875.1 of Vireo altiloquus. Lineage (NCBI taxonomy): Eukaryota > Metazoa > Chordata > Aves > Passeriformes > Vireonidae > Vireo > Vireo altiloquus. The sequence continues at coordinate 192,099 of VZRF01002858.1, read as the reverse complement.
TGCCAGGGGAGTCTGTACCCTCCTCTGCCCCATGGCACCACCCCCAGTTGGTGCTGGTTCTGCCTGTGGATGTGGATTTAAACCCTCACACTCGGGGTACCTACATTGCACCCAGTTATTTGCACCCCCTTTGCAGAAGTCGTCCCCCTCAGGACCCACTGAGACACTCCATGCTTTGGGAATGCCTGTATTTCCTCCTGGGCTGTGCAGGCAGGGTAAAGGTAACCAGCTCCTGGCTTGTATCTGACACAGGGTGAGCTGTACCCTCTGTAGATCCTTCTCTGTGACTACTCACAATACTAGAGAACTGTGCAGAGAACTTTCCCTGAGGAAGAGATGGATTTTTACGGAATAGGTGAGCTAAGGGAGGTTCAGGGACTGTCCAAGAATAAAACAATTTGTTGCTCACCCAGGAATGGTTCTCTACTCTCCTACTCCTGGTCCAGTATCCCAGGCATTAGAGCATCCTGCCTTCAGCTGAGGCAATTTACACACAATGTCACATTATTAACAGGAATCAGAGACAGCAAAGCCTTCTCGAGTCACATACACCACCCTGCCAAGGACACAGCAGTGCCTCATCAAGCTGCAAAATATCCCAAGTGAGGATCCTCCATCACTTCCCTTCACAGCTCCCACGTGTGCCAAATTATTTGCACCATTTCACTCCAACTTCCGACACCACCAGACCAAGTGATGTACCCAATCCGCATTGGCAAGGGGGATTCTAACAGTCTGGGCATTCAGGGCCCACATTCCCTGCTGCTTCTGCTTGTTTCATAGCCCTTCCTACAAACTAACAATTCACCAGCTCCGTGGAGCAGCCAGCTGGGGAGGAGAAAAAGGAGAGGTTACAAATCCCCTCGGAGCATAGCTTGGAAGGTGATGATGATTTCCCGTGTGCTGGGTGTAGGGTTCATCATCTGCCCTGATGCAAGAAGTGATGAAAAGGTGTGGGTTTCACTGCCACAGCTCTCCCTCAGCATGGCTGCAGGAGCAGCACTTGGGAACGCAGATTTCCCAGATCCCACTGCCTTCCAGTGAGCAGAGCACGGTCTGGGGGATCCCACCTCACTGCAGCTGCTCTGTGCTCCACCTCACAGCCTCTCCTTTGCCTCCTGCCCTGTGGGTAGAGTGTCACAGAGGGCATCTGGGACTACATAATGATAATTTTGTGCAGGGAGAAGAAGTCTCCAATTTGGTTTTTGTGCTGATGGGTAGAAAGGCCATGACCCAGCAATGTCACTGCCTGCTCTGGTGTGAGAGCTGAGCAATTCTGTGGGCAGGTCACCTCCCCCAGACGCAGAGCTCATCATGGGCCATGCTGAGCTTACAAACGTCCTCAAGTCTGGCCCATTCTTAAGCTACAGGGCAAGGAGGAAAATTTTATCCATGCTCTGTCTGTTCAGGGCATGCTGTCAAAAAATGTGAGGACAGGCCAGTGCAAGTACCAGCCATTAGCAGAAACAGCACATGCTCAACAGTTGAAACAGTTATTTCAGCCACCAAATACTCATCCCAGTCTGGACCTCCTCATGCTGTCAGATGCATGACTTGACTCTCAAATATCTCTGTGAACTTGCAAAACCTGTTGCAAGCTGTCTGAAGAAACGTAGTGGACAGACAATAATGCTGAACATTGCTGCACAAGAGGGAAGCAGCCTCTGAGGCTGTGCTGCAGTTTGCAGCTTGGCAGATGCCAGCTTAGGGCTTTCATTTTTCCCTTATAACCAACAGTGCTTAAAAACAGGGCTGGAGGAGCCCCTGGCAGCATGAAAACCACAACTTAGCTGCTTTTCTGCTTGAAATCTGTTGAAGCTGTGTCTGACCCCAGCTGCATTCCTGTCCTCTTCCTTTGCTGCATGTCTGAAGGCCTGAGCTCTGAGTGCTGCATGGGAATTAAATTTTCATGGATATTTTATTTTTCAAGGGAACTGCTCTGCTAACACCTCAGAGGAACATTTATCATATGAAGAGTGGTGGCTGGAGCACTGAAGAGACAGTCTTGGTGCCACCCCTCAGCATCCTTGCTGCCTGTCTGCACCAGTTTGGGTGGTGAGAAGTGCCAGCCAGGGAGCAGCCATGCACACTGCTCGTCCTGTGCTACCACCAGCTGGGAGACAGCCTTGCTTTCAGCAGCCCTGCTCCCTCCTGGGATAGCCCACAATGAGAAATCCTCCTGGGATGATGAGAGACGTGGCAGACCTATCCCAGTGAATTTGCTCATGGACTTTTTCTGTTAGAAATACTCCTCACTTCCATGCTACTAGCACCAAGTCCCATTCACTGATATTGGCTTCCAGGAATGTCCTGTGCAGTAGGGCTGTGTCAGTGGTGCAGACAGGACCTCCTGGCATCAGCCACAGCTGTCTCTAGTGGCCTGAGCTTTGAGCACTGCCTGTGACTTGCAGCAGTGAGTCACTCTCCTCTCTTGGAGCTGACCTCAGAGCTGCAGAAAGCTCAGAGGACAGCTTGGGCCTTGCCTGGCCTGGTGATGCACAGAAAAGCCATGTTCAAACCTTCTCTCCATCTCAGGAACAGGCAAATCTGACCATCAGCCTGCCAGGACACTGAGAGGCTGGTGCTCAGCAGACAGTCAGGGTGGGATGGGATTTTATTACCTGCTTCAGAGCATCTCCCCACTGGGGTATTGCCAGAGCACTCTGAGCACCATCCTCTCCTTGGGGAATTGGCTTGAGCTGCACAGGAGGCTGAGCAGCACGAGGCAGTGTCCCATGGAGTGGGGGGAGTGTCCTCCTCACCAGGCTCAGGACTAGGACAGGCAGGCAAAGCCATGGCTGACGTGACCTAGTCTTGGGGCCACTCTGCCTCCAAGAAGGAGGCCTCTGAAAAAGCAGCAGCAAGTCACCTTCAACCACCAGCAGCTCGTTCCTGCCCTCCATGGCTCAGAGCTGAGGTTTGGGGAGTGTGAGTGCACCTCAGTGGTGCACAGGGTGGGGACAGCTCTGCTGGGGTGGGGGGAGCTGGCAACAAATTGGGAGTGGGGAGGGGGGCTCCTGTTGGCAACAGTTTCATTGCCCATCAAACAGCAGCTGAGCAAAGGTGAAGCACAGCTCTGTCCATGGCCATGGTGTGTACCAGAGGAACCTGGTGAGCTGCCCCTGCTCTCACACTGACTGGCAGAAAGTGGCCTTGGAATCAGAATATCCAGAGTTGGAAGGGACCCACAAAAATCATCGAGTCTAACTGCTGGCCTTGTTTTGGACCCAGCCACCTTGGAAAGGCAGGACTGCTGCAGGCTGTGAGGCTGGCTCTCCGTATGATGTCCCAGGTATTGTGTGAGCCTGAAGAGGGAGAGGAGCTGCCCTGTGGGATCCTTTGATGGTCCCAAGGTCTCAGCAGGGCAGGATCAGGGCTGGCACTCTGGTAGGTTCAATCATGTTGTTTGTAGCCTTCTCAGGACGGTGTCTGTTCCTTGCAGCTGCACCAGGAGTCTGTTCTCAAAGCAGGGTGTGGGCAGGACTGTGGGGCTCCTTCCCAGCCGAGCAGCAGGCTGGCACCAAACTCCAGCGTGGCGTGATTCTGAGCTGGGTGAGAAGCCAGCCAGCCTCCTGGGTGCTGACACAAGCAGGGCATCATAGGACTCACTTTTCTGGAGCTGCTGTTTTGCAAAAACACCTCGGCCAGACTTTGTTTTGAGCCTCTCCATGGATCTCATGGAGCTCATCTGCTCTGCCCACAGCCATGAGCCACAAAGTGATTTCTCTCTAACATCACATCTCCAGGCCTATGTTATCCTCTGACAACATGGCCTCTGTGGGACCCATGTGAGCAGAGACAAAGCTCAGAGCAGCTGGAAATGGCACTGCTCAGCCAGGACAGCCCTGGTCAGTCCTTTCCCAGGTGGGCACTGCTTTATCTCTGCCTGTGATGTCACCTCAGAGCTGGGAGCATTTTACTTCTAACAGACAGGTGTGCTACAGATGTGTGTGTTACCTGGGAGACTGCACCGAAAAATCTCTGCATTGGTGAGAACTACATTTCTAACCCCAAGTCCAGGTCTTCAGGTACCTTGGAAGAGACACTGGGCTGGCACAGCTGGCTAGCCAGGAGCCCAGACCACCAAATGGGCACCACCAGCTGTGAAATCCCTCTGAGGGCTGTGTCCACCGTAATGTGCAACCTCAGCCTCACCAGAGTCCTGAGAAAAAGGTCTCACCTTGGGGTCACCCCTTCAGCACCCCCATGAGCAGCCCACACAGATGTCCCCTGAAGCACAGTGAGGCACGTTTTGAGCTGTGCTACAACACGTGCTTGACTGACAGAGAAACACAACTGCCCACTAAAACACTGAGGTATGAGAGGCCAGAAAAACAAAACCAAGCACAAACTGATCTGCATCAAGCCAGTGTTTTATAAAGCTTTACAAACCAGTCACATCAGTTACAGCGAGGCCGTGGTTTGAACACACACACTGACTGTGACCTGTATGAGTTCACAATCTGAGAGGAAACACAGGCGCATGTTTTATCTTTGGACACCAGGAAAATCAAAATAAAGGTTCTGCCAAAACGCCTGGCCAAACACCCTACCAAGACCTATTCTCTTCTGCCTTTATTGACCTGCTGATTTTGGTCCAAATCACTCTCGCCACCGGAGGCAGACAGAATAAATTCCTCTCCCATCTCAATTTCATTCAAGCCTTATGTGTAAGCACGAATACTTTCCTCCTTGGAGCCAGGCAAGTCTTCTTTGCAAACCCACACCCATGTGCGTCCACAGTTAGGTCTTGGTACCCCATGCCAAGCCATGCAGAGCCTTATTTATAGTGCTAAACTTTCACTTCTCACCAATTATCTGAACTAGCACTGAAGTTAGGCAGATGTTGGCCTTGTAAGCTCTTTCCATATAGCTGCAAAAAAAGGGTCAGGGTTAAAGCTGGATCTGCATTTGTCAGCTTTGTTTGCTTTGTCCGATGCCAATGCTTCTCCACTGCTGGAGAACAATTGGTTTGTGCTCAGAGCAAGAGATCACATAAATGATCATCTCTGGGAAGAGTTAAATGTGTTTCTGGAACAGCACTTACATGTCCCAGTTGATTTAGTGCAATCCCATTGATAGTTGGATCGTTTGGGACACCATGGCAGACTTGAAGAATCATCATTCTCGCAAAATTTGTCAGGATGACCTCAGATCAGAATATTTATCTTTGGCCAAACAGACAAAATAAAGAGGCACAGATCCTTGAGGAAGGGAAGTGGGACCCTGAAGGACTGCAGCATGGTGGTGATTTTCTCTCTCTCCTCTGGAGCAGAGTTCCTGGTGCCTGGCACTGGAATAGCCACGGTCCCTCCACATAGCACAGCTGTGCTGGTCCTTCACTGGGACCAGTGGAGAGACAAGGATGGGAGAAACTTCTGTGGCACTCAAGGGATGATTGCTGGGCACACTGTGAAAAGCCACTGCCACCACCACAGGGCTCTGCCTGGGTAAACACTTTACTGATGCTGTCAGATGGAAGCAAGAGCCCAGAGAGCTGACCCTGGACCCACACCAGTGCCACCATCTTCTAGTTGCCACCTCCTTGCTCCACTTTCTGCCTGGTGCATAACATGGAGATTAAAGGGATTCTGGGATGAGGAGACAGCAAGTAATATATCTCTAGCTTCCCTTAACACACTGATATAGTTCCTTCAGCCGCCCAGCGTGTGCAGGCTGTGGAGAGACAGCAAAAGTTTAGTTATGAAGATTTACTTCAGCCCTCTTTAATATTGGCCTGGAATCCTTCAAAAGGGATTCAGACTCATCATGAGTCATGGAGCACAGCTAATCCTTCCCAAACCTGGGGAGCAAACAGAGCCTCACACCTGCTGGCTCAAGAGTGTTTCCAAAGCGATGGCACAGGCTGAGCATGGCTCCTCGGGGCTTGGCATTTTGGGGGCTGATCCCTCCTGCGTCTGTGCAAGCTACACAGCTCTGGAACTGCTGCTGTCCCGTGTCACAGCCCCTGAGCCATGCAGGACGGTGTGGGGCAAAGCCATGGGCTGTTTGAGACTTTAAATCCTCTTCCAAGTGAATGGAGGATGGTAAATCAGAGCTCTGCACCTCCTGTCATCCTTGTGGGGCTTTACAGCTGACAAAACCTGCACACAGAGCAGGGACACCACAGGAAACTGTCCCATAGAGGCTTTGCAAGTAAAAGAGATTCCATTAAACGTTAGCTTTTTCTTCTCTATTCCCCATGTTATTAAAAATCCAGCACAAACTGAAAGCAGCTCTTTTGACTTATTTGGGTTTCTCAGCATCCTGCTCTTCTCCCCATCTCAACACTGTGACAAGCAGGGTTGAGCTGTGGCTTTTTCCTACGTTACCAGTGGTCACAGCCTTGGGGACAGTGGGGTGCTGACATGCATTTGGGATTCTGGTGAGCCCAGCTCCAACAAAATCAATAGGCAGAGAAATCTTGTCAGATGGGAAGCCATCATCACCAGGCCATAGCAAGGGATAGCAGTTGTGGGAATAAATCATGAACCAAGGAATGCCCCACAAATTGACTGTCCTAGAAATGCTGAAAGCCACGAAAATTTATGGACGCAAAGACCCACAAAGTTTACTTTTCTTGGAGAATCATTTGAAAAATATGTTTAGAGAGCCCACTGTTGGTTCCATAGTAAAGCCAGCTTACAAATAAACCAGAAATGAGCCTTGAAAACAATCCTGGTTCACTTGAAAAGAATGCAGGGACAATGCACAGCCCGTCCTCTGCTCCTCAGGGAGGTGGCAGTGTTGCTTTGTACATGCTGGAGGAATTGTTACAGACCGAGATTTTTTTCAAATGAACAGCAGCGTACCATAATATACCAACAAAATTTAAGGAATGACTTAATCTAATGAAATGTAAGATCAGAGCGATATGGAAACCACACCAAAGACCTGGACCCAAGCTTTGTATAATTCAGCCAGACTAGGACACTTGTGTTTGCACACACACTCTGGGGTTTTCAACCAATTGCCAACTTTGTATTTGTTAAGAAAACAAAGTTTAAGTTGACCACCCAGCTATCTAAGAGATCCTGATAACACCACTCATGTCTCCCATCGGTACCATAAATCTTCCATTTCATTATCTACAGTGAGTAAGGAGGCAAAAACACACACGGCGTGGGTGACATGCCAGACCGGGTGCATGCTCCAACGTGACTGCCCTGTCTGGATTTAAAGCATCCCGTACAGCACACGCAGCTGATTTATCTGCACATCCTCACAGATAATATTCCCAGGGAGAACTTCACCTCTAGGAAGGTCAAAGAAAGCACCTTGACAACGTTTTGTCGGCATTACTGTTAAAAATTTGCAGTATGTTATGGTCGTTAAAAAAAAAAAAAATTCATGAGTCAGGATACCCAGTCCCAAAGAGAGCATACTTACTATAGATGCGGCCAGTGACTAAAGGCATGAACATCCAGCAGAGGGGCTGATCTAGAAGCGACCGTCCCATAGTTCACCTTCACTCACCTTCACTCAGTGAACGTCCTCGGAGAAGCCCCTGCCTGGTGCTTCCCCTGACTTACGAGCTGGAGGCATGTTTTACTTGCAAGCCCTCCGCGAGTGGCAATCAATTGCGTGCCTCTGGTTTTATTTCTCTGATGATGTCACTTTAAATACTTTTCATGTTCCATTTGTTATTTTTACTTCTAAAAATGACGCATTTCTTCAAATTCATTTTTCTCCAATTAGTCACAACTTAATGGAACAAGCTCGGCTGCCTGCCTGTCAGAGTGTCAGGCCCGTCCTCTCCGTGATTATCCCAGACAGACCCACAAGAGCACCTGGAATATACGGACGGCATTAGGCACCTTGTTTATCCCAGATGCCCTTTTGGATTCCTGCCCAAATCCTTCGTAGCAGGGCCAGAGCAGGAGAACCGGGAACTGCAGTTTTACCAAAATAAACCACAGACATAAATCAAAGACAATGAAAAACCAGGAAGAAAAAAGCAAGAGAGAGGAAGGAAGATGCGTCTCTCCACTTGTGGAACAGCCTCTCTAAGAGCAAAGCCGTGACAGCTCTACAGCCCCTCGAGTCTTTTGCTCACATGCTGCTTCCGAACATTTAATGCAAAACAGTCTGTGGCTACGGCGTGACAGAGAGAGAAGTTTTAAGAGAAATCTCAAGGTTTTCCCTACCTGATCTGAACTTGCTCCGAATCAGCAAGGAGTGCTCAGACCCCAGGAGTGTCATGGTGACTCAGGGACCAGATCCAGACGCCCCTCACTTAAACCATTAACTTCCTCCACAGGGAAAAGCCGACCAAACCGTGGCTGGTGCTCAGGATTCATCCAGCTCTCCTGGACTCTCTGGGTGCATTTACAGCCGGCTGGCCAGGAGCAGCAAGTGGCTTTGTAAGATTTGGTCCCATCCAGCAGTGACCCTGCACAGACACCGACTGCTCCCCCTGTGCCGTGCTGGACTAATTAACGTGGAGCCAGCGGGAGCCTCCTCCCGCTCGGAGTTTACTACCAGCAGCTGGGTGTCCTGGCTGATGTCATCGTCTAGCGGGGAGCAGCGACTATCGGAAAGGGTCTTAGCAAAGACAGAAGTTTGATATCTGATACTAATTACTACCGGCCGTACGCAGCCAATCCCGGCGCTCCCCGTCCCGGCCGGCTTTGGGAGCCGCTGGAAATATCAACAGAGCCAAGGCTTAACTCTTTGCAGCGTGGTGGGACACGCACCTCAGCTCCTCCGCGGGGCCGGGGGGCTTCGGTCCCCAAAGATAAGGGGAGGGCTGGGGTCGGGACAAGCGTCTCGGAGAGAGGAGGGCTTTGGGAAGGTCCTTGTGGCTGAGCGCTGCCCTGGATGCCCTCTCGGGGGGCACGGGGACGTGGCTGTGGCTGCCCGGCTCTCCCGGAGCGGGGGGTGAGCTCTCTGTGCTCAGGGGTGTCACCTGGACAGCCTCGATGCCACACACCTTTACGGGCTGTATCCAAGGCATTACCCGCCCGAGATGCTCCCGTGTGCTGCAGGCTGCCTGGCTCTCCCAGAGCGAGGGGTGAGCGTCACCTGGGCAGCCCCGCTGCCCCACACCTTTCCTGGTTGTANGAGCGCTGCCCTGGATGCCCTCTCGGGGGGCACGGGGACGTGGCTGTGGCTGCCCGGCTCTCCCGGAGCGGGGGGTGAGCTCTCTGTGCTCAGGGGTGTCACCTGGACAGCCTCGATGCCACACACCTTTACGGGCTGTANGAGCGCTGCCCTGGATGCCCTCTCAGGGGACGTGGCTGTGGCTGTCCGGCTCTCCCGGAGCGAGGGATGAGCTCCCCATGCTCAGGGGTGTCACCTGGGCAGCCCCGCTGCCCCACACCTTTCCTGGCTATGTCCAAGGCATTATCCGCCCGAGATGCTCCCGTGTGCTGCAGGCTGCCTGGCTCTCCCAGAGCGAGGGGTGAGCGTCACCTGGGCAGCCCCGCTGCCCCACACCTTTCCTGGTTGTATCCAAGGCATTGTCCTCCCGAGATGCTCCCGTGTGCTGCGGCTGCCTGGCTCTCCAAGAGCGAGGGGTGAGCTCTCCGTGCTCAGGGGTGACACCTGGACAGCCCCGCGGCCCCACACCTTTCCTGGCTGTGTCCAAGGCATTATCCGCCCGAGATGCTCCCGTGTGCTGCAGGCTGCCCCACACCTTTCCTGGCTATGTCCAAGGCATCATCCGCCCGAGATGCTCCCGTTTGCTGCAGGCTGCCCCACACCTTTCCTGGCTGTATCCAAGGCATTACCCTCCCGAGATGCTCCCGTGTGCTGCAGGCACCCGGCAAGCAGGCACGGGATAGACGAGGCAGGGCTAAACCTTGGCTCAAAGTTCCCTGTGCCACAGTGATGCCAGGGAGGCTGAGGATGCGCCGTGATGGAGGATCCCTTCCCACCTACCAAACACGCTCTCAGAGGAGAGAAGCTGATTGCAAACACTCGAAATAAAGAGAAACAGACCCTTTGAGGCTCCCCTTCCCCGAGCCCACATCTGGTTCACTTGAGGTAGTGGATGATCTGCTGGCACCTTTAACCGTGTAACGTAAGTGGTACAAGGGAAGCTAAGTCAAGGACAGATCTCAGCTTCCCTGACACGTGGGTCTCACCTAGGAAGCAGCCTAAATTCCCTTTAGGTCATAAAAATACTTCAGGACTGGTTTGAGGGTTTGTTTGGGTTGTTTTTTGGTTGTTTTTTTATTTTACTTTATTTTAATTTGGTGGTTCCTGGGAAACTTTGGGTTGGGGAGAGGAATTTCATGGCTTTTACACTCATGGCCCCAGAGGCTCTGATTCATCAGTGTCCCAACGCAGCAGAGATCTCCTGGGGTCTCTGACCCTCATGTAGTCCATGTGATAGAAGCACTAAATCATTTAGGTTGGAAAAACCCTCTAAGATCATAAAATCCAACTGCCAACCCAGCACCATCAAGCACACCACTGACCATGTCTTTAAGCACACCTAATCTACACATTTATTGAACATTTCCAGGGATGGTGATTTCACCACTCCCCTGGGTGGCCCATTCCAATCCCTGAACACTCTTTCAGTGAAGAATTTTCCCTAAATCCTGGCACAACTTCAGACCATTTCCTCTTGTCCTATTGCTTGTTACCTGACAGCTGAAGTTGATGAGGCTGTCCTGAGCTGAGCTCCCTGCTTACCATGGGCTGGATGTGATTTCCTGCTCATGCTACATCTGATGAAGTGGATTTTTCTCAACAACTGGCAAGAGAGAGATGATTTAAATAAATTGATAAACAAGCATCGAGCTGTAGTGTATCAGAATTCTAGTAAACAGAATTCTACTGTATTGTCTAACAAAGTGGCCAGAGTCTTGTTCCTTACTAATTTTTCCTAATGTTTAGTCCACAGTACTTGAAATGTCCTCTCTAATGGACTTGACCTCACAATCAGTGCTGTCCTGAAACAAACTCCACCACTTAGCAGAAGCATGCCATGAGCAGCTCAAGGACAAGGCAGGACTCGCTGACACCCTGTGTCTCAAAGTTCCTCAAAACCCCAGGTTTTTGTGCTTTTTTGCTTTGCAAACTTCTGTTTGATTTACTGCTCCTGATGGCCAAAGCTCCACTCAGGTATCCCTTCTCCATTGGAAGTTTCCAATGCCTTGCCTTGCCTTGCCTTCCTCCCCCTCTCCCTTTCCTCCTCCAGGGGATACCAGTGGGGGATGGAGTTACATCTTTCTTAGGAGGTGACACAACCTCTAACAAGCTCTAATTCGGTGACTCCTCTCAGCAAATTGCTAAACTCACAGTCCAGAGCTGGTGCTTCCCTGTGATGATCATTACGTGAGAGGCAGCCCTGACCACAAGTACTCTTGATGTCCTCAGGAAGCAGAGGGAAGCTGTCTCTGATAAACCTCAGACCTGAGGCAAGGACAGGCACTGAGATCCCAGCAGAGAATCTGAACCATTTGCCTGGCTGCTGCTTGCTTTAGGTAGCCCAGAAATAGTTATCCCCCCACAAGGTCCTCATGAGTTTCCAGAGCTGCCATTGCCCAGCTCTTGAGTCCTGCACCACAGTCACTGTTCAGCTCTGGGAAGGGCCTCACCACCAGCAGCATCACCACCTTGCTCTGGAAGGTGAAACAGGCCCAAGGGTCCCAAGGGCTGCAGAAGAACATTATTGCTTCCTATTCCCATTCCCAGCTCTGCTGTTGTAAACGAGGTCATATTGACTGCAGTGAGTGAAAGAGTGAGCCTTAAATACCAGAATAAATTAGTCATGGCAGGGAATTCTTTTGAACTGAGAAGTCACACCCCAGAGCCATGAGGATATCAGCTCTGTGCTGCTCACCAGATCCCCAGAAGCCATCCCTTCTAATCTCCCAACACACCCTATTGTGTATGGGACCGATTTATTTTAAAGCAGATTGTTTGTTTGTACGCAGATTTGCAACTATGGGAAAAAGAACCAAATGAGCTGAAGTTTCAGTGAAACCCCTCTGGGGACTTGGAGGGGTCAGTGTGTGACAGTGTCTGTTCCATGGAAGGGGAGTTTTCCCAAACCTGGTACCCTGCCAGTCATGTCTGCTCAGATTGTCCTCTCCTGGAGGAATGAGACTGGTTTGGCTTTGGTTTCTTTTCTCTAGCACCTGCCAGCTCCATTTGGAAAAGACCCCTCCTGCCATGGCCTTATTTCTGGAAAGACAGATCTGATGAGCTCCCAGCCCTGACTCCCCCATCCCGTGAGTAGAGCAGTGATAATTTGCTGTGTGCTTGTGCAGCTGTGGTGTCCAAGGTCCCACGGGGAGGGACAGCTGTCCTGGCACAGTGTGCACACTGTGCTGAATGTCCCCAGGCTGGCAGAACTCTGAATCCTGAAGGAGGGGGAAGGCTGGAAAAAGAGTTGCCTTTACAAATATGTTGCTCAGGAAGAGTGCATTCTTCCATTCGTACTCAAAACAGCGGCGATAAACCGATTAAAGGGCAGTAGCCAAGGACAGGTATCACAGGGAAACTGGTGCCCAAGGCTCACATGGATGTCTGGACATCCTTTGAAGATGTCTACTGCCAGAATGTCATCATTGTGATAGAGAATGGAAGAAGAAATCTTTCCCTGAGGAAGAATTTTCCAATGGGCCACGTGAACTGCACATTAGTGGATCACTGCAGCAGAATTCAGGGCAGATATGAACCTCCTGCTCTGAGACTGTCCCAGCAAAGCTCCAGCTGTGCTGCTGATCACAGCCTTTAGGAACCTGAAGAGAAATTATCTCCTTTTTTCATGCCTGAGACTTACCTGGGGGTGAATTGCACAGAAAAGAGGTCTTTCACATGGCAAACAGTCAGGATATTCCTCTCCATGACCTGGGACAAAGAGAGGCTTTCTTAGCTGGAGCTAGCAAGGCAGCAATGAAGCTGCTGTCTGTGAAGCAGAGGTGGTCTCTAGGGACCAGATCAGAAAGATCCTGGCTGGGTCCTAGCTCAGGACATGCCCAGAGCATGGTAATTTCTTTGGTCAGGGACCTGTGAGCGGGGATAGTCCAATCCTTCACTTCTGATAGCACCTGGTAATGCAGCAGCATTCCACTGCCCTGAATTTGCCAGCCAGGCTTTTAAGTGGTCTGTCCCCTCCCTATCCCCTCACAGAGCTTGAGGGCCAGAATTTATGGCAGAGATGTCACGAGCTCTTCCCATTCCGACAGCAGACAGCCTCGCTTGAATTGGAGCTGTGAACTATTTATCACAGGGCTGCAAGCATCCAAGCAAGGTCCCTCAATTTATGAAGGTCCAGAAGATATTATGCAATTGACAACATGAACACAAAAATACTTCTGCACTTTGCTAAAGCTACTATTAAGCTGCCTGATGTTTTCATCATAATATTTATTTCTTTGTAAATACACTAAATTCTCCAATCCCAACTCAAAACAGAAAGATCAGAGAATGAAAATAGGGAGATGACATAGCTGTTTAAAGATTATGTAAAATGTTTTTTGCTAGCATAAATATTTGATTGTAAAACTCTGGCTGTTGTGTTTACCGAGCAGGGATGTGCAGGGAGTGTGGAGAGCTGCCCCAGCCGGGCACCGTGCTGGAGGCTGTCCCATGTCCCTGCCTGTCCCTCCCCGTGTGCTCCAGGCTGCAGGGACAGTGGATGCCCTGACACTCATCCCTGACTCCCTGGCTCCGGGCAGGCTGTGGGGCTCAATCCTGACACACAGCCTGGTCCTTCATCAGCCACCTTCAGTGGTGGCCGCAGCCACTCCTGCATCAGCTCCAGGAGCCTCAGGATGGAGGGCAGAGGGGGTCAGAGCAGGTGAAGGAAGAGTTAAAGGCTCAAGGTCTGAGGCTGGGGAGGTCAGCGGGAGGGGTGATGCTCTCCATGGGGTCGCTGGCTGGAGCACAGTGCTCAGGTCAAGTGGGCTGTGCTGGCAGCAGCTCAAGGCACTCAGGGACCTCGTCTGTCCCATGCAGAGCAGGGGGAAGGGCCAGGCCAGACGCAGCCTGTGCTGTCCAGAGGCATTGGATGTGGGATGGGAGATACCAGTAGCTGCCTCCTGACTCATGGCTGTGGTGGGACACCAAGGTCAGGGCGCTGGCCTCGGTGGGAGGTCCAGCACGGCAGCATCCCTGTGCCCTGAGCACAGCCCTGGTGTGGACTCACAGGCACTGGAGGGTCTGGTTCCCCTGCCCCTGTGGGGAGGAGAACTGGGGACAGGCTCTGTGAATTCCCTACGGGCACAGCTGAGGGAAGTGTACAGTGAGTGGGACTGTGACTTTCTGTGCTTCACAGCCGGGGCAGGCAAATTTCTATTTTAATCCACTGGAGATGACATTCTGGAGATGGTTTCCCAAGGGAGCTGAGGACTTGCTTCTTCAAGGGACTTCTCTCACACCCACGGCAGTTGTGATGTCTCAGGCCACAAGCAGGATGCTCCCAGGTGCTGAGCTCTCCTTGCAGTGGTGCCTGGGGTAAGCCTCAAATGCTGCAGCCCAGCAAAGGAGGAACTTCCTCCCTCCACCTTGCCAGTGCCTCATGCATGGTGCAAACCAAGCCTTTCCAGGCTGCAGGGTGACCGTGTGTTCCTGCAGGGCTGTCCTGGGCAAAGGACAGGTGCTTTGTGCAGGAACTGCTTGGCTCTCTTGCCTTTGCTACCAGCCAGATGTGCACCCCCTCCAGGCAGCCCTCCCTGCCAGCCTCAGGAGCCTCTGCCAGGGCATGAGGAGGGTGAGGCTGGGGCCAGGGTGATGTCCCTGCAAGCAGGACTTCCCAGCCAGCTGGAGTGGTGAGAGCAGCTGCGTGACCAGTGCTGAGGGCAAGGAGGAACCCGTGAGGCTGAGCTGGTGTGTTTTGTCGCAGGGACGAGCCCTTGGCTGCTTTCTGGGTGGCCAGCGCAGGCAGGAAGGATTTTGTGCCTGGCCTGGCTGCTCCAAGCACTGGAGGCTGGCTGGAAATGAGGGAGAGAAGCAGTGGCCGTGCCAGCATCACCCCCAGACCCCCAGATAAAATGTTCTGCTGTGTCCCCCCTTACCCTTCACTCTATGGGTGTTTCCAGAGACACTTGGCAGTGCAGGTGCCAGAGGGGCTGCACGAGTCCCTTTGGCCCGTGGAGCAGCTGGATACCCAGGCAGTGCAGATGCTGCCAGGCTGTGGAGCTGAGGAGGATGAGTCTGCAGCACCCCAGGAGCTGAGGAGGCTCCACAGGGCCTGGCCAGGAGTGACCTGGCTTCTGTTCCCTCCACAGGGGGACTTCGGGCAAGTCACGTCCCCGCTGGGTTTCCTTATCTCTAACCGGCCGTAATGAGGCTAACCCCTCTGTAAAGCTCTTGGAAATCTCCCACCGAGCAGGGCCAGATAAGAGCTGTGTTGCCCTAAGCCCTGCAGTGGTTCCAGAGCTCGAGGCTTCCCCACAACACAGCCTGCACTGCCCCATGTCTGCTCCCACCACGGGGACACGCTGCTGTTCCCACTGCATCCCTCCCTCCTGCCCACGGAGCCACAGGTTTGGTGGCCCAGCCCTAAACCCAGAGCGTGTTTTGGGGAGGGGTGTGAGCAGCACCAGCGAGGGACACAAAGCAAAGCTGGGCCTGGGTTAGTGGCGAGCAGAGCTAAAGCCCCAGATATACATCGGATGGGCTGGGAGCATTATGTATTCCTGGAATGCCTTCTGGTCTTTATTAAAATGAAACCACAGCCAGCCCAAGAGAGCTCATCGCCCAGGCACCGGGCCAAGTATAAGTTACTTCTACAAATATTTATTTAACCATATCAATGACAAACTCTTTTGTATAAATGTTTTTATTTAATCATAATTTACCAATTATTTTAAATCAATTGTTTGCCTGGTTTCTAAACACTAATCAAGAGGCTTGCATTAGCATTACTCAGGCGGATTAGATGCATTATTTCCCTGAATCTTATGCCATTGCTTGCCTGCCTTGGCCATGGAAGAGGGTGCAGATGGATCCCAAATTTCACTCAAACTGTCAGATTCCTGGAGGACTGTGTGTGCAGCATTGCCAGCCCTCCCCACCCAGGTGACCTCTGGACTCAGCTGAGTCCCTCAGGCACAGGGATGCTCAGACACTGATCCCACCTGCTGCTCTCAGGGCAGGACTTCCTGCTGCTCTCCCTGGGCCCTGTTCTCTGGGGGTGTTGACCCCATCACTGGTGCTTTGGGTGCCCTGCCCTTCCCCTGTTTAGCCCTTATACCCAAGCCCTCTGCCCTTTCACTGCTGCTCCTCCGTGTCCCCTCAGCCCAGCTCTGGCAGGAATACATGAGCATGGCCATGGTGCTTTGAGGCAGAACAGGAGCCAACTCCAGCCCAATTCTCCCACCTCTGCTCCTGACATTCGACAACACTGAAAAACAGAATCTGCACTTCTGCAGGGCTCTGCCTGCTCATGAGGATGGTGAGCTGTGGTGAGAGCACCCGGCAGAGCTGCTGGGGCGATGGATGCTGACAGCCCTGGGGAGCAGCTCATCCTGCACAGCCATGCAGACCTGGGGCAGGAACAGGAATCTGCTTGTTGCCATCTGCACGCGCTGTTTATTTATAAAATTTCAGGCTGCTACTGTCCTGCACCTTGGCTCGCTGCTCGGCAGCGCCTGCTGCAAGCTCTGCTCACGCACAGGTCTGTTCAGCATCTGCCTTTCCAGCCCGGGAGCTGCCAGCTTCCCCAGGACACGATTCCCCCCGCAGTTCTCCACAGGGCACTGGCCTTTTGCTGCCAAAATCCCCCTCACAAGCTTTTCTCCTGGGGTGTCTGAGTGTATTCCTCCACCAATCTCTGTCTGCTCAGAAATGGGAGCTGTGCTGCTGAGAAGCTTTATCCCACTTCCAGCAGCCTCCCCAAGCCTCCCCTCAGTCTGTGCTGCTCAAGCAGGAGAGAAAGCAGAGACTTTGAAATTCTCTCTGATGGGGAGGGACATGGAGGTGCCAAGTTCTGCAAAACACAGACTTGGAAACGAATAACCCGAGCAGACTTTGTCGCAGCTCTGCAGCAGAGACCCAAAATCACCAGCAAATTTCTTCCAAGATAATTAAACCCCAAACAAACAAAAAGAGAAACTGAGCCAACTTGGATATAACCACGGGACTTACCTACTATTTTAAAGATGACAAAAATAGAAATCAGTGCTCTATATAACCTCGTAATGTTTACATTTGGTTTTTTCCTGACTGCTGAGAAATAGAGGTGCTGCTAGAGCCCGAGCAGTGCAAACACGAGCTGTGTGTGCCTGTGGCCAGAGCTTTGCAACCAGAAAACATCACAGAACTGGGGACAGGAGCTGTCTGCTGCTGGCTTGGGAACACACAGGGAAATTCTTGTGACAGGTCTCTGAAATGCTGTGCAAACACAGACTCGCCACTCTTATGCTGATGAGGGGGAAACTCCTGGAAATAAAACCATTTTACACACTGCTCTAAAGAGCCTTTCAGTTCGGAGGGAAAATGAGACAAATGTGCCTGTTTTATGATCTCTTATTTCTTACAAACTTCTTTTTAGAGATTAACTAATTTTTTTTTTCCCTTTTAGTTTTCCTTGGAAGCACTAAAGGGTTTTTCAGAGCCTCATACCTCTGGCTGAGAAGGAAGAGACTCTCTGAGAAGTCCACACCTGGCCCATGCTGGCTGTGGGATGTGATTCCTCCCCGTGCAGGTGGGAGTGACAGGAACAAGCAGGGGATGCCTTTGGCCCTGCTCTGCTGCGAGCTCTGTGAGAGCTGCGCTCATCCTTCCCTGCCAAAGAGTGAGATGTGGAGTTCAGCTTTCATCTAACGTCACAGACTGCCAGATGTGACTTTTTTCCTGACCGAGATCATGGACAAGATAATGTGAAGATCGCTGAGGCCCTTGCAACACCTAAATCTATTCAGAGTGAAGACCACAGGACGAGGTGGTCCAAAGGGACAGAAGGGTTTGAAGCCACAGTAAGAAAAAGAAAAGGCAAAATCCAGTGAAAATTGTCTCTGTTATGAAATAGCAAATACTTGCTGAGGACAGGGACAACTGTAGAAAAGTAGATGTGCTGTAAGACATTTATTCCAACTTATTGTCTCTGAAGAGTGGGCCCCACGCCGTGCAGCTTCAGACCCCTAATCCCAAACTGGTCATCCAGACACATCTGGAAATGTTAAATATACTGGGGAGCAAGGAAGGATTCCTGGATTCTGTATTCATTTTAGGCTGAGTATTTACGTAAGATACTTTTCTTATCTTCCTGGACTATTTATAGTTTTGTTTGTATGTTTGGGACACAGACTATCCTACTATGCTTCAATAAATCTGAAATATCTTTGCTGACAAAAAGAAATGTCGTCTGCTGTTCATGGAAAGAGGGAAATCTTTGTATTGAGCTACTTGTAGAGTTTATATTTTAGCAAATGCTCTCTGGGTAGATGATGACTCATATAAATTCTTAATTTTTATTTCCTTTATGGAGAAAAAAAAGAAGCTAAAAATTAAATGTTTGAGTTGAAGGGCATCCATACTATGAAAACTAGGAATAAACTAGACAAAATAAATCTTCATTCCCAAAGATCTAATATTGTCATTATCACTCCCCACCACACAGATCAAGATGATGTAAAATGACTTTCAAAGGGCTGCCATCACCAGAGTGGTGCTGGTGATGTGGTACAAGCACGAGGCTCATTCCCACATGGAATTTCAGGTGTTAACCCCTAGAAAATTCAACTTCCACCGAGCTGGGGAGCAGCACCCCAGCCCTGGCACTGGGTAAGCTTGGCAAAGGGGTGAGAAAGGGACAATGGTGAGTGAGGGGAGCAGTAATAAAAAACCACTTTTTTTTTTGTTGTCAAGTGAAGGAAATTTTTTGATTTTTATGTGAGGTAGGGGATTCTGCAACCAACAGGGTGTTTTATTTTGGGCTCAGCACAGGTAATTTTGTCAGGTTGCCAAGAAGGGTGATATTTAAATAACTCCTTCCAAGCCTCTTTTAATAAAACCATCTCTAAACACATCCAGTTTCTGCAGACAAAAGGTACAGAGGGAGCTTCATGGAGTCCTTGGATTTGTGTAAAATGAGATTTGTGGATTCCCTGCGAGGGCTGCCTCTGTATGGCAGTGGGGATGGCAGGCACAGCCCCAGAACTTCTCTCCTGGAGTGGTTTCAGGGCTGTTGGTGCAGAGCATGGGGATGTGGGATGAGGGACAGCAAAGGTGTGCTCAGCCCTGGCCCCATCCCACGGGCTCAGAGGGGCAGCTCGTGAGCTACCTGACCCCCCTGGCAATGAAAACAGACAGGCTCTGCTCCTTTAATACGCCTTAAATATTCTGGAAATGAAAGGAGGCAGGTTAGCTTGATTTCATTTACTCTGAGGTTTTATTTTAATGTAGGTTTGATAACTAAATGGAAAACAAATGTGGGATATTAAAGGGAGGTGGCCCAGCCCAGCGGCGGGAACAGGACTGGTGCAGGAACATTTTTCTAAAGATCCCTTCTGGAATGTTATTTTGAACTCCTTGAAACGGCAAAGGTTTTTAGACATTGTGTGTTTTGTTAAGTGTCCCTCGGGAACACTGGGTTTAAAATTAGTCAAACTCTCTCACTTTTTTAAACCCTACCCCAAAATAGTTGATATAAAATTTGGTGGGAATTCTGCTGAGAGCTTAAATTGGCTGAAACAGACGACCTAATGGAAATGACATTTGAGGAAAAAATGTAAAAATCCTGGTTTTCTTTCTGGCTTCCAATGACATAATCAGGACATGGCAGGACTGCCTGCTCCTCTGAGTATGGCCCTGACCCTGGGGCTCTGGTCACCAGTTTCCCTCGTACAGGAGAAGGAGGGAAGCAGCTGGGAGAGAGCTAAAAGAGGCAGATGACGGCTCTGGTACTGCCCGTCCTCTGTGGTTGGATTCCTCTGTGGGCTGACGTCCATCCATCACCCTCAGAGTGCAGAGCCTGGTGAGCAGGTCAGCAACGCCCACATCTCTGTCCAGAGGTGTGTGGTAGAGCTGTTCTGTCTGATGGGACACCTGGCTGGTTCTCATGCTCAGGACAGGAGGAGCAGACGGGATTCGACCAAAAAGGAAACACATGAGAGTCCTCTGGGTGACACCTCCAGGCTCCTCTTCCTGACAAACATCATTGTGACAGCTTCCGGATGAGACTTTGAGTCACCTTGCCCTCCAAAGGGTGGCTCTGTGCCCTGCTGTCCTCTGTGGGGTGTGAGGAAGGGTGGTGGTGGCAGAACGCACCTCTCCTCCAATGCTGCTCGGCTGTGAGCTGTGGTGGTTCAAAACACGTCCCTGAAACACGTCTGGGACCTTCCCCAACCCGGTAGCTTATTCATTCAGGTCATTTTGTCACTTTGGGAGATAAAGCTGCCTTCACACACCTCAGGTTCCTCTCAGCAGAGCTGGGAGATAAGGGCTAAGGGGTGCTGGCTCCTACTTGCCGTGAGCCTCGGAAGATTTGGAGGACAGGCCCCTTTGGGAAGCCACCTCTGCTATCACTTTGACAGGTGTCAGCTGTGCTCTGAGCAGCCAGCCACAGCCAGAGATTAGCCAAATGTGTCTCCTGCCCAGAGTGCTCGGAGTCTCCAGACATGGCTTCACAACCCAGAATGGGAAAGGATTTTGAGTTGAGATAGGAAGCTTTATTCAGAAATGGCCTGACCTAAGGACCTCGCTATCAGCAGCCCCAGCAGCCACCACAGATGGGGTCCTTCCCAAGAGGTGATAAGGGGGAGGAGGGGCTGTTCTGCCATCACAGACCCCAGTTTAGTGTCTGGAGTGCAGGGGATGAGAGTGTCCTTTGCACTCTGTGTTCTGACCCCTGCAGAGTGCCAGAGACACACCAGCCTCGGGACAGCCACCTGGGGAAGGGGGGAATCCTTTGGAGAAGTAAAGTCTGGTGAACTCGTGCTGTCTTACTGAGAAGACACTCGATTTGGGGGGTATCCACATGCTTGTGGGAAGTTCTATCAGCCAGTCAGACAGGCACTCCCACTTGACCAACACAGCCACACCAGTCAGGCGTGCCCTGGAGCCTCCAGCCTGGTCCTACACACGTGCAGGGTGTGGGAGCACGGCTGGTGAGCAGGGGAGTTCTGAGGAGGTGGGATGTGGTGTGGGAAGGGATGAATCCGTGTGTGGAGAGTTGGTTCTTCCAGCAGAGGTCCCATGGAGAAGGCAAAGGCTGCTGGAGGGCAGATCAAAAAGCAGCCTAGAACAACACGCGGCATTGCAGATGTGCAGGGCCATGGGCTCCTGGGGGCACCTCAGGTTGGAGAATGCTCTAGGAGAAAGAGCAGGGGCTGGCACAGATGCTCAGGGAACCTGCCTTTGTCACCCACCAGCTCAGGGAAGTCCCTCTCCAGCAAGTCACTTCTTGGCTAGCTTCCTCTCCCACACAGGGTTTACTGAGATGTTAAATTCCTTGGGATGGGGGTGTCCCTTGTCATGCTCTGACTCCTGTTCTTGTTACCTCATTGTAGAAGGCATTTTTCTGGAATTTGTGAGCTGTTGCCTGTCCAGTCAGATTGCCTGGAGCTCCCTGCAGCTTTCTGCAGGCTTTTACTTCCCAGGCATGCCCAATCTATAGGTCAGAGTGCACAGCCAAGCACAAGAAATGCATGTATTCCGGGCAGGACGTTTGTGTCCATGGCATGCATCTATTGCAGGGCCCGTTCTGGTAGCACTGAAAAATGGCATTCCTCATGGTACCCACATTTTCATGCCAAACTAAACTTTCTTGTCCTTTTCAGAGGTATTTATAGATGGGAATCTTGACAAGAATGAGTTTCTGTTTTGAAAGAAATAGTTTTATTTATTGCTAACTCTGATTTGAGTGTGTGTGAGCATGCTCAAAGGTGCAAGCAAGTGACAAAAATGCCACCTAAAGAATGTACTAAGTGAATCCCTGGGGAGAATGATGAGGGAAAATGAGACAGTCTTTAAACTGGATGCTGAAAAACTTGACAGGAGCAAAAATGCTCCTCCTGGATGGTACCAAGGAGAAGGGACAGCCACTGGCAGTAGAACTGGCAGGGTCCCAGTCCTGGTGAGTTCTGTGAGCAAACAGAGCTGTGCTCACAGGGGAACCTTTGCTTCCACGCTGCAGACTGGTCTCCCCTCACTGCAGCACGGTGGGCTCGGCTCCAGGGCCTTGCAGAAAGGAATTGGTTTTGTCCAGAGGAAAACCACTGGCTAAGAGGCACTGTATGGAGTCACCCTCAATTAGACTCACTAATATCTGTGAACTGACACCTGAGCTGTGGTGGGAGCATGACAAGACATTCCAGCTTGGAAAGGGCACTGCCAGTCAGCAGAGGGGTCAGGCAGCAGTGGGGTCACTCAGCAGTGGGGTCACTCAGCAGTGGGGTCAGGGAGCAGTGGGGTCACTCAGCAGTGGGGTCACTCAGCAGTGCAGTCACTCAGCAGTGAGGTCACTCAGCAGTGGGGTCAGTCAGATTTTCTGGGTGTTTTCACCGCTGCCACAGTGACCAGAGGGACACCCATCAGCCACATGTGCTCCTGGCCCCAGCAGGCTCTGGGAACTCGAGAT
This sequence comes from Vireo altiloquus, assembly GCA_013396875.1. Lineage (NCBI taxonomy): Eukaryota > Metazoa > Chordata > Aves > Passeriformes > Vireonidae > Vireo > Vireo altiloquus. The sequence goes on along the minus strand of VZRF01002858.1, from coordinate 169,613 downwards.
GTCAGGCATGTCCCACTGCCCCTCCCCTCTCTGGCTGCTGGCTCAGTCCCACCTCCGTGTCCTGGATGGCCAATCCCTTTGGCTTTCCTTTCTCCAGACCCTGGGAACATCCTCACAATTCTACCCCCGGTACCTAGAGGCTCCCCTCCTGCATGCCAGGGCTGGAATACACTCCAGAGTCTGTGCAGGCAGAGGTTGTCCAGCAGTTCTGTGGCACTGGGAAGGTGGCAGTGAGGTCAGATGGAAAGCAGAGCAAAAGTCTTGAAACCACCTGAGGGATACCCAAAGCTCTGCTTGATTCTCAGTTTGCTGTGAGTACAATCACTGCCTTCAGCAAGCACAGAACTGCATTTCCACTCTGGGTTGCAGTGGTGGACAGTTCCCATCCTCCTTGGCTGCACACCAAATGACCAAGAAAAAAATCAGGGCTAAAGCCTGGGAGAAAAGAGAGAGGTTTGGTTTTGCAGCATTGTGATGATATCTTATCTGGCTACCTAACAACAGAGACTAGACAGGAATAAGGGAATAAAGGAGGGATTTATTTGAAAGGCTTTCAAAGGTTACACCCTTCTTTTTTCCCAGCAATCCCAGCTCTCCCAGCCTTTCCTCCCAGCTGCTCCATCCCTCTGCCCATCCTGGTGCCTCCTCTGGACTCTCTCCAGCAGCTCCAGGTCCCTCCTGTGCTGGGCCAGGGCTGGGGCAGCTCTGCAGGTGAGGTCTCACCTGAGCACAGGGGCACAGGGGCAGAACCCTCCCCTCCCCTCCCCTGCTGCCCACACTGGGGCTCAGCCCAGGGCACAGGAGGAGTTTCTGGGTCCCAGAAACTCACCCACAGCACCCCCAAATCCTTCTCCCAGGGCTGCTCCCTCTGCTCATCCCCAGCCTGGGTTGCCCCAGTCCATGTTTGCCCCAATCCATGTGCAGCACCTTGCACCTGGTCCTGTTAAACCACATGAGATTCCCACTGGAATCAAGGAATTTCTCAAGCTTGTCCAGGGGAAATTGTGGAAATCCCTTTTGCCATTTCACCACTGGTTTTGTAATTCCCAGTGTACAGAGGCCACTATATTTTGTATTTCAGTAGCTGCAACAAGCACACAAGTTTCAGTCTGAGGCCCATATGATGGGGCCAGGAGACCTTCCAGAGTTTTTAAACAGAGGCACCAAGGTGCTCTTTCCCTCATGAATAGCCCATGAAGAAAAAAAGACCTTTAAAAAGAAAATTATTTCAAATAAAACCAGGAAATTCAATGTGAGACAGTGGAAATCAGCAGATTTGGCAAACAAGATGCCCTTGGCCTGCTGAGACCTGCTGGGAGGTCTCTTCCTCAGATTTGCTCTTCGAAGGGAAACTTTTGCATGGGAGAAGAAATCAGGAAAGAATGTTCACATGGGGATGGGCACAGCTCCTCAGACATCTCCATTTCACATCATCCCTCCTTCTTCTCTGAAAGAGGCCAAGATGCCAACTTCCCAAGCAAGCTAAGGCACCGTGGCAGCTCTGGAATGCATTTCTTATTATAATCCTAATCGTGTCTCCTATTGCTCCATATTTTTGTAGCTATTTCTAATATCACAAATATTTGCATTGCCCTGATTCTCTGAGATTCATGTCACATTCTCAGCTGCCATCTGCTCCTGATGCCATCTCTGAGGTGGAGAACCAGGAGCCCTTGGAGGATTTACACCAGATTGGGAGTCCCATGGTGTAGGACTCATCTTAAGCCCATCCTGCAGAGGCCCATCTGGATTTCAGTCTCCTCACTGTCATGCACCAGCAGCAGGAAAGGCTGTGTCAGGGAACAGGATCTGAGCCTGCCCCTCAAGAGTATCTGGGCTCAAGGCTCTTGGTTGTGAGCCCTGTCCTGCACTGAGATGGGTCAGCTCCTCTTGTGGAGAGTCAGAGGTCCTTGGGACTTTCCCTCTTACCAGGGGGACTGAGGCACCTTCAGGAAAGAGAGGATTGAATCCCCTTCAGAGGTGATTTGACACCAGAACAGGACCTCACCTCTTCCTCCAGTGAAAACCCAACCACGGTGACCTGGCACTGCTCTGCTGCAAACTCTTCACTTGAGTTTCCAAGAGCTGATGCTCAGCCAGCTCAAGGGATGCACCTCGTCAGGGTGGATGTGTCAGGGATACAGGATCACCTGGATGCTCCCACAACGTTACTCAGGATACAAAATCTGCCCTGAACCTTCTGGCAAGTGAAACCTGCCTCAGCAGACAACACAGGCAGGGTTTGCGAGGCGCTGACCCCCTGAGCAGCGTTTGGGCTGTGGGAATGGGCAGTGGGAACTCTGTCAGCCCGGAGTGCTGAGTGGCACAGTGACTCAAGTGGGGACTCACAGCCCCTCTCTCAGCCTCTCTGTGCAGCAGCTGCCTGGGACATCCCACGCTGGCAGAGGTAGCCCAGACCCACCTGCTCCTGTAGCTCCTAAAGGGCAACTTTCCTCTATCCCTTCAGCCCTGGGAGTTCAGCTGGCACGGGTTTGCACATGCTGTCCCCTGTGTGCAGGCAGGCAGCAAGGTGGGCTGAGGTAAACCCTCAGCCAGCAGCCCTGATGCCCAGATGTTTGTGGTTTCCTTGCCAGCCCATGTCACCCTGGCAGCCACACCTCACCCTTGAGCAGGGCCTGTCTCGACGATGTTCCACAGCAATTCCCTGGAACTCACACAGCACTTCCTTGGAAAGTCAGTGTGCCCACGGCAGGCACTGCTCTGCTTCCTTGCCATGCATGGAGAGTGTTGGAGACCAGGAAGGTCAGAAAGCCTCTCCTGTTGCTCTGAGGGTTTGAAATACCCTCTGGCATTCCAAGAGGACACAGCCTTTGATCTGTGCCCCTGGAAAAAGCTTACAGCACTCCTGGATGAATAGAAAGTATTGAAAGTATTGAAATAAATTGTAGTTTAGTTTATCACAAGGTGAAAATTTATAGTATAACATTTTGTGGTGTATAGGTACATGGAGGCAAGATGGAGGCTTTTGGACATTGTCCCTAGGTCCTTCTTCCTCCTTCTTCCCCTCCATGTTCCACTCTGAAGTAGGCAAAGAATGATTGGTAGAATAGGTTTGAGGCAGAAGAAACGTGTTAGAAAGATTTGATAGTTATTGGTACAAAATGAAAAATATCATACGTTTTAGTTAATTATTGGGTAACAAGGTTTTAAAAACACATTGCACACAAGATCTAGCAGCCATTGTAGCATGGATTTCACAGTGACAAGCCAGGCACAGGCTGCGCTGAGAACTTGATAAGAAAACTAATAAAAAACCCAAGAAACTGAGCAAAGAGCTTGAACTCCTTCTTTTATCTGGTATGGGGCATTGATAACAGAAGGAAAACCTCACATCCAGAAGCTCAGAGCCTTTTCAGGAGAGGAGCTCTGTGCCATGCCTGGTCCCTCTGCCCACCACTGACCACCTGCCAGGCGAGCAGGATTTATCACCTGTTTGAGCTTATGTGGAGCTGCCCAGCTCCCTGTTCTCCCTGCAAGGACCCAGAGGGCTGCAGCAGGGACCAGCACCTGCTCCCTGAAGGCCTCTGGAGAGACAGACTGGCAGGTTTCCACATGAAGACGATGGGTGGTGAGAAGAGCAGAGCTCCTGGCACACACTCTGCTGTGTCCCTGTGATTTCACCTTCCAACCTTGCCCTTTTTGCCCCCTCCAGCCAGCGAGTGGGGTGAGGTGGGGCTCATCACTCAGTCCCTGCTCCCTGCAGGTGCTGGTGCATTGCATCCCTCCTGTGTGCTGTGCACCCTGGGCCCAGCCAAGGGCTGGACACGTAGGTGCTACAAGCCAAGGAGCTGTGCTGAGCAGCACACCCTGCTCAGGGCTGCAGCCACGGCTCTCAGCTGCCCAGGGAAGAGCCACGACTGGGAATGCTTTACTAAATCCGTGATTTCCACCTCTGCTTGGTGGCCCAGAGGAAAGAGGTGGAGGGGCAGCATCAGGGGGCTTGGGCAGGGTGTGACAGCACGGTGACATGAGTAGTCATGGCAGCAGCTCCAGCACAAAGCTCGCAGCAATACTTCACCCGTGGGGAGATGTGCAGAAGAGCTCGCAAAGCTCATCACTAAACCAGGTCAGGTTTTGGAGAGTCCTTCACCCCCTGGTGCTCAGAGCAGTTGCTCAGCACCCCACGGAGCCAGTCACACAGGAAAAAGAGGAGCTTTGCCAAGATGTGTGCTCAGCATGGCTTGGTGTCCAGCTAGCTGGGATTTCTGAGGTTCCTGGTGAGCACGTGCACGGCTGCTCCTCGCTAGGGCAAGTGTTTGCAAGGCAGAAACATGCAAATCCAATCCCAAGTGAGTACTCATCTGAAAAGCCTCACCAGAGTGTATTTTTGGGTGTCCCATTTAAAAGCCATGCAGTCAGGGAACAGAAACAATGGCAGATGATTTCAGCTATCAGTCACACGATGTGAGCACGAGCAAACAGCCAAGTCGAGGGATAGTGGTTTCAGCTCTTTGCTCGTGAATAAGGGCACATTGGCAGAGCTCTGGGGGAGCAGCTTGATTTCTGGCTGTGGGGTCTCTGAGCTGCCCCTTGCCAAGTGCTTGTGTGAGGAGACTTGCTGGGTCTCACCAGGAGAGGAGGGTTAAAAGCTCCTCAGCGTGAGAGAAGCTGTCACTACCCTGCACTGATGTGTCACAAGCACATCCTTCTTTCCCTCCATTCACATCTCGGCAGGCTCCTGCCTCTTCTCTGCTCCAGATGTGCGATAAGGAGGATTTACTGAGTTCCCACGTGGCTTGTGTTGTCTCTCCCTCTCCCCCTTACTGACCCCATTACTGAGCCCTCTGCACAGCCCCTTCTCCTCACCTGGAAGTGAAGCTCAGATTCTCGGGGGCTGTGGGCAGCTGGGCTGCCCAGGGAATGCCCAGGGAATGCCCAGCTGCAGGAGCTGCGTGTGGCACACAAACCCTGTCCGCCCTAAGAGGGACCATTGTGTGACTGTGTGGTACAGAGGTTGGGTGGGGGTGACTTCTGAGAGACCATTTGTTGCTTTTGAGGCACGGAGGGCTAGAATGTGAGTATTCAGCAAAGCCTGCCCATCTGGCTGCACTCTACCTCTTCTCAGCACCCAGGAACTCCTGGTCTGGAAAAAACTGGACTGCAGCGTGTGCTGGGAGACGAAAGACTGAGCAAAACAAACACACCATTTCTGAGGGAGGGCTGATAACCAGAGCCTCTGCTTCAGCTGTCCTCAGCTCCTTGGTCCTGGTAATCCCCTGTGCCCAGATGAGCCAGACACGGAGCTGCTTCTGCAAATAAGGGATCACCGAGCTGGACCTGCCCCTACCCACAGCAATGTGTTCTTATCCTCCAGGGAATTGTGTCCACTGTGAAGGGATTTGGTTGGTCTCCACCGCTGGTAGGGAAGGCTGCTCCTGTATCTCACTCCTGACCTACAGACTGTATTTCCTTTATTTTCAAATTGAATTCATAACAACCAGTTGATACCCATTTGTTCTTCTGCCAGCAAAGATCTTTAGCTTAAAGAGTCAAGAACAGATCTTCTTAATCCCTGGAATTTACCCCAGACTTATGTCCAGAGAGCAATGAACATGTCTCTCTTGAAGCAGGCAACCAGATCTGACTGCGCTTTTCCAGGCATGGTCTCTCCAGAGCTCCTGGCATCAGTTTCTCCCTGTCATTCATGCAGGAGCCATTCTGAGACATCCTGTGATTGTATTTGCCCCTTTCACGGTGACTTCAGTGGGTTAGACATGTCTTATGATAAACTCATGCAGTCCAGCCTTCCCCATGGTTTCCAGCTGCCGAACTCCCAGTCTGGAGCAGAAGCCCACTTCCCGAGGGCATGATTCATGCTGGGATGTCACAGCCAATTCCCAGCACTCCAAGATCATCTAAAACTAAGATGCAATCCCATTCATCTAATCAACAGTATTATTTCTGCCAAGGTCTCTCCTGTTGTGGCCAGCACCATCACCACAGCAGCCACGGTAGTGCTCCTAGGATGCAGTGTTTTGTAAATTGTATTAATTATTGCTGTGTTGAGTGCTTGGGGCAATGTCTTACAGGGCATTCAGAGCTCCAGGAAGAAGCTGAGGTCCAAATCCTGCTCTAAGGCTGTTCCCCAGTGTGACATGCTGCTTGAACCCATGCAGTGCATAGCTGGGAGGCTGTCACTGGTGTGTTTTAGATGGTGCTTATTCTGCTAGGAAAAAAACCCAGAATTATTTGGTCTAGCAAATTTAGTTTCCATTCTCTGCAGTCCCCAAAATTTCCTAAGACTGGAAAAAAACTGAAACCACAATGTTCTGTTACAATGATGCAGAGAATTCACCACCTGAGGAGTCAAACCCAAAATCACTGGCTGTTAAATGCACTGCAGCAGACACGAGGTTTGGCACAAACCAGAGGCCTTAGCATGGAAAGTGGCAAAGAACTTGTGGGAAAACCAGGCAGGGAATGGGAGCCAGAAGGCAAAAGGCCACTTGCTGCTCCTGGAGGGCTACAGGGAGGTAGTGCAACCTCAGATCTTGTAAACTGTTTTCTTTCCTTCAGCCCCAGAAGGACTTTGTCATTTATCTGCTTCAGATAGATGCAAACTGTTTCCAAGGTATCCCTGAAAATCCTGAACACACCTCCTGCCCTATTTTGTCCCTTCCCCTCTCCCCTGAGTGCCTCTGGGGTGGAGATGAGTTGCTGAGCCCCTCAGGGGTGGTGGGGCTGAGCTTGCCCTGGGGCAGGTTGTGGGGCTGGACCCTCTGGCTGCCAGACCCGTGATGGACACGACATAGAAAAGTGATCCTGGCAGGGTCAGGTGTTCCCTGGAACCAGCAGCAGGCTCCCAAGCAGGGATCCCTGACAGCCCGCGGGTCCCTGTAGGGCTGGAGCTGCGAAGGCGAGCAAGGCAAGCACAGGTAAAGTCAGTGCCAGAGCCTCCCTGAGCTCAGCACCCCTGAGAGAGCTCTCCCTCGGTACCCAGTGAGCTGCAAGGACCCTCCAGGCTCTGCCAGGTGCAGCGTGCGATGGGGCAGTGGCTTTTCCACAGCGCTGCACAGGGAGCCGATGGGCACCCTGCTTCTGGGTACCCTGCTTCTGGACACCCTGCCCTCGCTGCCGAGCTGCCGGGCCGGCTCCTGGCTCCAGTGCTGTCACCCCTCCTTCCTGCAGCCTCAGGTTCCGTGCCTGGATGTGGTGCTGGTGGTGCCTTCACCCGGAGAGCTGCGATGTCACAGCGAGCACAACTCCACTCGGGGAGGCTGCTGCTGCCGGAGCCAGGCTGGCATCTCCCTCTGGAGGCTGCTCCGGAGTGCCTGCGCTGCCGCAGCAACCTCGCTCTGCTTCCCCGAGCTCCGTCCCGTATCAGCAAAGGCGATCATCTCCTCAGGGCAGGAAGCGAGCGGAGTAAAGCAGATAAAATCAGGGGGAGTGGAGACCCGAGCGTGAGTCAGGTGAAGGTGGAGTACGGTCTGGAGCCAGCTGCGTGTGGGGTTTGGATGGGGACTTCTCCCTTCCGGAGAGCACATGCCTTTGTGAGCACACGCACGGCCCTCGCTGGGAAGGGCCCTTTTTCAGCTCATTCAGTTGCACCAGTGCCAGAACTCAGAGGGGGGTTTGGGAACCTTCCCCCTCACTGCCTCAAAACCCAGAGAAAATATTACTGACTGTTGCAGCATGAAATCCCAGAGCTGCCTCCTGTGAATCCTCAAGAGAGCAAACACGATGGCATGGGCACGTGTGGGGCTCGATGGGAAAAGGCAGGGACTCCGTTTCCACTTCTGTTGCTCCCTTTGCAAATAAAGGATGAAACACAGATCAGATAAATTAAAGCCTTGCTTTTGCCCCTTTGGAGAGCCCGGGAAATTTTGGCGGCTCCATGTGCTGAGAGCACGTGCGGCTAAAGCCAGATGAGCAGGAAAAACTGACCCAGCATCTTCAAAGGATTAAGGCAGCAGGAGTAAGCTATACACCATGTAAGGCTCTGACAGGGGGAAGCAGAGCTTTTCAATGAATCACTGCATGGTCTGCTGTCCTATGCCTTTCCCTGTGGGATGAGGCACAGTGATAAGCATTCCCTGACCTGCCTTGAACACTCAAACAGCGTTTCATCATTCCCCTCCCCACGCTGCAGACAAGCAGGACAGAGACACAAAAGCTGAGAAATGAAGCTCACATCCTCCTCTTGGCCTGTATCATCTTCCTTTCCACCAGCAAAGCTGATCTCTCCCTGCCCTTTGTAAGGGCATCTCTTCCTGTGCAGCCTTTGCAGCCTCTTGTCCCCAGCCACAGAGAGGGGAGGAGTGACCTTGGCTCACCATCCTCAAGATCCCAGTTCCTATAGGCTTGGAAGATTTAAGTGATGCTGGAAGAACCACGTCTACATGAAAAGGGGTTTGAAAGCAATCAGGGAATTGAACACAGAGGAGATATTGTCAACTTTCTGGTTCCATTAGCACTGTCAGGAACACTAAGAATATAGACATTACATGGTTTGAAAATGTTTCCAAGAGTTCTGTGTATTATTATGTTATCTCTGATCTAAACCCCTGTTAGGGATTTCATGGTCTTAGCCTATGTTTGAGATTCAGCACATTAATCAGTGAGATCTCTCTGAGATGTGTCAACAAATTCCACCCTCTGTTCTGCGTTAGCTGCTACGAGTAAATGAGCACCGTGTTTAGGAGCAGCTTGAACCTGCAGGGGCTGAGTCACCGTGCAGGACCTCACGAATGAAAGAGATGTACCAGAGCACCTTTTCAGTAGAGATTGCAAAGAAACAGACCAGGGACACAATCCTTTCTGTCCACCCTGGCTGCTTCCCTTTTCACAGTGCTTCTTTTGAGGTGTGGAGTTTCAGAAAAGAGCTGCTAAATATTAAGAACTTGTGTAAAGGGGACATTTGAATGGGTGTGTAACCCATGGAGGATGAATGCTCTGGATGCCCCCAGCCTGGACACAGAGCAGTGTGTGTGCCCAGGCCTAAGAGTGCTCCCCTGTGTCCTGTCTGCAGTGTTCTCTGCACGGGAGGAGGTGGGAATGTGGCAAAAGGACAGTGGCACTCGGGAAAAGGGAGTGACAGATCTCTGCAGCCCGGTGTTCTCAGTCACAAAGCAAATGGAGGTCTAGCCATGGAGCCAGCAGGAAGGAGGATGGAGAATTGTGAAATCACAACATCACAGAAAGGCCTGGTTTTAAAAGGACTTTAAAGATCATCCAGTTCCATCTCCCGCTAGACCAGGTTGCTCCAAGCCCCGTCCAACCTGGCCTTGAACACTTCCAGGGACGGGGCAGCCACAGCTTCTCTGGGCAACCTGTGCCTGGCTGTCATCAAGCCTCACAGTCAGAACTTTCTTCCTAATATCTAATCTAAACCTACCTTCAGCCAGTGTGAACCCATTCCCCCTTGCCCTGTCCCCCTTCATCCTCCATGTAGGCTCCCTTCATGACAGAAGGTTGTGAACTGTTTGTTCATCCACAGCTTGTGCTTCCTACAGCTCGGCAAGCAGCAGGGTCCGTGAAGATTTATGGCTCAAGCTCTGGAGACATGGCATTTCCATCAGCCCCAAGAACTCGGAGCACCCTGGGGCCCGTCTGTGCTAAGCCCAAAACATCAAGGACGAAATATGGCAGTGGCACGTGACGGTGGGGCCGTGCTGGTGTGAGCTGGGTGAGAGCCATGGGCTCGTAGTGTCAGCAGCACCAGGAGCCCCAGCGCTCCCAGGCAGCCCCAGCACACGCCCGTGTCCCTCTGCAGCAGTGGAAGGGCGTGAATGTTTGCGTGAGAGCCTTGGCACTGAGCGTGCACATGTGTGCTGGTGGCTGTGTAAACGTGCAAGGCAGACAATCCTTCATTTCCACACGCCATGCCCTCAGATTTCATTTCCTCCCTAATGCATCCCATGCCTGGGAGTCAGCTGGCAGCACGGTTTGGTGCCGTACCCCGATGCACATCAGAAATCCAGGCCAGAATTATTCTCCCTGTTGACCAACATTTCTGAGACAATAGAGAGATGAAATTAATTGCAGCACTCGTGTTTTCAGAAGTAAATGGAATTAAGCAAAAATGTTCTCTGCCAAAATCTGATTTAGTGAGAGTAAGAGTGAAAGGGAAAATAAAGGGAATGTTACTGGAAACGCTACTTTGCAACACTGCATTTCCCAGCAAAGATAACCTTGGGTACAAGCTCTGATCAAATCCACATTGTCCTAACGAGGTACCACTGCAGTAATCAGGCAGCAGACCTGGGCACAGCACCCCTGAAGCAGCACCATCGCTCAGGACTCTGTCACTGGCTCACTGCTCTGCAGAGCCCCTGCAGCCCCTGGAAAGCTCTGCATTAACTGCACATTACCTGGGAATGCCCATCACGAGGTGTGCAAGCTCTGTTACCCAGACACTCTCTTTAAGCAGCCTTTTGCCATGACAAATCTCCATCAATTCTCCACCCATGTCCTGGTGCAGACCAGACTGTGCATCCTCTGCACAGTAACAGGTTTGAATTTCTTACAAATAAGAATAATCCACTGTTTTGGAGGTAAAGACATCTTTGTAGTTGACTCGATCCTCTAGTTTTGTTACGTCCTTCTCAAAGATTTTTTTACAAGTTTTTGTGCTTCACCCAATCGTGGCTGGTGGTTCTGGGGGCCTTCTTGCACTTGACACTATTAAAACTCAAAGGGTAAAATGACTCCTGGGTTTCCTTTTGTCCCTGAGAGCTCATAGGACTGGAAGTGACCCTGTGCAGAGAAAGTCTGTCTGTGACCCACAGGCAGGCAGAGGCAGGACCCCATCCATGGTGAGAGAGCGAGTCAGGGTGCTCTGCCTCCCTCTCCTTCGGGATGCAGCAGCAATTTTCCCTTGTCATTGGCATGGAAAAGCCTCTCTGTTGTCACTCATCTAGTGAGGGCCTCCAGAGAGGAGGAGCTGCAGCCCAGCAGAGTGACCATAGCTCAGGGACAGGGACACCCCAGGCTGGGGTGTGGAGCAGGGCTGGCTGCTGGCCAGGGCTTGCCCTGCTTGGATCCAGCCTCCTGGAGGGCTCAGGAGCGTGCTAAACTCAGTTCCAGGGCTTAGGGCTTTTGGAAAAATGAAAGACAGCTCGAGCAGTGTCCAAACTGCCTAGCTCCACCTCATTTGGGAAGAAGTAAGAAGAGGGGGATATCCGAAATAATGAGTTTTCTGAATATTTATTCAAAACATGACAACAGATAAACTCCAATCACATGTTGCATTCAAATATTGGGATACTTATTCCAAATATGGTCCTGTTGCAATTGTATGATAAACATGAAAGCGAGAGTGCAGTTATTTATGTCCTGCCTTCAGCTCCTCAATAGCATGTTTAAGTTTAGGGTATTTATGCTCTTTCATCCAGCTGTCTGACTTTATCAAGTCCTGTACAACTTGTGAGAGGCAACCATGCCAGCAGCAGAGCAAGCCCCAGCAGACCTTGGTAGAATGGGCTTCCCTCATGGAAAGCACATTATGTCCCTCCTGCTTCTCTCCTGGCCCCCATGGGGTGGTTCTGGCACAAAACCGTTGCATTACATAGTCCCCTGGCAAGGAGGGAGAGCCTTTCTCCCTGGCTGGGGCTGGAGGAGCTTCCAATATCATTTAAATGAAACAATAACTTGATGGTAGCGAGCGAGGGTTATTTGGGGTGCTCCAAGAAGGCACATACTGTGCCCAGGAGCAATGGAAATTTAGGCAAAGGGAAGTTTTGACTAAAGAGCCAAAAAAAGCTCTTGGCAGGACCTCCTGTACTCTGTGGAGCCACCTCTTGCATGGCAGGATGGATGCCCTCCTTAACTGCTGATTTGGAATTGGATTCATGCTTACTGCTGGGGTATTGTGTTTACTTTGGTGCTCTGCTCTGCTCTGGCCATGGACTGAAGCTGTCAAGAGTCCCCTGAAGAGGCAGGGCAGGAGCTGTACCCAGCACAGACATTCTCCTAGGCCTTGGTTGGGCTCCAGCCCCTCCGAGCCCAGGGCTGGGGATTCCACATCTGCCTGGGAGGACAAACCTGAGGGCATCAAGGTGGGGTAATGGGGACAAGCCATCCCCTGAGGTGAGAGCAGTGCCAAGAGAGTAAACACACCCTGCACCCTGGTTCTGGATGAAGGAACTCATTGTTGACTCTGACTAGTCCAAATTGTGGCTCCAACACTGCAATTATGGGCTTAATCAGAGACCCCAGGGCTCTTTGCAAGTACAAGTGTCCTAAGGAAAACTTAGTAGAAGAACTAATAAAGGACAAAGTCACAGAGTTGTCAAGGTAAGAGATGTTCTTCCTGACCTGCCAAACCATGAAAACAGCTACAGCCACAAAATACCCCAAGGATAATTCACCTTCTAGCAACAGGCCCAGAAGATGGGTGTCCTGCCTCTCTGGGGATGGACAACAAAGCCACTGAGTGCCACCAGTAATGGCAAACAAATTCCACCCAGAGTGACTCTGTTCACAGCCACGCACAGACACCCACCCACCCCGTGTTCCTCTGAGTTTAAGCTGTCTCTCAGATCTCCCAGTTTCACTGTTCCTCGCCCTTCCATTACAGACATATTGTTACATCATCTTCTCCAAGTGCTTGTCAGCTTTATGATCTACTGAGAGCTCCTTGGGGGCTCAGCGCTGGGTCCTGCCCACAGCAGAAAGCTCAGGCTGTGCTGGTTGCTTTGCACACAGCAGAAAGCTTCCAGGGGAAAATCAGACAAATTGCTCAAGTGCCTACTTTGCACTTGAAAATTAGTGTTGGATCATGCCTCCAAGTCTTAAATTCATGCTCTGAAGCTTTGTCACAGGAGATTTCTTATGCACAGGGATGTACAGAATCCATGGGATTTCTGGATTTACAGCACCCAGGTTGTCCTCCACCTGCACAGAGTCTAACCCACTGAGTGTGTCTTAGCACTTGAATGATGACAACAAAGAGTGAAGAGGGAACCTCAGCATGTTCTGATGTTCCTTTGCTGTCCCTCGGGGTTTGTGTCTCTATATTATGTCATGGCAACCTTGTACCTTGTCTCAGATCGGATGCTCTCTGTCTCTCCATCTTAGCTTCTCTTGTTTCCCTCTGGTTTGCCTTCATAGAATCCCAGAATGGTTTGGGTTGGAAGAGACCTTAAAGCTCATCCAGTCCCTACCTTCCACTGTCCCAGATTGCTCCAAGCCCTGTCCAGCCTGGCCTTGGGCACTGCCAGGGATCCAGGGGCAGCCACAGCTTCTCTGGGCACCCTGTGCCAGGGCCTGACCACCACACAATTCTCCTCTGAGGCCAGCTGGGTGATGGGACACCAGGAAAATGGACTTCAGTCTTTTATACAAGTCTATCCCAGGGTAAGAATCTACCCTTGGTTGCACACTTTTGGTGGCTTTTGACTACACTTTTGCATGGATCTCCCACTGGGGATCAGCAAATATAATTCCTTGATTGTAAAACTTAGCCAAAACCAGCTCAAAAATTCACTTGTCAGCCTGATCTAAGTTTAACTGGGTTCCTTCCATTCTTGACTGATGTCATATGATTTTCCAACACCTACAATACTTTCTGCTTCACAGTGTGAAGCCATTAGTGTATTATTGAATATTAATCTCATTAAAGCCATTTCTCTCTCATATATATCCATTTATTCTCCTACTTTGTCATTTTTTTCATAAAGAAAGACAATAGTGGATGAAGAGATGACTTTATTATTAGTGTAATTCAGAGAACAACAAAGCAAAGAGGCACATGCTAAGATTCATGAACAGGGTGCTTTCTCTCCAAAACCACTGAGGGTGGTGAGGTGGTCTGAAAAAGACAATCAGGCCTCCAGGACCTGAAAAACCGAGTCCAGCCTGGAGTCCAGACCATAAGACAGATGTTAGGAGCGCTTTTCTGGATGGATAGAGAGAAGTACATTCTGGATTCTGGGAACACAGACAAGGGCAATTGCAGTTGCAGTGGTTTGGCAGAGCAACCCTGGCACTACCCAGGCACACTCCAGGCCCCAGTGTGCAGGTATCAGAGCCGAGCCTGCAGCCCAGAGGGTTTTTTGCATCTTCTGCAGTCACCAAACAGAACCTCAGCACCTTCCAGAAGCCATCCCCATCCCTGGTGCTGCCCCATGACCCCCTCGTGCTCCCACCCAAGCACCTCCTAAGTCACTGCAACAGCAAAGGGATTGTGCTGGCGTCTCCGAGGCTGGGATTGAGCCCAAGCATCACAAAGTCCTTCACAGAGTCTGTTGATACTGGTGGTGGCATCTCATCTGGAAGGAGCCCAGCGCGTTTGTTACAGCCTGGAGCTGCGGTGCCAGCGAGAGATGATGCGGCTGTGGTTGTCAGCTGAGACCTTTCGCATCTGCTCCTCCATCCTCTCCTCCTGCAGCTGTGCTGGTCTGGGTGCTTCCTCTGGAGCAGTGCTTCCTCAAGCCCTGTGCTGGCAACAGCAGTGGGCAGCCCTCTCTGGCTGAGCTGAAACCAGTTCTCCCACTGTGCTGTGCTCAGCAGAACTAATTGAGGGGCTTATTAAGAAACAATACACAGCAATATCCACATTATAGAGCCTTTTGTGCAGGCCAGAACCACACTTAAAAGCGTCTTCCAGTTCTTTTGTCACCCGTGTTTCATTTCCAATCTAGGAAAACTGAGCAGCAGGGAAAGCTGAGAACTTGCTAATTGCCTCAGATTGCTCAGTGAAGCCTCCCATTAGCCACCCTCCATCCCTGCCATCTCAAGGCATTGCAAACGTGGAGCATAAGCAGAGGGAATTCTGCAAATAGATCGATTTTTCTGACAAGTTTTCTGCTTAGAGGCATTGCTCATGCAGGTTTTTACACTCTGGGTCAAGCAGAGAATTCTGAACCCTTTCAGCACTATTTATTTGCAGCAGCACTCGCATTGCCTGAACCTTATTCAAGAAAATAGCTTGACTAGGAGCTTGGGCAACTTGGAGACAGAATTTGGCTTTGACATATAATTATTTAGGCTTCAAATCCAGTAAAGATGAAGCTGATTCTGGGAGCAACAGCTTGAAGATGAGGCTGGGGTGTGGTGTCCATTGCAGGCTGCTTGTGGGCTGGCATCGCCAAGGGATTCCCAAGGCTGAGCAGGAAGAATGCAGGTGAGAGATGGCCAAGTCTCACACGTTGCTGCAGGAAGCAGGATATTTTGGTGTGGGTAGGCTGCTGACCCCTCTGCAGCCTGAGGAAGGAGATACCAGGGCAGAGCCACGTGTCAGAAATGCCTCCTCAAAGCACGAGGCTGCTGCAGATGGGAGCAGGGAAAGGGAGCAGTAAGAAGGTTTGTGCTCAGAAAAGCTGCCAGGAGAACAGAACACATGCAGTCATGTCATCAGTCTGTGCAGGAGGAACAGCAGGGCTTAGAGATAAGGAAGATGGATACAGTTAAAAATAATGAACGGACTTCACCTAGGAAGGGGAGAATGAAATTAGAGTTTGCAGTCATATGACAGCAGATAAAGGAAGTGAGCCCTCAGCCTATTAGGAAGGCTTGTCCTGAGTCCCAGAAGGCTCATCCCTGCCTCACTCAGCCCTGTGTGGCTCACTGGTGCAGAGCAGGGCACAGTGCAGCAAAGCAACTCCTTTTCCATGCCCATGGCCTGTGGCAAGCCTTGGAGCATCATCCCAGAGGAGCTGAGGCTTTGTGCTGCCGCTCCCAGGGCTCCGGCTCTGGCGTGGGGTGGTGGCACAGCAGCGCAGGAGGGCACTGGGCAGCATCAGGGCTCAGGCTGCAGGTGCCACCAGCAGGGTGGAAATCAAATCACTTCACCTCAAAGGCCCCGGTGCAGGATGTGCTGCAGTGAGGCATCAAAATTCCCAGGACACCTTCTAGGGGAGAGAGCACCAGGGTGGGACATCAGAGAGTGAAGCCATAAAAGAGATTAAAAGAGATAAAAGAGATTGCAGGTATTGGAGGGTGGCAGATTGGAAGGGTAGCTCTGAAGGGAGCCCAGAGGTCCCTCTCCAGACTGAGATGACAAGCTAAAAGCTGACTGAAGCGAGCTGAGGTGAATCCCAACCTGAAATCCATCATCACCCTAAGGGAATTGCTGTCCATGGGCTAGGAAGGGATGTGGCCTTTCTCATTTTATTTGTGATGCTAGAACAAGGAGACAAACATTTACTGGGATGTTTATTTGAGAACAAGTTGGTGGGAAGAAGAGTACGGCTGATATCAAAGGAATGCTCATTCGTGTCACAGCCTTTGGAAGCAGTGTTTATGATTAATTCATCTTTCTATGATCAGCACTATCCACAGAGTGTTTGCTATTTATTTATTCATTTATTACCCTTTTCTGTATCCATCAGAGTGATTTATAACATATAATGAACTGAAGATCATTAGTGCGTGACTGAAGAACTGGTACAAGCTTATCTTCAGGACATTGCTCGGCAAAGTACCAAATTCTCTTCTGAATTTATTTTTCCCCATCAATACATCATCTAAGATGTGGTGTTTTCTCGAGCCTGGCCATTCCGAAGATGTTGTTTCCCTTTGGGAGGCCCTGGTTGTTCAAATGTTCGGCAGTTGACAGCTGCCTGGAACGCACTACAAAAGAATTAAAGCCAACAACTTTTCTATCTTTTCATCTTTCTAGCCTTAGACTGAATCAGGCACTGGCTGCTACTTGTTGCTGCTATTCATGACATAGCTGGTGTTGCTGTGACCTTTTCTCTGTTATGGTCTGATCTGATGTTTGCAGGGCTTTGTATAATTGAGGGGTTTATGTGTAGCGATGTTTCTGGGTCATTTTCTCTGTTTCGGGAGGGATTTATCCTTGGTGAAAGGTGCTGCAGAAGTGACATCACAGCACGAAATCCCCCAGGAAGTCGTGAGGCAGTTACAGGAAGGAGCAGCTCGGTGCTGCTGGGATCAGGTGGCCTCAGCCCCGGGCAGAGGGGCCACCCACAGGAGTCTCTCTCTCTCTGTCTCTCTGAGACAGAGCACATACTCTGCACCAAAAGAAGTCAAGAAGCATTTCCACCCTGCAGCTGTGTGGCATTGCTAAAAAGTAGATAAGTCCTCGAGGAAATCCTGTGAGAATACAACTCACAGGAGTTGAGAAAAGCAGGTAAAGTCTGGTGGGAAGGCTTTCAAAGTCCTTCCTTTATGAAAATAAGTGTTTGAAAAAGGAGCAACCCTCCTATGATATCCTCTCCATACCAGTGTTGTACCAGTACCCCTGAAATATAGTGGAGAATAGAATTGAAGAATCAATGGGAAGAGACAGTCAGAGCCTATCATCCCCACTCTTTCCCCAAGGGGAACTAGCAGCAAAACCAGGTCAGGGTTTGTCTTCCTGGTTGTCAGGCATGGCTTGTCTTCCTGAGTCTTCAAGACACCCAGGGATGGAGAGTTTGCAGTTTGTTTGGGTCATCTGTCCTGGGGCTGCACTGCTCTCTTGATGGAGTTTTTCCTAATGTCTGGTCTGAACTTCCCCCATGGGTGGCCCTTGGCATTTCCTGTGCTGTCTCCCATTCCTGAGAGAAGTTGGACACTCCTAAACACCTTCCTAGATTGTGGCCCTCACCTCCAGCAATGCAGCTGAGGGAGCTGTCAGGAAAGTTTTTAAGTCTGTGATCCCTCCCCAGCTTCCAAAATCAGTGGCAGTGCTGTACACCCAGCACGGTGTTCTCTCATCACACCAGGCATTGCTGCAGCTCCTTAACCAGGGGACATCTGACAGTGGATGGGCAGAGGATTTGCTGCCACGAGGAATCAGTGGGCAGCAAAACACACCTGGGAAGTCTGCAGCACCCACAGGCTGGCAGGCAGGAGCTCAGACATCCCAGTGCTGCCAGCACCACGCCAGGGATGGACATCTCCACCCCTCTCAGCAGCTTTCTGGGAGGACTGGCACTGCCCATACAGGATGTGGTCTGTGCCAGAGGGTGAGGGAAGCTGGTTAGAGGCAGAAAGAATGGAAAATGTTCGCTGCTGTTTCTGTTTAGCTTTAGGAACTGATCCAGCTGAGATAATAACAGAAGAGTTCACTTTGCCATGTCAAATATGCAGGTACTTTGCAGTATTAAGATTTGATGTCCTGTTCTTATAAAACTGGCCCCTGCTGACTATGGGAAGAGAAAGTTGCCCATAAACAATGTTTTATTTCTTATTTAACACAAATTCTTGGGCAAAAGGAGTCAATCAATTTTTCATAAAGTATAAAACAGAGATAAGTGCTTGGGATCATGTGTGACTCCCTGTCAAACAGAACCGATAAGTCTGTGATGCAGTACAGGGAGTGCTTTGCAAGTATTGTCCAAGTGACCTTTTCATTAGTTTGCCTTAAGCAGTTAATCTCTTTTTTCCAGGATACAGACTATTTTAAGTCCCATTACATCATACATGTATTTAAAATATTAATTTTCCTTCCATGTCATGCCTAGGAGGATTTGGTTGTTTTTTACCTTGTTTTAATGCAGTCCTCCCCATCTTGCTGAGTTTTCCAGCAGAGTCAGAGTTAAGGAGCTTCCAAGCAAGAACTGAAAGTGCTTGTTTGCAGGGAGTATGTGATGCCTGAGGGGCAGGATGTGAAGCCCTGTGATTTAGCAAAGGCTGCCAGGCCAGAAGCAAGGATTGGACTTCTGCAAAGGCAGCCCTGTGATGGCAAGGGAAATATAGGGCCAATGAGTGGAGGCATTTACTGACCGTGTGTGGGGTTCCATAAATAGGAGAAATGCAGGGCTGAGCCAGTGCACCTCAGCAGGGCTCCAGCTTCTACAGAAAGATCCTTGAAAATGATTTAGAAGAAAAAAATTGGGCTTCAAAAGTGTCACAGGCATGCTGTTGTTTCTGACTTGTAAATCATTTCCAACTCCCTGTGCCACATAGAGAAAGAGGCACCAGCTGCCACCTGCCAAAGGCAGCCAGAGTATTTAAACAAAGCTGTTCCCTGCCCCATGCTGACCCTTGCAGTGTAAAAAATGCCTCGACAACACCTTTGGTGTGTTCCCATCTCCCTGTATTTGGAGTCACTGGTCTCATAACAACAGAGCCCCACCACTGAGCTCAGCTTTGTGCAGGGTTCACACTTTATTATTAGCCACAGTTGAAAGAACAAAAATAAATCAACTTTGTTCTTCTGAGTTGCGGGTAAAGCAGAGATCATGATATTTATAAGCGAGGCTGCAAAGGGTAAAAAGCAGGACCATGTTTTGTTGATATCCAGGGGTAACATGCAGTGCTGAGCCCTGTGCTCACCAAGTGTCTCCTCTCCAAAATGGGTTTGTTTTCCCTGCCGGGGGGAGCTCCCTGCACAGCTCCACAGGAGCAGCTCCACAGGATCCCTGCGCTGCCGCCAGGGAGAATCGACCCCTGCACACCCTGTGGGCCCTGGAGAAAGGACAGAGTTCTTTCAAGTGCTACTCTCAGGCCTGGAGGCATAGATTGTAGGTGGGAGCCCTTATTTTTGTCGTGGACATGTTTTCTGCCTTCTCTCTTCAAGCAAACTTGTTGGGAGAGAAATGCCCCACTATCAGATGAACATGGATTGTGTAAAGTAAAAAAGGTGTCAGGGGTTTTGAGAGCAGTCCAGGGAAGCCTTGCCCAGACCGATGTCTCTTTCTCAAACTTTCTGGAGAGCTGGAACTAGTGGAACAATCTCCTGGCACAGTCCCATCCAAGAAAGAATCACCCAGCCATGGTATCCCAGCCTGCTGAAGCCAAAGTGAGGAGTCAGAGGCCTGAGGCCACCATTGTGAAACAAGGAAAGCAAGGAGCCAGTGTTGCACATCTAGTTTAGCCCAGTCCCCTGCATCTGTCCTGGTTCCTCTGCCACACCAGTGGGACTCTTCAGGACTCTCTTTTCTGAGTCTCAAGTGCTCCTGTGAACCTACCAACTGGGACACCCCCAAGCCTAGGTCCCCCCATCTCAAGGACCAGAGCAGATCAAATCTGCTCCAAAGAGGTTCTTCATCTCCCCAGAGTTTCCCTCATCTCCTCCAGGGCTGAAAAACACTGGAGAAACAATTCACTCGATTCCATCAGTGTATTCCTTCAGCAGGCCTGGTATTTCAAGAAGAGGAAAGGATTGTCCCAGGCACTGACTGGAGGAGAAGGAGGTGTGGACAATTCCTCTCTCTTGTCCCCTACAAGAGTGGCAGATGGCTGATGCAGAAGACAGAAAACAGAAAGGAAGAGGAATCTCCTGCTACCATGTAGCCTTGATTAGCTCCTCAGATCCAGTGTCTGAATCAGTTCTATCCCAGGAGGAGGGCAAAAGGGGCAGGGTGGCCACTCCAGAGAACTGGGTTGAGAAAAAAATTTCCCTTCAAGATTCATGAGTGCTGAAACTTCCCATGTCCTCATTAGTCTTGGCTATTGCCACGCTATGCTATTGCTACACTCCCTGCAGAGCCAGAGCAAGGAATTAAAGCATTCATGTTATTTCTATAGTCACGAATTTCCCTGGGTTTTTTGTGCAGCACTTCTGTATTTTGCCCTTCCTTGTCATCAGTAACACCCAAGTTCTTCTTTATGTTCATGTTATGCAAACAGTTTCACAGTTCCAGCAGTGCTTACTCTGAGAGTCCCCCTCTCCTCTCCTTGTTGCATCTCCTGAAGGTTTGATCTATAAAACTCACACCCCGGACACCTTTTTGGACAGATTTTTTTATTCTCAGCTTCTGCTGCAACCTTAATAAATATTTTTTATTTTCAGCAATGGCTTTTACACTTTTTATTGTCCAAAGGGTCTACCTTCCCTGCTTGCCTTCCTGTTTCCGAAGGGAGCTTCTGTCCACAATCACACTAAAACAGCATGGGCTTAAAAAAGTAAAGAAAAGCACTTTTTGTGTGGGTGAGGCTGAGTGTCCAGATGTGATGGGCTGGTGGCCGTACCCTGGATCCTGTCCGGTCTGGGAGTGTGGACACCAGGACCTCTCCCCCAGTGATTCAGCCAACAGGGGAGAGAGTTTAACTGAGAGGCACTTTAAAAACCAGAAATACTTTCTGAATATGCAGGAAGTCAGATGAGCGTTATCTCAAACTAAAGAGCTAAGTGCCGTTCACGGCTACTTGATGAATTGTTAGCAAACTGAACTTTCTTGGTGACTCCAGGCCCAGCTTGCCAGGTCTGGGCTCTGCCCAGCAAGCACCTCCAGGACCCGACCCCGGCGTCTCCCAGGGCACCACGACACAAGGATTGCTCGGCTGCGTGTTCTGTGCTCCGGGAACATATGGACACGATCTCGTGCAGACTGTTGTGGCTGCTCCAACACACGAAATGTAAATTGTGAAAGTGAAATCGCGAGGGGAGCTAATCTCCGCGGTGTATTAGACAAAATACCAGCGCGCACGCAGATAAGCACCGAGTGTGAAGTGTCCGGCAGGAGGAGGTTTCGCATTCCGCCTGACTCAATGGAGCCTTAAAATAGCACTTCCCAAATAATTCTTTAAACAAAGACATCCAAGGGGTTATTAATACCATGAGACAGAAACCGGTTTTATGTATTGCAGCACAGAAGGGGAGAAAGGGAGCGGTGCGCGTTGAGCCCTGTCCCGGTGCGGGTGCGGGCAGCCACTGCCGGGGGCAGCTCTGCCCTTTGCCGGCAGGAGCTGGGCTGCGCCCGGTTGCAGCTGCGATCTGCCAGCCCTTCTGCAGCCCGGCAGGGCACCAAACACGAGCTCCAGAGGCTGCTTCCAAGCAGCTCGTCGGAGATCCTGCTGCGGGTGCGGGATGAGCGCTGCGGGGCTGCTCCCACACCCTGTCCCGTTCTCGGCTCTGGGGGCTGTGGCAGGGCACAGCTCGGGGTGTGCCACAGCCTGGGCACCGCACGGGCTTCTGGACACTCCCGCGTGTATCCAACAGGGATTCCAGATCTGTTTTGGAGACTCTCCCGGCCCCAGTAAATGCCCTGGAGAGCAGCAGCCTCCGCGCTTGCCTCTGCTCTAGCTGCCGGGCAGGAGTTCTCTGTTCTCCGCCTGCACAGACTCCTTGCCCGCTTGGAAGTGCCACCTGCTCTGTGCCCAGCCACGTCTGCCCGCTGGGAATGATGCGGTGGTTCCCCCTGCTCCGGCAGGCAGGCTGGCATCCTCCGGGACAGCCCTCATCCCTGCGGCCACCCCGCGCCCTCTGCCCTTTCTCAAAGGGCAGGGGAAGTTTGGCAGCAGAGACCTCTTTAATTTCTTGGCCGTCCCTTTGCTGTGTCTGACCCCATTCCCATCATTCCCTCGAGCCCCAGATTCTCCAGCTGCCATCTACATGTAGTTTTTCTTCCTGGATTGTTTTTTTTTCTTTTGCGGGTCTCGGGAGAGACAAGAACAGAGGAGGTGCGTGAGCGCAACTTCCTACGTTTGCTTTCTGTACTGCATGTACAGAGCATGCAGAGCTCTCACCGAACCTGAGCAAACTCTCTTCTTTTTTTGTGTCTCCACCACTGCACCCCTGCACATCACGAGCAGCACCAGCGTGGAATGTACATCTGCAAGGTGCTGAATGCAATGCCCTGGCACGCTGATGTCCTGCTGCCACCACGGAGAGTCACCCTCCGGTGGGAGCTGCAGGACTGTCCCTGTGCCCAGCCCCTGGCACACAGGGAGCTGCACATCGATCCTCCCCTGGCTCTGCCAGGTGTGGGGCATCCTTCTCCCAGTGCCCACCCCACACCTGTCTGGGCTCTCCCAGTGGTAACAGAAGCACGCTTGAAATCTCAAAAGATCGATGGGGATGTGGAAAAGATGGGAGCCATCAAAAGCCATGTGGAATGTCCATTCTGTGCTGTCATCCGTGCTGCCAAGGAAGGGGAAGGGAAACAGAAGGAATTGAACTAAATGGGCTGTTTTACACCCCAAAAAACCACCAAGTGGGGAATGCAAGAAGCAGAAAGGTTTCTTGTTTCTCTGGATTTCCAGACACTGTGAGCTAACTTTGCCAGAAATAAATAAAATGAAATTTGGTCTTATTCTTCCATTTACAGGCATTTTACAATAGCAATTTTCAGTCCCTTTGCCTGCCTTTCCCTTCTGCCAGCAGAACCACTGAGAGGTGAAAACACAGAGGTCTGGGAAATTGTGTCGATTTAAAAGAAAAAGTTTGTTGGTTTATTTTTTAAAAATATTAATCGCTAAATCTGTGTAAAAATCTAAGACAAATAGATATTAAAACATGATTTCCTTCAAGCCTAAAAATGAGTCCTCCCCATCACCACTCACGAGTCTTTGGGTTTATGGAACTTTGTATGATTAAACTGAAAAAAAACACTGCTGAGAGGATTGGGATGAGACTTAATAGATAAGAAAGACAGCATATCCTACTCCATTAATAGCAATTAATACATTTAACAAGATGTAATTAATAGACCCATACATCTGAATGAGCCCTCCTTAACCAGCTTTTAAAATTTCTGGGGATGTGAGTATGATGGGAGAACACAAACCCAGCCTAGAACACATTACTGGCAGGACTCTGGGAGCAGTGTAGCATCTGGTGAAATCCATGATGATCCAAGAGTTTATCCTGGCTGGAAATTTCCTCCAGACTGCTTCATCTCAGTGAAATGTCCTGAGAGCTGACTGGCAGGAGAGCTTCTGCAGGCTCCTCTGATCCTATTTCTGCTGTGCACTGCAGAACACTGGTGTGCTTTGAGGGGCCTAAATATTTGATTCAGTTTGGTTTTAAGTACCAGTTCTTGATGCAATACCTTGATGGAAAGTCAGCAAGGGCTGTGAGTGTTAAGGATTGTCAAATGTTAGTTTGCTGCAGGTGCCTCACAGCCAGCCACAGATACACTGGTCACTGTCACAAAATTTAGTGAAGTTTTTGCGTTGTGACTGATTTTTTCTCGTTCTTCAGTTTTCAGTGTTTGGGGTGAGGCATTTGGCCCCATATTTCTGGTTCATATCTCCTCCAAAAATACGAATAGCAAGGATGTGCGATTATTTTTAACACATAAAAATATTGTTGTCGAGCTAAAATAGAGGGTCTGTTCTTACCTCAAAAACATTAAGGGAAGCCAGACTATTGTAAACAGACAAGCAGAAGATGATTTATAATGAACATGTATCAACCCAAAACTTGCTGTCAGCTCTGCTGTGTCTCCCTGCAGTGCTGTGGTGGATTTACCACGCTGGGGCACGGCCCTGCAGCCTCCCTGGTGTGCTCTGACCTGCCCAGCAAATGGGCACTGCGGGGACAGCCTGCAGTGCCTAATCTTCCAGAATGCACGCTTTTTCCAGCCTGAATTCCTGACACCGTGCACACTCCTGGGACACCGTCCAAGCCCAGGCAGAGTGAAATCCTAAACTGTCCATGAGACAGCATTCGCGGAGCAACGGACTGACAGAAACCCCGGCGAGGAGTTTCCAAAGCAAACATCGTGTGTGCAGTGATAGGATCTGAGAGGGAGGGTTATTTTTTTTTTTTTTTCCTGGAGTCAACCTTTCTTGTTTTCCTTATGGCAAATACTAATGAACTCAATGGTAAAATATGGCATTTCCCAAACAGCAATCTCCTCCTCGAGATGCACCATCTCCGGTATGGGCCTGTCATCAAGCCTTCGCCTTTAATCACTCAACACATGTTTTCAATCCACATGTTCATATGGTAATAACTTCACTCTATTAGTTTTCATTTGTCAGACCAAAATGCCCTTTAGGTTGGAGTATGCTGTAGGACACTGTCCAGGCAGGTTATTCTTAGCAACAGATGAATTTACAAAGAAAAGGCAGGTCTGCAGTTCAGCATTTGCTTTCATTGCCTGCACTGCTCCTGTCACACCTGACCCCCAATCTCTCTTCCAGCTCCTTCCCACCCATCAGTTGCTGACTTTGCTCTGTGCTTTACATCAGTTACTAAAAAAATGACAATGAGACCACCAAACCCAGCTTGTTTGGGCCTGGAAATTCCCTTTTTGCCTCTTTCCACTATACCTGTGGCAAAAAAAAATCATGTCTCAGCATGATGCTGAGAAACCCAACAGAACTGGACTGGTCTAATTCTTCCCTGTGAGGGTGGGGAGGCCCTGGCACAGAGCAGCTGTGGCTACCCCATCCCTGGCAGTGTCCAAGGCCAGGTTGGATGGGGCTTGGAGCAGCCTGGGATGGCAGAAGGTATCCCTGGCCATGACATGGGACTGGGATGGGATTTAGGGTCCTTCCAGCCCAAACCAGTGTGTGATCCTCTGATTCTGTGGTGGATGCAAAGGATGGTCTGCAGTGGTCCATGTCACTGTGCCCTTGGGATGTGCTGGGTCTGCCCAACAACCCCTTTGGTCATGGTTTGGCCCTAAAGGCAAGGCAGCTTCTCTGCTGGTAAAGGCACCAGGAGCCCGGAGCTGAGCTCTCCTCAGCCACCTCACACACCACAGCACAGCAGCTCTGGCATCCCAGGCAGATCCTATCTCTTCCTCCTATTGCAAAGTCGGGCACTGCATTTAGCACTTTGTTTCTTGCACAGGAGGAAAGTGCTTCTTGGGAGGCAACTGGAAAGCAGAGATTACTCTGTCAGGGAACTCTCAGAAAGCAGCTGCCACGAGAACCATATCAATGCTGAATCTCTCCTGCCTGCATTCCTTTGGGACATTGCATTTCCAAGACGTAACTCAGTGCTCAGGTTCATGCTCTGAGCTCTGCACTCTCCCCATCAGATCCTCCATAAAAATTAATTCATGGCCTCCCCTGAGCAGGAGGTGTTCTTGAAGATGACACCCTCCCCACCCAAGGAAATAGTTTGGGGCTGCCCAATAAATTATTGGTAAGATGGTTTCATAATGGTTCCTAATTGCCCTGTGATGATCACAGATATCAGGCATATCTCCCAAAGGGCTATTTCAGCCTATATATGGTCAGAAGATCATTGGGCCAGCATATTTGTTTTGTTGTGCTAGAATCAGATAGCTAGGGCCCATCTCTGACTCCAGTGGGGTGGAGAGACAACACTGCAGAGGGTGATGCTTCTGGAATTACTGAGCCTATGAACTTGAATAGGAGTTATTCAAGTTATTGTTTCTTCACAAAGGACAAATGCTGGGAAGAAGGAGGAGAGCAAGAAGGAGCAGCAGAAATATTAGGGATAATAAAAAAGTCAAAGAGTCATTCCATCAACCATCTCTGTTCGGTGTACACTTGGAAGACTTTGCTCACTTCTTGGAGTAAATACTTGGGGAATAGGATATAATTTTCAAACTACTTCTACCATTTTATTCTTGAATTTCTCTAAGACGTCTGTCAGAAGGCACTGCTGCAATGTCAGTGTATTTCAAAGCGGCTTCCAGATATGAGACAAAAAAAAAATTTGAAATTGAAAGAATTGTTACAGGGTTGGTTTACAAGTCTTACTGCTGATTCGCATGAGCAGAAGTACAACTTAAGGAATGAAAGTCTATTTGTACTGCTTATGCTAATAATATACCACAAGCCTCCACTGCTGAATGAAAACCCCAATCAGTCCATCTTGGAAACACAATATGTGCTGTCAGAATAAACATTTCTCTTTACCAAAGGGACTCAGAGTGCACACACTCAAACAAAAGTCTCTGCAGAGTAAAACCATCATTGTACATATTGTTATAGCACTGCATCAAAACACAGACATAAACCTGTCTCTGTACCATCCCTGACATTACAACATGAAATAAAGGATTTGTTCTCTGTTACTAAGAAGAATTTTCTTTGAAGGATGTATAATCCCTTCCTATTATTTTCGGAGATGCTATTACACACAGCCTTAAAGCAGTTCTATATTCTGATGAAACCTGAAATACAACTTTGCATAAGAATATGATAACTTATGGAACCTAAAATTCCCACAAGTTGATGCACTACACCTTGGCTTCTTTTTTTCAATCTTGTTTGCTTTATTGTACACAAGGAGAGAAACCCATCAGTAAGTGCCTAGAACTTGGAGCAACAGGGATGTTGAAACAACCTCATTTTACAAGAAAAGATGAAGGGTCAGAAGCAGAAAATGACTTCTTCAGAATGTAGCAGGTTTTAAAATGGCAGCTCTGGGTATGCCAACCCTAACTTCTCAATGGGATGGAAATTTGAATGTTTGGTTGAGGAAAAACTGATTTGGGTTATTTGGTTTTTTTTTCTGGAGCCAACTGGAGCAACTGAGTGTCCTGACATTGCTCATTTTGTCCTCAGCTCTGCAGCACCATCCTTCACATTGGACCAATGGAGCACAAAGGCTTTAGAGAGCTCAGAAGCTCCAGGAACTCTAAGAAAACCTGTGCAGATGGCTATGAGAGGGAGTAATTTCATTTCATTTCTCCAGGCGAAGACAAAGTTCTCCATTCCTCTGCCATATGGGCCCTACAGTCACATACCAGCAACCTGTCCCCAGAGATTCTTGTCGTTTGAGATGTAGGAAACTACATTTGCCCAGGGCTGGAGACATGCAGTGAAACCAGAGCCTCCCTGTGCCATAAAAAATCTTCCTCTGGCAGCAGCCCCAGGAGAGGAACGAGAGGAGGAGGTCACCCCACTGTTAGCAGTGGTTTCACACAGCCAGCAGCATCCCCAGGTCGTGCACATGCACAGAACCAAGCCCCCAGCAGGAATGATTTATCTCCAAGAGGGAGTTTATTTCTATTTGTGTTTCTGTAAAGTGGCTTTTCCACTGGAAAAGCTCCTTTCCGGCAGCTCTTGCACGTCCAGGCCTCGAGGGCCTGCTGGAGACTGTCTCCACAGCACTTGCTGCTCCTGCCTATAAATAACATTTCAGATGCCCAGGCCACACGGTCACACTGCAGGAAAGGTCAGGAGGAATCTCCACTGCCCCGAGAGATCACTCTCCACAACTGCCCCATGGCTGAGGCTGGCCTGGACTGCAGCCAATGCTCTGGACCTTATCAGGCCTGGATCTCGCCGGGAATTTTCTGATGAACCGTTTTTATTGGAAAATGCTGATTCACAGGCATCAAAATGTTTTGTGGAAATGCACCAGTTTTTATGAATTTACAAGGAAGCCCAGACATTATTTGGATGTACTAGTGACTGGTCGGCTGCCAGGGCATCCCATGGCTTCCAGAGTGTGTCTGCTCGCAGGACAGCTGTGTCCTCTGGGCTGCTCCAGCCACAGGAGCCCGAGCTCTGCCAAGGCCTCTGATGGCCTTGCTCTGATTGAGCTCTTGGCAGCTCTTAACCAGCAGCGTGAGATGGGCTGGGGGAGTTTTGTGCTCCTGAGAAGTTACCAGGTACAGCAGGGACTGTGGGCTGCCACTGCTTTTCCTCCTTGGAAAGGAGGGCAAAAAGTCTGGTCTCTTTCCAGAAATACAGATGGATGCTTTTTTTCTCTAAAAACTACAATAATCCAAGTATCCTGGAACAGGATTGGCAAATGACCTTTAGCTTTCCATTGCTTTCCTGCAGTGGGACCCTGCTGTACCCCTCAGCCTGGCACAGCAGTCCTACCTGGATCCTGCCTCCCATAAAGCATGAGCTCATGACAGCTGAGAGTCACAGAAACAGCCCTCTGGCTCCCTGCCCCACCTCGAGCTGGGCTGGGCATGGGCCATCCACCAGCCAAGGTTATCCAGAATGACTCTGCCCCCAGCTTCCCCAGATCCTCGTCCTTGGCAGCCCTTCCCTGGGTGCTGCAGGACCTCAATCAACCTCTGCACTGCTGTGAACAGCAGAATCTGCACCAATAGAGACCATCTCTGGTAAGTTTTTCTATTGTGTGAAGATTTCAGGCTGCTCCCATTAATTCTGGGGTCTTGCCAAATGGAAAAATGTGATCATCATCATCCTCACAGCCTTGTGCTTTTCCCTTAGACCACTTCCATGGCTGCTGTCCAGTTTGGTCTGGGATTTTCAAGGACCACAAGACCCAAATCTTACCCTCTCCTGGAAGGGAGGTTCATGAACTTCAGCTGAGATGTCTTTGATGCAGAAAACCTCAGGTCTCCAAAGAAAAAAAACCACTTTAAGTCTAAAAGGCCCCTGATGCACTCTTCACCGTTCACAGGGTTTTGCAGACACGACATCCTCTGACCTTCAGTGCCTCTCTGAGTGGCTCTGCACAGTCTCCTCTGGCATGAGAGGATAAAATCTCCATTTTTATCACCCTATGGCTGCTCTTGTGTCTACTCCCCACTCCTCAGGAACTCCCCATGCCTGCTCCAGCATCTGTGTCTCTTCTCCCATCTCCGTGGTCTCTTCTTCTCTCCTCCCACTCCCCAGGGCTTCACCTGCCCCAAGGACAGGAGCCAGGAGGTGGCATGAGGATGAATGGCCCCAGATCCCTTCCCTCTCCTGCTGAAGGACCTGCAGAGAAGTTGTTCCCCTACAAGTCATTACAAATGCATTTCTCTGGTGCTCATTTAATGCAGAGCAGAAACAGAACTTTCAGGAAATAAACCAGCAGAGTCACAGCAGCTCAGAGCAAGTGAAACTCAAAGTGTCTGGAGAAGGTGAAAACTCACAGAAAAGGGGTTCTCTTATGAAAAGCAAAGCAGAGCAAACCTCCCAGGTCACTCTGACATCCAGGAAAAGTGAAGCTGGACAAAGTTTTACCTGACCTGCAGCTTGGGTGGCTTTTTTGTGGACAAAGGGAAAGGGAAAAATCTTGCAGAACTGAGCTTTTCACAGGTAGTTTGGGGACCAAAATGGGGGAAGTATATAAACAGCATCTGTGATAAGGAGATGCAGGAGAGATTATTGCCAAGACAGCATTCCTGAACTGATGGGAGAGGGAAGCTTTCTAAAACAAAACAAACAAGGAAGGAAATTCTGAAAACAAGATTTTGTCTGAGCAAGGTAACATTAATTTATTTTGCACACATTGCAAACGATGAACTGTGAAGGGCTGGAGAGGCACAAAGAAGCAAGCTTATGTATCTATATATATTTTTTTTTTCCTGAGAGAATTAAAGATTAAACTACAGATTTCTTCTATTTTTACAGAAACAAACCCAAAGTAATTAAAACGCTCTCAGTCAGCTGTGGTGGGTTATGCTATATATGGTTAACAAACTGACCTACATCCACAACTCAGGGTCTGTTGTTTATCGGGTCTGGCTCGGGGATGCGATGGGTGTGGGATCCCAGCCTGTGCTGGGGGTGCAGTCTGTGCAGGTGGGAGCTTTCCATCTGATACCGAGTGTGCTGGCTCAAGGCTTTTCCCCATTTTCTCTCCAGCAGGATGGGTGCTGGCAGGGGGCAGCTGCCCGAGGCTGAGTGAAGGGAAGCAGAGGCAGTGGAAGGGTGCTCAGTGTTTCTGCTCACAGCCATATTTTTTTTTTCGCTGGGTCTGGCCTTGTCAGGGGTCTTGGCAGCCAGCAAGGAGCAGTGCTAGCCTCTATTTTCCACTGCCTTGATCTTTCCCAAAACCTGTAGTATAGCCAAGACAGGGTCTGAAACATTGCTTTTGATGCTTCCCGAGATGTAATTCAGCATGAGAGAGAGAGAGAGAGAGAAGAAAATCTGGGAAGAAAAAGTAACCAGGACCTGGGTCCTGAGTCATCTCCTGGGTCAGATGGAGAAAGAGATATTCCTAATTCTTGTATTGAGTCATTAGTGATACTTAAGCTCTTCTTAAAGGTGCTTTAGGTACCTGCTCCTTCTCTTCCCCTGATACCCAACCTGCTGTTTGCCCCAGAGCTCCTCACTTGCTTGTTGCTGTGAGGGGACAGTGGGACCCTGTGGAGTGTGGGTGTGTGAAATCCATGCCCTTCCTTCCTCAGGGGAGACCATCTCAGTCTCTACAGCTCCTCGACAGGAGAGGGCAGCCAGGTGGGAGTCAGGCTCTGCTCCCAGGGAACAAGGGACAGGATGAGAGGAATTGTCCCAAGCGGTGTCAGAGGAGGTTTAAATTGGGTATTAGGGAATATTTCTTCACTGACAGGTTTGTAAAACACTGGATGAGACTGTCCAGGGCCTTGGCAGAGTTGCCACCCCTGGAGGGATTTAAAAGATGTGCGGATGTGATACCTGGGGATGTGGTTTAGTGGTGGGCAGAGCAAAACCCAGAGCTGTCCTCTGTCCCCCATCAGTGTGTTTCATTGCAGAATGTCACCTCTTTGTGCAGAAGGTGTCCCTGAGCAGCTGGCATGTGCCCACCAGGCCAATCAGCCAGAAAAGAGAAAGTCTTGGAATAATCAGCCAAGGTACAAATGAACACATTTCTGCCTTCTATGCAATAACTGGCAGATATGCATCTGTTGTGAAGTTCTAGGAGATACTGGCAGTCTTAACAGATTTTTAAAGACACAGCACAGGCATAGAGATGTAACAGTCCTTATGGCTTTCAGAAATGGTAAACAGAATATCTGGTTTTGAAAAAGGGAAATTATGGAGCATCTAGTTTAACTTCCATTTCCAGAAAAGTACTGGGACAACCAATCGAGCCAACAAACAAATACTGAAACAAATCAGGGAAAAGAAATAAAACTCAGCCATTATGCATGTGTCAAATCTATTCCTTCTGTGACACTTGTGGATAGGGAATAAGCTGTACTTGTCATCTATCTTGTGTTTAACGAGGCTGTTGACACCGTCTGACATGACATTGTCTAAAGATTTTTGGAAAAACATGGTGTGTAGTGCCTAAGGTGGTGCAAAACACTTAGAAAAGCACACTCAGAGAGAAGCTGTCAGTGGGTCACTGTGTCCCTTTGTCTTCTACGTTTCCTCTACAAAGTGGAGTAGAAAATCATTTTGTTTACTAGGAGGTGAAGCTGGAAGAGGGCACATGCCTGCAGCAGAGCAGGGTTAGAGCTAGCTAATAGCTCTAAAAAGAAGTGATGATGTGAGGACAGTTACAGAAACAAACCCAGTGAGAATTAGTCAGGGATGGCCTGTTGCACAGAGCGTACAGAGCAGAATGTTCTGCAGCTGCTCCGTGACAGCAGAGCAGGCTCGTGAGCCAGCTCAGGACCATGGGTGACGGTGAGAGCGTGTGAGAAGGGAGAGCAGGGGCTGGGCAGTGCAGGATGCAAACCACATCCCTTCACCTGCCTGCTCCGTGCAGCACAGGCTCTGCTCTGCTCGGGCACTGCTGCCTGCTCTGCCACGCTAAGGAAGGTGAGAGGCAACAGAAGAGAGTCCAGAGCACAGAAAGAGACACCAAAAGTCTAGAAAATAAGACACTCAAGGGAAGGCACAATGACTGAGGGACAGTCTAATGAAAAATTGACTAAGCCAAGCCCTGATCAGACTTTAAATATAAGGAAGATTACCATGGAAAGAAACAGTGTTTTATCCTCTCTATCCATATTGAGTAGGACTAGGAGTTATGGATGAGCACTTCAGGAAGGAGCTGGAATGAAAATGGTTTGGGCAAGAGTTGGAATCTATTCCAACCAAAGAAGTTTTTAAGAACAGCATGGACAAACTTGTGCCAGGAATGAGGGAGGGAAAGGTGATCCTGGCTTTGGGCAGCAGAGGTTCCCTCCAGATGTACTCAGCACGCCACGTGGTTGTGTGGATTTAGAGGGGTGTGTAATGCTTAGTTCCAGGCTCATGACACGCTGTGGTGGTTTGTGCCATTTGCTCCCAGAGACATGCTCAGTTTTAGCAGCTGAGCACTGTTCCTTGACTAAGGGGAGCCTTTCCCCTCCGCTCCTCTGTGCTCCTCACCCTGTGTAGATGAGCCATTCCTCACCCTGTGCCGATGCTTAAAGGCAAGTGAAAGCCTGGCAGAGGCAGCCAAGAGGCACCTCAGGAGCTGTACAAACCCCATTTCCAGCCTCACATCACTGACCATCACTGGAGCCTTTGTAAACAACAGAAAATGGGAGGCGTCTCTGTTTGCCAAAGGCAGCAGTGGTGCTGTGGGAGGAATGCTGCATGTTCCTCTGGGTCTTGAAGCAGAGCTGTGATTTATACCCCTCGGGAGGCCGCTGAGGAAGCAGCAAATCACCTCTTTAGCATGAGTTCAAAAGGCAATTAGACAAATCCGTGTAAGAAATACCCACTGAGGCCATTAAATCTAAAGCCTTTCTCTTGTTGAAGGAAAGACCAGTAGCTGGGTGGGAGAACTGCTACTGTATGATTACCCTGTTTTTTCCAGATTCTTTTGGCTCCCAGTGCTGGAGATCAGGGGGTGAGCTGGAGGATCCCCAGCCCTGACCCAGCCAGGACCGTCCCTGGTTCTTGGGCTGTGCATTCATCCGGGATGGCCACAGCCCCAGGAGGTTGTTAACAAACAATTGCAGCTGGAAATGGGACAGAATCCTGTGTGCCTCCCAGTCAGGCCACATCTCAGACTTGCTGCCTTCTGGATGCTGTTCAGGGAAAGCCAGGAGTCCTGTCCTGCTCTGACTCTTCCCTAAGCAACCCATGGATTTCTGCTGTGAGGGGTTAGCACAAGATTTAGCTCCAAGCATTTGCCAAACAGATTCTCCCCCATTCTGGGCAAACAGCAGTAAAACAAACCAGGAAAGCAAATGCCATCACATGCACATAACACGCTTTTATTTAACTAGCACTAAAGTTTTCAGATGCAAATAGCTTATTGAGTTGGACAAAAGTCATGGCAATAAATGTTTCTTTCTAACTTCACCCTACAAAAATATCTCGGAATAATAGGATTGTGTTTTTCCAAAAATATTCATTATTGATTTACAGCAGTATCACATTCAAGCCCAGCATTAGAGTTCCTTCATTAATGAAATAAGACACAAAAGTCTTGTTATATTAATGATTTTCACAGAGTAACTCAGTAAGCTATTTTTAATATTCTCATGGAGGCATGCCAGAAGGATAATATTTTTATGTTCTATAGCAGAGAAATATACTTTAAGACAGTTTTGATTGACTTCAAAGTGTGCTTGAAGGCCCAGGCATGTTTTCCATTCCTACAAAGTGACCAGGGAAAGGGGAGCCTTATCTGCAGCACAGAGCAAAACCCCAACAGAACGAAATCCCAGTGCCAGCAGCGTTTCCCACGCACGGTACCAGCGGGGGTTGAAAATAAAATATAGCCCCTCCTCCCTCTTTGAGGGCAGAGGAACGAATCATGTTCATTCCAGGAACACTGCACTTCACACAGGTAACTGAACAAAACCCTCTGGCCCTTCTCTGCAGCTGCCTAAGATTCCCAGAAGATGGGAATCCTTCTTCCTTAGGCACTGTCCACACAGCACCTCTGCTCCTTTCCCGGTGCAGTTGTCCCTCCAATATCTCCCTGCTCCTTCTATATTTTCCCCTGGTGTTCCATCTCGGGAAGAGGGAGCACCAGAACTCCGTGGGTGTTGTGGGTGACGCACAGCACGAGCACAGCAACACCTCGGAGCAGCCAGTGCACCTGTGGCTGGACCCAAGTGCAGGCATGATCTCAGCCTCCTTTCTGCTGTGCTGTGACTGTTGCTCTTCATCTGATACCTACTCCAGCCAGTCCCACATTGCAAAGGGCTATTTCAGGCCTAACCAGGGGCTCTTATCAACTTTCAGGCTCGCTTTCAGTGGAGCAAATCTCTACTGAGTGAACAGGTTCACACCACACATGTCAGGGAATGCCTGGGGCTTTTAAGGCAGGTTGACATTTAAACCCAGCTCCAAGCCCTGGTGCAGTGCTGAGGAAGACAGCCTCCCTCAGGGGATCTTTGGGTGTACAGCACCACTGCTGATCATCCCCTCTGAGTGCACAGTCAGTGGGATGCAGCCCAAGCTTGGACAAACCACACCACGGACGGATTCTGTGCCACCTCTCTGTGGCTTTGATAGAAGCATCCAAGGGCTGGCAAAATTTCCCACCTTCCCAGCATTGCTTCTCCCTTCTGATCTCCTTCCCCAATGGAAAGAATCTGTGTTTCCCTCCTTTCCTTGGAACACAGAGCTCCCCAGGGTGGCAGAGCACTTCTAGGGTGATGCCCAACCCTTATCCCTGTCCAACACAGAGCAGGGGCTGTAGGAAGCTGAGCTGACCTGCCTGTCTCTCTTGACCCATGCCCACAGACCATCACGCCCAGCTTCACGCAAGGTAAGAATTAAAATAAGCTGCCAAGGCTTCAATTAGCTGGGCTGCAGTTGCAAATTCTGTAAGCCAGCTTAATGCTCACTCTTGGAAGTTCTTATTTTGAGCAGTGACTGTGCCAGGACAGCAGACAGGAGATGTTTACAAGGCTGGGCTTGATTGTGAAAAATGTCCAGTCATGTTCACATCCCCTCGTGCCAGCCTGGGGTCTGTTCACAGACATCCTGATTGAGCTTTATTGCCCCATCAGCTTAGGATCATGTAGAATCCTCCTGAGCCATAGAAGTCCAGAGGGAGCCATGGAGATGCTCTAAGGGCTGGAGCTCCTCTGCTCTGGACCCAGGCTGGTAGACCTGGGGATGTTCAGTCTGGAGAAGGCTCTGGGGAGACCTTAGAATCCCTTCCAGTGCCTAAAGGGGCTCCAAGAGAGTTGGAGAGGGACTTTGGACAAGGGCCTGGAGTGACAGGACACAGGGAATGGCTTCCCAGTGCCAGAGGGCAGGGATAGATGGAATATTGGTAAGGAATTGATTGGATCCCTGGAAGTATTCAGGGACAGAGTTTGGAGCAACCTGAGATAGTGGAAGGTGTCTGCCCATGGCAGGGGGTTGGAATGAGATGAGTTTAAGGTCTCTTCCAACCCAAACCTTTCTGTGATTCTGATACCTGCCGGAGGGAACTTCTTGGCCAGACTGAAGGCACTCTTCATTCAAAAAGAGCCTCTTGGCAGCTCTCTTTTCTGCTTTCAAACAGCCTCAATTGCAAACAGATGGTCATAACTCTGAAACCCCAAGAACCCCAAGGACGAGACTGCAGCATGCTTGAAAGCATCTTCAGGAATCCCTGGCAAGATCTCCAGTGTGACAATGGTGTTTATGGACCACATGCATCCATCAGGAAGGGACCTGCCATGTTTACGTTAACGTTACGATTCCTCTTCTGCTCGTGACATCTTCACTAGCGACCACGTTCCTCCTGAGCTCTGCTCTGGTGGTTTACAAACAGTCCCGAGCACAGAACGTGCAGTGCTTCTCCTGCTGGCTTCACATTAGTCTCTCCTGTAACTGATTTGGACACCAGCACTGTGACAAATCCACCCCCACCTTGGTCTCCATGCCTGTCACTGTGCAGCAAACCATGGCTGCTCGTAGCTGCAGGCGACAGGAGCTCTGGCAGCCTGGTGCTCCTGCTGCTGGGGCAGAGCTCCTCTGGTTGGGAACAGCCCAGAGCCTGTTCCAGCTCCGTGCTCCTCCAGGATTCCCTGCTCTTCCTCCCCTCACAAGCACAGAGGCTCGCTGCGTACTGTGCATGGCTCTCCTGATGCCACCTCACAATGAACAGTGCCCTTCTGTCCCAGCCTTTTTTTTTCTTCTCCTCTTTCCCTCCCTTGGGTGGCTGGGAGCTGTGCTTTGGTCTCAGCAGTGCTGCTCGGGGTTTGTGTCACATTCCTGCACAGTCTCTTGCATCCTGACCAGCTCAGCCATCCTTGCCCAAACTCTGTACCACCAAGGACAATGTCTATTGTCCTGCATCCTGGCCTGAGCAGCACTTGTGGGGCTGTGGTTTTGGGAGAAGCACCCATAAAAGGAGCAAACCGCAGTTCAGTGCCCCGAGTGTTTAGAGTGATTTGTGTTTAGCCTTCACTGCTTGCAGCAGTGTGTGCTGCACCTCTGAAGCCCTCGGCAGTGGCAGCTCCAGCCTCCGCAGCTCTGTAGGTGCTGCTGACCTCCAGAAGGTTTAACAAGTGCTTGGAAGCTCCACAACCAGCCCTGCAGCATCAGAAAGATGGAGACAGTGAACAGAGAGCAGATGGGAGAGCCTGGCTTTGTGTTCAGAGGTGCTGTGGCTGCCTGGTCCATGTGGAATTGCAGCCATGGCCACGATGGAGGTTAGTCAGAGATGTAATGTTTGGCTGTGTTTAATACCACACAGGAGTCATCACCCTGTGCAAGGCTCAGCCAGGCTCCTGACACTCATTCAGGGGAGCAGCTTTGCTCTCAGTGAGTTTTGTTATCCTCCCGCTTTCCATGTCCATCTTCCCAAATGTGTGCCCACCTGGAAAGCCCAGGAGCTCTCCAGCTGGCATGATGGGTGAGGGGCACACAGAGCTGAGCCCCTCTCTGGAGCTCACAGCCTGGGCAGAAGGGTTTGTAGGGCACAAACCTCAGCAATATATGAAGGAAAGGTCAGGCTCCAGCCCAGCCTCAGGGGTCTGGAACAGCCCATGAAGCTGTAACCACATGGATTTCTTGTGTCCCCACCTCTCAGCTTCTGGGCAGCAGGGATGGGGGAATGAGGATGAGGCAGCCGAGGTTTGCTGTATCTTCTGGGAGATGAAGTGCAGGGGAATAAGAGGCAGGCAGACTCAGGGTTGCAGCAGTAGCTCTGGAGAGATTTTGCTGCTGCTCAGCAGCCTCTGAAGGAACAGTCCTCTCCCTGCAGAGTTCTCTATGGCCATGCCAGAAACAGGCTTGATTTGGCCCTACGTGCACATATAAAAAAGGCACAGCTGTGAATTTCCTCTCTCCTCATTTTAAAATATACGAGCTGGTTTGCACAACCCCAGTATGAAGCAGCTTTTCTCATCCATGGAGCTCTTCTCCACACACCGCCCCAGCAAACTACTGGGAAGCAACCACAGCACTCAACATCTGTGCAAACACGTTGTGCCAGATGTTACCAGAAGGCATGGCAGCAGCGGGTCTGGATGTGGATTCCTGGAAGTGCCACCCCAATTAACCTGCCCAGAACCAGCCCTGAGAGAGCAGGATCTACGACAAACGTGGGAACAGGGCACAGGGGCTGTGATCACAGCCTGTGTCTCCCTGGGGAGATTTCGCTTGTCTCACCAACAGAGCAACCAGGCACACAAGGGAGGGCAGATGGAGCTGCTGGGACAGGAATGGCAAAGGAAGGGAGGAACCAGCCCCAGCCAGCCCCACATAACCAGCAAGTCTCCCACAGAGAATTTCCTGGCTGCTGGTTAGCCCCGGGTGCAAGCTCATCTCTCCAGTGCTCCCCGTCTCTCCATGAGATCAGTGGCTGTGGCTGCACTGTTAGCACACAAGTGTGGACCACGCAGTGGCACATGGGGTCCTGCACTGTTTCCTCCCAGCCTCAGAGCAGTCAGGATCCTGCTCTAATGGTTGAAACTTCTCCTCTGGGCTTTGCCAGTGAATCAAACACCGCGGTGGAAGAGCACATGAACCACTGATGCACCCCCTCTGCCGCAAGGAGCAGTTCCCCTTGTTGCTGGCTTGCCATGGAGGGTGGACATGGCTCCTTGAGGACTGCCCTCCCACCTGCCTGAGGAAGCCCCACACCTGGAACCTGATCCTGGTCCACATGGCGAGCCCCTGGTCCGTGTCCACTCTCCCTTCCCTGGGCACTTCACCCTGGGCTGCCTCTACTGATGACAATTTCTGCAAAGTTGGTTGAAAAAAGATCTTGGAGAATGTCTTCATTCCCATTTCTTTTTCAGGTTGGTCTTGAGGTGTTTCTAAAACCAATTTCCATCTCATTGTGTGTCTAAGCTTCTGTTTTCTGTCCTCTTTCAGAAATCAAATAGAGACAGGGATAATTGCCATGATCCTTCTCGTCATTCCATCTCCATGTGCTTTCAGGCAGGTCCTACAACACTTCCATGAGCGACCCAGGCACTTCACCCTGGGCTGGCTCTGCTGATGACAATTTCCACAAAGTTAGCGAAAGAAAAAGAGCTTGCAGAATGCCTTGAGGATTCACGTGGTGCCACGTGGTTTCTGTGCTGTTGCTCTGCCCGTGGTGCAGGGCAGGGGCAGCTCGGGGCTGTGCCTGTGGGGGTCACACGTGCTCGTCCCCACTCCCAAACGTTTGCGCACGCAGACACGCACACACATCTTGTGTACTCGCCTTCCTCGTTGTCTCCTGATTCAAAAAAGTCATTCAGAGCGAAAATATGTTTCCTCTTTGTGAATGGGCAGATCTGACACAGATGGTGCATTAACTGGAAACATCTTGTGTTCCAGCCTGCGCATGGATTCATTCTGTTCAACAACAGAAGGCTCCATTTATGCTCATCTCTTCAGCATTCCCAGTCTTTACGGCTTGGAGATACCCAGCTAAGTGCTGTGTCAAATCATCACCTCTTCCCCTCTTCCTAACGCTACCAAAGCAGAGGTTTTGAGGCTCTCAGTGTCAGCAGTGAGGCATTGGGTGCAACATGCTGGTGTGGAGCAAGGTTGCCTTGGTGTCTGACTGCAATGAAACCTACAGTACTTTGAGTCTTCTTCCTGTGACCCCTCTGGGCTTGCTGCTCACCACCTGAGAGCACTGAGGTAGCTGAGCATGAACCACGGGCCAGGGAAACTTTCCTAGGTGTTTCTGCATAAAGGTGTAATTTTCTTTTACATAAGAAAGCATTTTTTGAAGGAACAAGTGCATCCCTCCTGAAAGACTTGAAGTGCTGGAGATTGTGAAGTCCACAGATAAGCTGGCCTAAGAGACAAATTACGCTGAAGAACTATTTAAGCTTCATTCCTTAGCCCATTTTTAAATTAGGTTGTCTTACCTAAGGAGTTACTGCAATAGGTGCCTTTCCCTGTTAAAATCTCTGGATACATGCATGCTTCCTCGTTTTGATGTTGTGGATATTCCCATTAGCCTCCAGAAATAACTTCTTTTCAGAATCCTTGAGATTTTTTGGTGCCAATGAGCCTAACATGCCACCACATCCTGCAGGTTAAACGCTCATGGAGGGAACATGGTGCTATTCTTGCAAGAGGATGTTTTCTCTTATCATTTCAGGGCTATCAGGTTTCATACCACAGATCACAGTTTCGGCCCCAAGTTTCACGTGTCCAGATATCATCCACATGCCGTTCATCAGGCTCAATCATGAATTAAGAACTGTGTCCTGGATTGAACTTTACCCTTCGCTAGCTACCTCTCAAAATCAGCTACAAAAGAGAGGGAGATGCTGGGCACAGCCTGACCACAGGTGCTCTGAGCAAGGGCCTCAAGAATGTGCAAATCGTGGAAGCAACACAGAAATAACCACAAATATAAACAAGATGAAAGAACAACTCGGAGTGTGCACGGAGCTATGAGCGCCCTTTCCCCAGTGCAGCAGGGAGAGGAAAGCTTATAACCACTGACACACTCTATTTAATCATGGGCATGGCACAGCCTTGGTATGGAGTGCTAAGGGTGGATGGGCAGGGAGGTGAGGAGGTGCATTCAGTCCTGGTAGGTGCTGAGCAATGGTCTGCAGCAGTGGGGCTCAGACCAGCCCAAGAACAAACTCAGTGCAGACAATGGCACCTCTGTGCTGCTCATTTTGCAGTGCCCAGGCTGCAGCAGGCAGTTGGAAGTGTTGTAGGACCTGCTTGGAAGCACATGGAGATGGAACAATAAGAAGGATCGTGACAAACAGTTATCCCTATGTGATTTCTGAAAAAGGGCACTAAACAGCAGCTTAGACTCACAAGGAGATGGAAATTGGTATTAGAAGCATCTCGAAACACACCTGAAAAAGAAATGGGAGTGACTCACACATGTCCCTCCATGGGAGGTGATTAAACAGAGTTGGGCATAGCCTTGGTTTTGAGTAGACACCTGGCAGCTGGGCAGGGACACCACGGGACTGAGAGCAGAACTGGGCAAGGGACAGGGAGAGGGGACCTGACTCCAGCCTCCCAACCACCATCCTCATCCTGCAGGTGATGTCCCTCTCCAGCAGAGAATGTCACCCTGGGGAGCATGGTCAGGGCCCCACACGGCCAGTGGGCTTCTGAGCTGGAAGCTGAACTTGAGACCTGATACACGAAAAAATTCTTCCCTGTGAGGGTGGGCAGGCCCTGGCACAGAGTGCCTAGAGAAGCTGTGGCTGCCTCATCCCTGGAAGTGTCCAAGGCCAGGGGCTTAGAGCAACCTGGGATAGTGGAAGGTGTCCCTGCCCATGGAAGGGGGTGGCA
Organism: Vireo altiloquus; assembly: GCA_013396875.1. Taxonomy (NCBI): domain Eukaryota; kingdom Metazoa; phylum Chordata; class Aves; order Passeriformes; family Vireonidae; genus Vireo; species Vireo altiloquus. The sequence goes on along the minus strand of VZRF01002858.1, from coordinate 128,813 downwards.
CTGGATAAGCTTTAAGGTCTCTTCCAACCCAAACCATTCTGCAATTCTATGAAAATGAGATTTGAGGTGTCTGCCCAGGAGGTGGCTGCAGAAGGCAAAGTCCAGTCTGTCCATGAGAGGAGTTCTCTGCAGGTTCTCTGCCATTTCTATCTGAATGCATCCCAGTGTGTTAGAAACTGGGAGAAAACAGTTCTGCAGTGTAGCCCCCTCTTGACAAGCCAACTCCTTTATCCTGCAAACTGCAGTTAGCAAGGGCCAGGAGCCAAGAGCAACGCTGATCATGAGGTGTCAGGAAATGTTTGCCATGACTTCATCCTTAAAATAACCCCTGGAGACATTTTGCTCAGCAAAGAAAGCTCCTACCCAACCTCTTGGTGCACAAAGGAGCACAGACCCCCAAGAAGGAAGGATGGGTCAGACAATGAATTCCTATAAAGTGATAACTAAGCTCCAGATGGCCAACAGGGAATGGAGCAGGGCCACGACTGGGCCCAAGGGAGGATCTTTGTCCTCTGCCACCACTCAGCCAGACTGAAAGCTTGGGAGAGGTTTGAGACATGCAGGCAAGTGGGGTTCTTCCCTCCAGCTGGCTTAAAGAAAAAATAGATCCTAGGAAACAAATGGAGCTCTCGGTGTCTTAATAGGAAAGTGATGTGTGTGGTGCTCGTGCAAGCGAGACGCAGCTCGGAGCTCTGTTATGGAAATTTTCCTCTGTGACAAGTATGTTATGAATGACTTGTCTTGAAAACATGCCAACATGTAGGTGCTGCTATCACAACATTCGGTGACTTTAACTTACTGTGAGCGTTCCTGTGATAAATCATGGAAAACCTTGCTTGGGCTATCTTTAGTCGCTGCACTGTTTCACTCTCACAAGTCACTCACAGCTCTAAAAATACAGTTTATATCATTGGATTCCTGGAATTCCTTTAGTTCTTACATTCTGATTTAAGTGGCATTAAAGCTGGGCTGCACAGTCCGAGGCTGCAGGCTGATATTTCACTGTGGATTAGATATCACCTGGGTTCAATACAGGGTTTGCAGTATTTATTTGATTTGGATCCAAAGGTAATTTGAAAAATCTTCCTGTAGATACACCTCTTACCTGGCTATGTGGAACAAGGGCTAGATTTTGCCTGGGACTAGATAGTAATTTAATAACCATTCCAATATAGAATTAAACTAAAACACATGCTCACAAGAAGAACTGAGTTGAGACTGTGGGGTTTTCTCCTCAAAACCTGGAGGTATCTGGTCTCTTCTGGCCTCTGCATTGTGATCTTGTGTTGACTTCTAGGTCAGACATGTCTCTCTCTTCTTTTGGTTTCACTTACATGTCTTTCATAGCAGTTATTGATTCAGAAACACCAAGAACAAGAAAGTCTTGACCTCCCACCAGCCTCTCTGGATTTGATTACCAGCTCACCAGTGATGGATAGTCTGAGCAGAATTTAATGCTTTCTAATTTTCCTTGATAGGGTCTACAGAGCATGTTACTTTTTTTTTATCCTAACTGGCAGCTCAACAAAGCCCAGCAATATAAAGCTCCATTTGTGTAATAAACTGTTGTACAATCTACTACTTATGAACACAGGCCCTGAAAACGTGCAACCTTTCTGCACATTACATTAAACACAAACCAGATGGGCACTGGAAAATCCTCCCCTTTGTTGCAGTGGGCTAAAGGGGCTGGTGGTCAGAAGGTCTGTTTCACTACACAAATAAACAGAAGAGTTTAACTACATTATTCTCCAAAATCAGCAATGGGAAACCTATGTGGAAACATTACGAGCAGTTTGCAAACCCTTGCTACTGGAGTGGTGTAGGCACAGAGGAGCTCTTCATCTCTCCTACCTACAGTAGCCAGTCAGTGCCTGGCAACCAGAGCCTTCACCTGCAGCCAGAGCTGACACCCACACTTGGAGACAAATGGGTAAAATCAATCTCTTCTTTAAAGGTTGCCTGAGTCAGAGTTGGACATTTAAATTCTGATAATCACTGTAGAGAAATGAGGCCCTCCAGAGTGGGCTGAGCTCATATTGAGCAGTGTCTGAAGTGGAGAAACCTCATCAGGTCAGACAGAATGTCTCACACTTGGATAGTTCCATGAGCGAAATTCATCTCATTCTCAGAGTCCCAGGACAGGGAACAAAGCACTTTGCTGTCCCTGGGCTACACCAAAGGACATCTCACTCTTCACTTGGAGCACTGAGACACTTCTGGAGGAGCTGCTCAATAGAGCCCCTGCATGTCCCCTGGCCTCTTTCCTTGTGATTGCTGATGTTATCACAAAATTATTTCTGAAATTCACCTGGCCAAATTGGCACAGGGAGGGACACGTGGCCAAAGCCATGCACAGAGCCTGCACCCTCAATGCCTTCCCACTGCCAGGAGGTGTGCAGAGAGCTCCTCATCAGTCACACAGGGGATGGCCAAGGTAAAGAGAGTCTGGATGCAAGACAAGCGAAATGTTCTACTGCTGTTCCATGGCACAGCTGGCACAGGTAAAGTACAGAGCTGCAGCACAGTGGCATGGGATGGGATGGGATGGGATGGGATGGGATGGGATGGGATGGGATGGGATGGGATGGGATGGGACGGGATGAGCAGAGCATTGGTTCAGAGATGGAGTCACCACGCTGAGGTCAAAGTGCCAAGTGCTGGCGAGACAGGATCCATGGGTCCACTGCCCAGCCAAGATCCTGCACAATGGGGAGCCTGGGGGGGTTCCCTTGCACCTCACCTCCAAACCTGGCATCACTAGTGACTTTAGGAAGACCCAGAGCTGTGTTTGCCTTTCCCGAGCTCCCCTGAGACAGAAGTTCACAGCTGTGCCTGGCTCAGGTCAGTGCAGACCAGAGCTCAGGAGGAGACAATGTCATTGGGGATATAAACACTGTGGGATTGGGCACAGTCATGGCAAAAGGGCAACGTGACAGTGTTCCATCCCAGGGCAGGACAGGGCTGGGAGTACAGCTGGGCAGGCAGAGGTCAGGATTCCTGCTTGTTGTAGAGGTAACAATCCCCATTTTCCAGGACTTACCATGCAGTCCCAGGATTTCATAGGCCCTGCCAAATGGGCTTTCTGCTTGCTCCAAGGTGATTTATTTTTACAAATTTAAATGAAATCCCCTCAGCCATTTTTGAATAATACTAGAGTTAAAAAGACTATTTTCCTATTTAAAAATATTCTAGCTAGACTGTTTTAATTAAATCAAAGTTGAGTCAAATAAAGACGGTGGTTTGAAAGTTCAGGCTTGGGCAGGAGCTGGTCCTCCTTGAGGAGCTGTGCCCTTGACAGACGAGTGTCTGTCTAATGCCCACTGAACCAACACAGAGCATCAGCCCACGGGTGGAAAGAGCACAGAACAAAGGGAGATCCTGCCTGGCTGAGGTGTGCACACCTGTACCCTCGGGAGAAGGGAAGCAACAGGGCAGGAGGAGGAGTGGGGGTGACACACCTTGCACTTGCTTCTCCTTACATGCCCTGGAAGACTCCTAAAGGTTACTGATGGAAGCTTCTTCCATTTCAGCCAACTCATACCCAGGCATTGTCTCCTTTCCTTCAGTGGCATCGTGGATGGGGGGTCCCTGCTGACCCCTCTGTGTGTGGGATGAAGGTGGGAATGCTGAATACACCCGTTGGGGTGCCCTTCAGGAGGGTGGGCTATGAGGAGACACTGATGCCTTGTTTTTATCCCCAAGTCAATCCCAGCTACTGATCTTCCCACCGAGGGATGGGGTAGGAGGTCCTTGTTGTGACACCCCAACAAACAGCACTGAGGAGGACTGGAAGGCTCTGTCCTTGGCAGGGACAAATCTGCTTCAGGGCTCTGTGGGAAGGGCAGCCTGGGGGGCTGCAAGGTGTCCCTGCTTCATCCCCAGCTCATCAGGCAGCTCCACTGGCCCTGCGGGAGCTGTCACCCCACAGAACGTGACATCAAAGGCCAGCCCAGGTGCCACATGACATGTGTGACACTTGGCAGGCCTGCCAGCTCCCGAGATGATGTGAGATGAAGGGAGCCGGCTGTTCCCAAACGGGAATGGCAGGAAGAGCTGAGCCCCTGCTCTGTCTAAATGTGCTAAAAGAAAGGGAAACGGAGCAGAGCAAAGGGCTGGAGGGGTGCCCAGACTGTGGGGGGCTCTTCTCACATAGAGAGGGCAAACAGCCCAGTCTGGAGGGGCTGCAGGGGTGGAGCTGTGTCCTGGTGGGCCACCAACCCCGGGGGACATGAAGCCCTGACACGGAGCCAGCTGCCAGGCAGGTGCTGGCACTGCTGCAGGGCTTAGGGCAGTCAGTACCTGCACGTCTGCAGGTTGTGCTGGGAGCCTCTGGGCACCTGAAGATGTTTCTTTCTTTTCCTTCCCATAGCAAAAAACGTGTGGAAAATGGATACAAAAAATAAGGATGTGAAAGCTACAGAGAAAATCTGATTTTCTTTTACATCACTGAACAGTTTGTCCCTTTACAAGCCCTGTTGTTACTGCATTATCTTAAGCACACTTGGATATCTGGGACTGTAGGAAAGAAGAGTCCTCTCTGACTGTGGGCAGGCCCTGGGCCTGACTCTGCTGTGTTACTCCAGCCTGACACCAGTACATTGCCATGATGACATCATTTGGATTATTTCTGATTTATAGTGATTGAGAAAAATTGGGTCCCGTACAATAATGCAAACAATCAAAGACACAAAGCAAAAATACTGCCTTTGGGCTGCACTTTCACATTGCATGATGTTTTGAGGACTTAATGTTGAAAGCCTTAGAGTGCACAAAAGGAATTTTCTTCATTTCATATATTATACAGTTGCCTGAAAGAAATGGCAAACAACTCCTCAGCCTAAGCATGCTTTGCACAGGCTCAGTTGTGGGGTTTTTCTGTCCATCAGCTTTCTACCAATGGATCTCTGCTGAAACTTGGAGCAGTATCTGCCAGTAAGGGTAGCTGCTCAACCCATGACCCCACAAATGACCCTTGCAGAGGTCTGGGCCAAAATCTGCTCTCTGTTGCATCAATCTGAAGCAATTTTGGTGAAGACCAGGTTTTCTGGAGCACCCAGTACTGGGTGAGAGCAGAGCAATCTCTTGGGGCCTTGGCAAACCAAATACCCTTCCCATTTCTTCTCCACTGATCAACTTCACATCACCCTAATACCCCAGAAATTCCATTGGTGTGATCAGGTCTCTTCCTAAGACCTTGAAATTCCACCTTTCAGCCAAAACCATACCAAACACTTGGATCACAAAGAACCTCCAAGGTGACAACAGCATTTAAGCCTGTCCCATAAATACTGAGATCAGGCCCTACTTCCATTAAACCTTAAAATCTTGCCATCTGATGGCAAACACCCTCAAAAACACCACACGTAAAAACAGCAATGAACCACAAACCCAGTACGTGGAGGAGATGCTAACCCAGCATCGATCCCATCTCCATTCCCATCTCTGGCCACCACCAGGTGAGGAACTCACCGTTCTTCCTCTCCGCGAAGGGCGGGGGCTGCAGCTTGGTGCCATCCCTCACTTCACTGGCAGGCTTTTCCTTGGGTGCCTTTTCCTCTTCATTCCCGGCCGGTGCACTCCTGTGGTCCGAGCGATCCTGTTTGATCACACCATTCATCACCGTGCCTGGAGGGACACGTCCAGATTCTGCCTGCTCCACTTTGGGTGGTCAGGGAGAGCAGCAGGCACCAAAGCGACCTCTGGAAGAGGAGGGGAACAGGTAAGGACAAATTCCCAAATCAGTCTGGGAAACAGTGAATGAAGACTGGAATTTGTGAAGTGATCAGATGAAAACCAACTAATTACTGACAGTTTGCGTAGGAAGACCGTAGGGTTCCCTATTGCCTGCTTGATTCTCCCTGTGTGCTGGACACTTGACTACCTTACTGGAGCAATTTTCACCCATGGGCACGGAATATTTGCAGAAAGTCTGTCTTCAAAACACACAGCCCTGGGAGATCCCCATGAGAGAGCTCTTGAACTGTTAGAGATCCATGAATGAGAAGAGGCTGCCTTTATATGACTCTGGTTTGCTGAGAAAACTGTGATAGGAATAATTCCTGTCACACAACCCAGAGGAGGCTGCTAATTATGTGATAAAGACAGCAAAGGAAAAGAGCAAACATCAGCCAGCTTTTACATGAGGAAGTGTACAAACACCCTGCAAAGTACAAACACCTTACAAAGTAAAATACATGTGCAAAACCTGTTCTCTGACATCAAATTTGTGATTAGCACCCACCAGAGCTAAAGGTTTTATGAAGAATTCAACCACATTAGGTACAAAATGCTGAGAGTTTTTGAAGGACAGAGGAGTTGTTTGTTTACCCCACTGTTCTACTCCAAGGTTTATGTGGGATTTGTGGTCAAAATACATCACAAAAACTCTAGACCTTTGGGCAGGGAGGTGCCTGATGACACTCCCATCTCACCTGAAATATAGATGGAAAGGATTGAGCTTACACCAAACATGTTTGTGGGATGCAGGCCCATGGCCCAGGAGGGGCTGTGATACTGAGTACATCAGAGGAAAGCTGCAGGGACAGTTTCAACAGAGCATTGTCTGAAAAATCTCCAGATGCTGAATGAAAGTGAATGCCTATAAGAATCAGCACCAGCTCCTAATGAGTCCCATCAGGAAAGAGCTGAGGAGAGCTAAAAAAGGTCATTTGTAGAGAACGAGAATAGAAAAGTGTAAGATTGATTCAGTGATAAAATCTGATTTAATACAAAAAAGTTACCAATTTACTGTATAAGGAAGTAGGAGCAGTGCATTGCACATGATACCATCTCCTCCACACTGTGTGAGCCAGGACCCTCACACCCCTCTCCCCACCCTGCACCAGCAGGGATTTTGCCATCTGCTTTCTCATCCACCTCGCTGCCAGCCCCACCTGCTCCAGCCTTTCCTGTCGCAGGGGCTGCAGCTCAGAGCCTGTGTCCATCTGTCCTGCCCCACACTGAGTTTCACACATGGTGCCTGTGGGGTGGCTGCACTGGGTGGGAAGGAGGTGCCAGAGGTGCCTGTGTCGCTTTTTCCCTTTGCAGGGAGCACAAAGCTCAGCCCAGGTGCATCACCAGGGATAGGCTGTGTTTGTACCTTGGGCTCAGAAACACAGTGCAGGGAGCACAAAGCTGAGCCCAGGTGCATCACCAGGGATAGGCTGTGTTTGTATCTTGGGCTCGGAAATACACTGCTGGGAGCACAAAGCTGAGCCCAGGTGCATTGCCAGGGACAGGTTGTGTTTGTACCCTGGGCTCGTTAACACAGTGCAGGGAGCACAAAGCTGAGCCCAGGTTCATCACCAGGGATAAGGGCTGTGTTTGTACCTTGGGCTCAGAAACACAGTGCAGGGAGCACAAAGCTGTGCCCAGGTGTTTCGCCAGACACAGGCTGTGTTTTGACCCCGGGCTCAGAAACACAAGGGAGGCCCAGCCCTTGCTGCCAGACCTTCCCTTCTGCTGTGTGCTTCCATCACCCTCCTCACTCTCACTGTGGCTCTTTCCTCGTCTCCTGCACTCAGCTATTCCTGCCAAAGCCTGACATGCTGCCACTGCCCGTGAAAACAGCCCTGCAGGCACCCAGACTGCCCTGTGCTGCCTCTTTGAACAGAGAATTTCATCTGCCACGTCTGCTTTAGCATTCCAGCTCCCTCGAGGTCTCCTTTCCAGCGGTGTGGCTGCTGTGCAGTGCCCCATCCCCACTGTGATGATCCACCCACCCCTGGCTGTAGGGCTGCAGACCCGCTTTGACACAAGCAGCATGAGCCCCTAAACTCTTCATTTAATTCACGACTAGCGTGAAACATTCAATAAGTGTTTACATTTCTGTTTGAAAATGAACATTTTTTTCAACTTCTCCAAGTTGCTGATACGATGCATCTTTCCAGTGGGAACAGAGGGTGATGACAGGACAATCCAGCAAACTGCATCTGCTTACAAAAATGAGACTTTGTTCAACCGAACACTAAATCTTTGATAAATTAGTCAGGGCTTTGGTGACGTACATGTTGAACCAATATGACAGTTTTATATGGATTATGATTATTAATGTTTTTCAAAAATAGAGAGCGTGAGCCAGACACCCAGTGTCGAAGCTGCAAGACCACCAGCCGAGGCAAACGTCTTTCAGGAAGGCTTCTTGCAGGCTCTGTGTACAATCTCTTTTTACACTCAGAGCATATGCAACATTTTAATTTGCAGTGAGTGTGCCAGGGTCCTGATGTCTGAGCCAGGAGGTCACGCCGCGACCCCGCAGACACAGCCTTCACAACGCGCTCAAGCACCACTGGCTCAGCGCTGGGGTTTTGTTTCTGGAGTGAAATTTGGCCTCCAAACATTCCACATTGTTCCCTCGTTTGGGCTGAGCTGATTGTATTTACAAAGCTTAGCCACACTTCTGAGCCTCAGAGCACATCTCCCATCCGCTTCTGCTGCCAACACTTCAATTGCAGGGCTGTGCACAGTACAGGTCATGTTCCATCCCTCCCTGCCTGTAAATTTTGAATTCCTCAAGCTGGGCTAGCGTGGTACATCATGGGTAAGACGTCTTCCTTGCAAGACCCTGGAGATCCCCTGGAGGAGATGCCCGGTTTGGAAGGAGCAGCCTCCTTGCTTTCTGCCTGGGAAGCAGAGCAGCACAGATGAGGCTCAGCCTCTCTTCCCCCTGGTCATGCTTGCTCACCGAGGCCCAGGTGGGGCTTGGTTGGTTCTGCCAAACATGTGAATTTTAACAAAGTGCAGAGTTGCACTGGGATGGGGCAGCACTGGATGTGTGGACAGACTGGGGAAGGAGAGGCTGGAGAGCAGTGCCTCAAAAAGGGACCTGGGGCTGCTGGTCTGGGGCCAGTTGGAGCTGAGCCAGTAGTGCCCTGGCAGCCAGGAGGGACATCCCTGTCCCGGAGGGCATCAGGGCCAGCATGGCCAGCCGGGGGAGGGAGGGGATTGTCCCGCTCTGCTCTGGACTGGGGTGGCCTCACCTGTAGTCCTGGGGCAGTTTTGGGTGTCATGAGCCAAGAAGGACCTAAAGCTGTGAGAGAGCATCTGAATGAGGGACACGAAGGTGGAGAAGGGCCTTGAGGGGCCACACAAGGAGTGCCTGAGGGCACTGGGGTTGTTCTGCAGCTGGAGCAGAGCACACTGAGGGCAGACCTCCCTTGAGGGCTGCAGCTCCTCCTGAGGGGCAGCTCTGATCCCTGCTCCTTGTGACAGGGACAGGACACAAGGGAGTGGCACCCTTGGATGCTGCCTGCCTGCCAGTACTCCCTCCCGAGGGGGTGATGGAGCAGCACAGGCTGCCCCTCACCCCGTACCATGTACCCCCACCTCCCCTCACCCTGCTCCCCCATCCCCCAGGCAGCCAGTGCAGTGCCCACAGACACCACAGACTGTTTGGAGCCTGTCCTGCTAGGGAAGATAATTGGATAATTCTAAAATATTTTTATTTTTTAACGTTTTTAACTTTTTCTTGGGAAAAATGAACTGAACCATTGAAATTAAAAATTATTTTTAGAAGTGGGGAAAAACTTTATCTCCCTGAGAAACAATTTTGGCTTCAGCAGTTCATCTTCCAGAAAACTGATTTTTTTTGGCTGGAAAACTCCTAAACTGAAGAATTCATTGTCCAGGTCTTAGCAATCCCCTTCACACCTCAGGTCTCCGCATGTCAAGCAAGTTCCTGGCTCAAGTTTTTTTCTAAGTTTCCAGGAGTGAACTTCCTGCCAAGGTGTGTACCAGAAATACCAGAACTAGGATGTGCCACTCACTGGAGCTAAACAAACATCTCTTGAGCCTCCCACTGGGATCCAACACAGGGACAGACACTGCTTCCTCTGCTCGGTGCCACTGCTGTCCTGTTGCCTTTCCCTGGTCTTAGAATTAAAACCAAAACACGGTTTATGGGGAAAAGGGGTTTTTACTTGGATATTTATTTCAGGATCCTTGGGTAGAGCACTTTGTCTAGGTGGATTGCTCTGAAATTTTCAAAACATTCCACCCGGGCNGTGTGTACCAGAAATACCAGAACTAGGATGTGCCACTCACTGGAGCTAAACAAACATCTCTTGAGCCTCCCACTGGGATCCAACACAGGGACAGACACTGCTTCCTCTGCTCGGTGCCACTGCTGTCCTGTTGCCTTTCCCTGGTCTTAAAATTAAAACCAAAACACGGTTTATGGGGAAAAGGGGTTTTTACTTGGATATTTATTTCAGGATCCTTGGGTAGAGCACTTTGTCTAGGTGGATTGCTCTGAAATTTTCAAAACATTCCACCCGGGCCAAGTGCTGTACCCCAGGATCCTGAAATAAATACCAAGGTAAAAACCCCTTTTCCCCATAAACCGTGTTTTGGTTTTAATTTTAAGACCAAGGAAAGGCAGCAGTCCCACAAATGCACCTTAGCAACCCAAAAGGGAAAGGAAAATAGGAGATGGAGCATCTCTGTGTGACCTGAATCAGAGCTCCAGGGCTGAGCCTGGGGGCTGAGCAGAGGCCTCCAGTACCCCCTGAGATATCTCTGCTCATATGCAGAGACTACAGCAGCTGGACCTGAGGCATCTCTGCAGGACTGAGAGCCCTGGCTCCTGCCTGTAGCCTCTGTAGGATTGGACACAACACCTCGAGGTGCACTTGGCTTCTGACATCTAGAAATGTCTTCAGGAATGACACTTCCATGAGGCTGGGTCCTGTTTGGGTTGCTGTGATGCAGCTTTGATGGTCTGCACTGTTCTTCCCTGCCCAGCATGGGCCATGCATTTCACCTCACCTTCCACCATCTCACCTTTCCCCTGTGCCACTGCTGTGTGCACTGACGTGGGAATGAGCAGGGTTCCTCATATGAGGAATGAGAGTTCCTCATATGCTGGATCCACGAAATCTTTCCCTGTTTTGCTGTTTGCCCTACTGGAGGTTGAAGTGGAAGTACATACATTTAGCCCTAATGCATGTGCAGCATCTCTTAAGCAATCGTGACCCACCATAAAACTCTAAATATACAAAGAGAAAAACCAGGAGAGAGATGTTCAGAGATGCAGTTCAGCCTTATCAAATTCTTCACGTGTTTGTTGTGGTGTGTTTGTATTCCTGGGCTTCTGCCTGCAGGAATGTTGCTGATAAAACCATCTCACTAAACATGGACTTGGTGTGTTTTAGCTGCTGTTTACAGTGCCCAGGCAGTAAGAGTAGCTCTGGATTCCTGGGGGCAAATATCCCATGAACATTTGCACTGGCTTGTTGCAAATGCTGATCAAGTCCTGCTGTGCATAGGTTCTGCAGGAATCCTGTCTGCTCCTCCTCAGAGCCATGTCAGATTTGGCAAGGCAGAAGGCAACTCTGACCACTTGCCCCTACCCCCAGAACAAGAGTCCTTTTCTCCTCTGAGACATCCCTGGGCTGCCAGGGCATGCACCACTGCTGTTATCTCATGGTTTGCCTTGCAGGCCATGTCCCTTTGGACGATTCCCCTCACTGAACTCCCTCCTGCCTCCTCGGGGATGCAGAAAGGCCCATCCCATGACGGCACTGAGGGCAATGGAGCCCGCAGGCCATTTCCCACAGATCTGCACATTCCTCCCATGCCCTGGAGAAGTGACCTGCTCACCACTTCAGCTCCGAGAGAGGAGCTGCAGGGCAGGGGGAGCGCTTGGATCTGCTGAGCTTTCCCAGTGAACAGGAAACAAACCAAGGAGACCTGCCAGGAGCCAGGATCCCCCCTTCGAGCTCCTTGTGCAAGCCTCCGTGGGGTCAGCGAGCAGAGCTGTGTGAGCCATAAAATCTTCACTCGAGGCCAGCCCGCCCCATGTTTGGTCACAGTGTGATCCCCACGCTCGCTCAGAGAGCTCTGCCAGCTGTTTGCACCCCCAGGCGTTTTAGGATAGAATCTCCTTCCCAGCCTCCAAACTCTCAGCCCTGATATCTGCTCCAAGCTGCCCAGAGGCCGCGTGGCCTTAGACAGCAGTGGAGAGCCCAGTGATGGGAAGCGGCAGCTGTCTTCATCCAGGACTGCTCCTGGCCTCCAGCCTGGGCTGGATGATGAGGGGTAGGGGCTGTTCTCAGGGGGAAAGCTCAGCTCTGGACTCAGCCCCTTCCCATTTGGAAAAGGAGTGGTTTCTCCTTCGTTTTTTTTTCATAGAAAGAAGATTTAAGTGGTGGAAAGTAGCAGAGTGCAGCATTAGCTGAGACACAGCTCCGCTTCCAAGGATATTCTAGGGTGTTCAGCCCAGTTCAGCCCTAGCTTTGTTTGAAACCTCTTAATTCACAGACACTTGGAAAAAGATTATTTCTTTGCTCCAAAGAGTATTTAACACAGCCCTGACCACCTTACAGCCAGCAAAGTCCTCCCCACATCACACACTGCAACAGAAGGGTTGCCTCGGTGTCCCTGGGAGTAAAACTCTGAGCTCCTGTACATCATGATGTCCAAGAGACCTGGGAATTTTGGAAAATACCTGTGCAAATGACTGATCAGCACCACACTCAGAGGTCTCACCGAGCCAGCACTCTGTGTTGGCAGGCAGAGGAGATGTGGAGAGACGGAGTGGAGTGGGGACCCCTTATTACACCCAACAAAGGTTGGGGCCTTCCCTTCTGGCACCACTGCTCCTCAGCACGGGCTCTGTGCTGGCCCAGGGGCAGTGCCAGCTCCTGGCACCACACAGCGGGAGCAGGGCCCACGCACGGTGTGCAATAAAGAACATCAAGAACTGAAGGACCGCTCTATTTCAAAGCATGCTTCCAGAGATACAAACAAATGAAACATTCAAGGCCCATTATCCCATGAATTAATTTTTCACTCTGGGATCATTTCTGTTATGTCATGAAATCCCTTCCATTAACTTATCAAGTTCCATCTACAAACAGCCTAGGCTCCTTGCCCCTATTTTCCGGTTTGGAAGCCTGTTCAAGAATGTCACTCTCCTACTGCTTCGAAATTTTAATATATCCTGCAGTCTAAATTTATCTGCAAAATCACCCAGACTCAAAGCACCAGGCCTGTGCCCAAAAAGGGCCATGTTTAGGTAAGTGCAGGTGGGGTTATTGCAAGAGGCAAGGCTTGGCATTAACTGGGACTCCAGGTCCAGTTGTAAATCTCATGACTGGTCCTTCTAATTCCACTGAGCATGAGCCACAACTTTCTGAAACACCCAAAAAATCTTTTCCCTGGCTGTGTGGGCAACGATAAAGGGGACAGAGTAAAGCTGTACAGGAGACACCGATCTCTTTCTTCCTGAGGAACATGGATGAGAGAAAGAGAAAATAATTGTTATTCCACCATTCTACAAGGACAAACTCTCAGTATTCAGATTCCTGGTGGAATGTGCTTTCTGGAGGAGCTGAGCCTGGCTTGGAAAGGGCACACAGGACAGGATGTGATGAAGTGTCTCCACTGCTACCTTTGCCTGTATCCTGGCAAGAATGATGCAGTGTTTAGGGGTGAGAGAGGAAACCTCCCCAGTCTCCCCAAATTCCCCAGAAGTTCACCAGCTATGGCTTTCACTGAGGCAACAGCCCTTATAGCAATGATTCCCATCTCCATCCCCACACCACATCAACATATTTCACCTTCCCTAACCACAACCAAGTGGGATCTCAGCACCAAAGACATCAGTAGTGGAGCCAGGTTCAGCAGGAGAGAGGAATGACAGAATGGGAGGCTCAGAGCTCTGGACATGCTGAGAGAACAGGAATGAAGAGTTAGAAGGTGTGTGATCCTTGGCTTTCATGGTGCCTCATGCCTCAGAACTATTTTAAGGCACCTGGAAAAAGGTGACTTGAGTGGTCTTGGATTGTCAGAACCTTGGATTTCTAAGAACCTTCCCTCACGGAAAGGTGTTAAAAGGCTGTGATAGAATATGAGTATTTAGAAATAAGGAGCATAAGTTAGGTTTGATTTAATGAAGGCAAAAGGGAGGAAAATGTGCTAGGGCTTCTGCTGGTCAACATGATGAACGAGATAGAGAGACAGAGAAATTTTCCTACTTATATCCAATTACTCAGTGCCAGGCTGGGCAGGGATTGGAGCAATTTGGTGTAGTGGAAGGAGGGGTGGAATGAGATGATCTTTAAGGTTCCTTCCAACCCAAACCACCCCTGATTCTATGATCCCATGGCAAAAATGCCTCATATGGAAAACTATAGAAGGATGTTCTTATACTGAGTGGTGGAGAGATAAAAATGCAAATGAAAAGTAATGTCTGTGGGGAAAAACAGTCCACAGAGAAGACCAATAATGGTGACCAAAAGAGAGGTGAAATGGGCTGGGACATTTAGTTTTGAAGAAGAAGGCTGGGGCAGGAAAGCTCAGTCTGAAGGACTGCCCAGTCAGGAGAGGTCCAAACAGCATTGATGAGAAATGATTGCTCACTACAGGAACCAGAGAGAACCAAGGAAGTGCTTAAGCATGAGATTTAAAAAAGAGAAAAGCAGAGATTTTTCTCACCCCCTTCATAGTTACACCATGGAGCTCTCTGCTGCAGGATGCTGCAGATGCCAAAAGGTTGGATTGTCCCAGAGGCATTCAGATACATTCAGAGAAGAATTTAAAGGTATTAAACACAGAGATGCTAATCCTGGTTCAAGGAGGCTCTGAGACACAGAAAGACACGGTGAGAAGAGTGCCTGAGCATTCCATGCTCTCCTCCAGCTCTGTCCTTGTGGTTGGGACCAAGTTCTCAGCCAGGCTGATCTGCCTTTTGATCCCAGTGAAGCCATTGCCATAGTCCCTGTGATGCCAGAATGATTTTTTGCTTTTTCTTTTATACCCCTCTCACACACTCTTTTATAGTTTGATGTATTCTTAGTGCTTTTAGCCCACACACTGTGACTTCCCAAGGCTGATAACTCAGCTCAGACCCACGGCACCATTAAACCAGGAGACCGAACAATTTAAAAAACCCAGACACCAAGGTCCTCTCCAAAACGTGTTTTTGTAAACTAAAATAAGCCCATCCAGAAAAAAAGTTCCTCAGAACGAGGGGTTCACTTGAACCTCTCATTAAAGAATCTTTGATAAATATGTTAACTAGCAAGGTCTATAATTGTGTGTATTTTGGTGCATGCATTTTTAGATCATTCCACCTGGACCAAGTGCTGTACCCAAAGATCCTGAAATAAATACCAAGGTAAAAACCCCTTTTCCCCATAAACTATGTTTGGGTTTTAATTTTAAGACCAAGAAAAGGCAACACCTGTCTCTCACAAATTGATGTGACAGCCTCTCCAATCTGGTCTGTGGAACAGTGGAGAGCAGGCAGGGAGGAGGAACACGGATGGATCAGGAAAGGATGGAGATTTATGGCAAGGGCTCTTGAGGCCTGGCTGAGACTCCATGAGCCCACCAAATGCTCCAAGGCTTCGAGGAGCTCTGTGGCCCCACTGCAGGTCCCTGCTGCCAATGGACATTCCTCAGAGCTACTTGCTCAATAATGGAATCTAAATTTCCGCCTTCTTGTGGCAAAGTTAAAAAAAACAATTAACATTAACCAAATTATACCCCGGTCTAAACAAAAGAGGGCCAGGGCTGCCAATTTCACAATTATCCCAAATGGGTCTTAATATGACACAGATAAATACTTTCCAATTATCCAATGGAACAAGGCTGCCCTGGGGGAAATGGAGAACAATAAATTACAGGGGCCAGAGACCCAGGGGATTCAGAATTCACACTCCACCACTCCTGCTGTGGTCCACACGTGGCAGGGGAGGGAGGCAGCAGGGTGAGAGCCCATCCTCCCCCACCCCTGGGTGCTGCTGGTGGGACTGGTTCTCTGGCAATGCAACAAGGGGGTCAGTGAGGGTGCTGAAGCTTCTGCTGACCAGGAAGCTGAGGGTGGGCTCAGGGCCAGTGGCTGGCTGCAGGGTACCAGGACTGGCACTGCTGTCCTCCCCAGCGTGGCTGCAGGGGCAGGGTGATCTCTGTCCTGGTACTCAGAGACCTCTCTCAGAAGTGGAGAATGGTGTGAGCTGGGAGAGGCGGTGGGAGACTGAAAAGGCAAGTGAAGGAAGAAGGCAACAAATAAAAGAGATTAATTCATTCCTCTGGTCACCACCTCACACAGTCCCTCAGCTGGAGAAGGAGCCAGGCACTCTTTCCTGATGCAGGATGAACCTCTGCCTCCAAAGGTGCTGCTCTGTGCTGCTGCCACCTGCACCTGGCCCCAGGTGTATCACAGCCACCTGTGCTGGAGCAGGAGCTGCTGAGCTTCTCTCTCTGGCACAAGCAGCCTTTGTGCCACCTCGAGCTGGTTTCCAACCAGAACTAGGGACAGATATTGAGGGATGAGCTCGCGGCTGCTCAGTGGAAACTCCATTGATTACTCTGTGCGGTACCTTCCCGACATCATGAACACCTCAGCCCCTGGGGAAAATCTGGGTTCTATCAGCTCTTATAAGCAAGTGTTTCGAAAGGTTTACAGAAAAGTAAAGTAAACAGAGCTCTGAGTAACAAAAGAGTCCCGTTTATGCATTCTTTGATTCACTGTAAAGGATGGTGTAAACTGACTTTTTAACCAAGCATTAGGCAAGATTTGGGCCCCCGCCATTATATAATAAACAGTGACATGGCTATATTAAAATATTTACTTAATGCACTGAAGTGACTTATAGTATGAGTGGCTACTCAATAGGATGGCCTAAGTGTTAAGGCGTCAGGTGCCATCGCCTGTATAAATATTCTGTGTGCACTTGTTTATAGGAAAACCCCATCTGGATTTGGCTAAAGCAGCAGACACCCTGCTGACCCCAGTTTTTGCTATTGGAAAATATAACACAAGTGTTCACTCATCTAGAATAACAGCGGCGGTTAAGTGCCATCTGACAGACAGAAGGGTATTGGCTTTTCTCAATAGACAGCAGGCTTGGTGCTGTGAAGGGCTTCACAGCAGCAGCTCCCCAAGATTTACAGCATCCTGTGGACCAGCAGCAGAAGGCTCTGCCTCCTCACTTGCAGCTCTCAGCAGACAGGGGACATCAGGATGCCTGGGCACAAACAAAAAGGCTCAGACACCCCCAAGTCCTGCTGAAACACGGAGGTGCCACTTGGTCAGGGTCCCTTCTCTATCCATCTGGCTGCTCTGAAATGTGAAGCAACTCCTGCCCACCTGTGGTGTCCCTCTGATTGTGTGCCCCCAGGGCAGGAAGTGTTTGGTGCCCTAAAGCCTGCGCTGCTGATGATGAGACACCATGTAGGAAGTCAGCTGAGACTGGCTCCTTCTTGTCAACTCCCCTGGGGGATCCTCTGTTCCTAAGGGCAGGTGGGAGGAGGGAAAATGAGAAGGTCACTGGGAGCCTGATCCCTGCCCTCAGCCAAAGACCTTGCCTCTTCAGTTCCCTTCAGAACTGGCTCCAAAGCCCTCAGGTCTTCAGTTCCTTACTTGTCCTTCCACGAGTGTTCCTGAGTTGAACTTGGGTGGCTGAGGTGCTCCTGGCTCTTGTCTGAAAGGTTCTTGCCAGCTGGGCTTTCTTCCTGCAGGCAGAGGTGAAGCTGCCAGACAGATGGCATTTCGGACTGCCCAACAAAAATCTACCGAGTTGGTAAAATAAGGATACTTTTCCACTGGAAAATGATTCTGAAGGAAAATTCACGACTGTGGGCAGAGCAGTGTGTGCCCTGGAGGCTCGGCTGACCATGGGCAGCGATCTGAGAGCTCTGCAGGGACAGTCCCCAGAGATCTTCACCCCTTGGCCGGTCTGCAGGAGGCAGCAGCTGGCTGGAGGAATCAACCCCCTCCTGCAGGGCTTGGCACTGAATGCCCATCCTGTGGTTCCCTGAGGCAAGGACAGGTCTGTCCCCCCTGTGCCCAGGAGCCACCACCAGCACGGGGCTGGGTCCTGCTGGGCTCATGCTTCTCCAGTCGCTCTGAAGCATTCTGATCACTAATCCTGTCCTGCTGGGAGCTTCCTCTTTTCCCAGACTGCGGTCAGCCCCTGCAGCTGTAAACACCCCTGCTAGTCCATGGAAGGCTCTGTGGTACCCAACCAGAGCTTGGCTGTCTCCTCCTTCCCCACAGCCTTCCACTGAGCAGGAATGACCACTCCATGTTCCCTCCCCCTCCCTTTGTGCCAGCCTCGAGCAATTCCACCCAGACCTTCTCCCCTCAGCACGCCCACGAGGATGTTGACATTTCTGCACCTCCAGTTATTTGAGAGCTATTGCTTTTCCTTGCCTCTAATCCACACGTCGGCATGAAGGAGACACTTGAACATGGCCTTTGTCTTGACAAATCCATGTCAGCTGCTGCTGCACCTCCTCATGGCCTCCAGACAGTCAAACAGCACATTTGGTTACTTGTTCCAGTATTTCACAGTGTTATTGCCATGATGTGGATTATCCCTTATACCTGGATCCTTTTGTCTCCCTGCCTGAGGACAGACACAATCGTGTCCCTGCCCTTGCTCTCAGGGAGAGCTGCCAGGAGCTGTGAGATGGCAGCAGTTCCCCAAATGATCTAGACAAACCCAGCAGAATTTCAGCAGACCCAGCCGAGGTGAAAATAAGTGGATTTCACTTATGTAAGCACTCTTAAACTGATTCTTTTCTTATTCAATCCACATTTCTCCTCCTTTGTAGTTAGTTAATTGCATTAATCACTTCATTAAAGTTAATCACTCTGGGAGCAGCTGAAGCAGAGAAAGCACTGAATTCTTCAGCCCCACCATTCCCTCTGTACTGAGCAGCACTTGTTTTTGTTGACCTGCCCAGCATCTTTTTAAACCAAGAGGAAACTGCAGCTGGGCAACCTTGCACCTGACCTGAAAGTCAGCAGGGAAAAGGCAGGGAAAAGCCCTGGCCAAGCACAGTGGGTGCACAAGGTGCGGGAGGGACTGTGGTGATGGCCAGGAGCCCCTTACCCACCTCTCCCCATGGTGGTCCCTCACTACCCCAAGGTCTGGGTGCTGCTCACTGGACTGCAGAGGGCTGGAAGTTGTAAAAGGTTCCCAGAATCTGAGCCTGCAGCTCTTCCAGGTTTGTTTTTCCCTTCTGTATCCACATGACCACCCCTCTTCCCTGACTCCCAGCCTGTAGCTATATAAACCTGGGCAGAGTGATCACAGTCCCACCCTCACAACCCTTTTCCAGGGAGCTTGCCTACATCTGAGGTAGATGTGAAACCTCCTCTCAGGAGGCTCCTTGCCACTCCTGACCCTCCTGCCTTCTCCCAGGATTGCCTGCTGTCCAAAGCCTTGGGGTGGAGTGTTCTCTGCTGGCTCCCTCACAGTGAAATGCTCTTGGATCCTGCAGGCTTTAGGAAGCAAGGTGTTCTCAGCCTCTCCCACTCAGCCAGGCTGTCACCCCAGGAAGGCTGTGATGTCCTGATGTGCAGGGGGGTCCCTCATCCCTTGGAGACAACAGGAATCAAGAGCATCTGCTCCCTGCTTGGACCTAAAGAGATCCCCTAAAGATGGGCCCTGAAGCTGGGGAGGGAACACTCCCAGCACACAGAGGAGATGAGTGTAAGGAGGGTGGGAAACAGAGGCATTGTGAAATATTTTGGTGCAGAACTCCAGCATTTCCATCACTTCAGACATCACACAGGACCGTGCAAGCTGAGAGCAGTGGCCTTGAGGCAAAGACTGAGGATCATGGAAGCGGTGGGAAAGGTTGAGATGCTGGGAAGACTGACATATAAGGGAAGATTCAGCGTGACTGCTGTGGGCAGTGGAGCACAGCGAGCCCCTCATTAGTGCTGCCCTGTGCCTCCCGTGAGAGCCCTCCCTGGGAAGGGAGCACTGGAGCAATGATAGCACTGGATGAAATGCTAAGAAATTATCCTAACAAGATTTTCTGCAAATATTTTTATGAAAATAAAAAACAGGAGCAGAAAACAAACATCTGCTAATAGTACAGTCTCAGTGTTTAGGAGCAAATAAGTTTTTTTTTTATTAGTGTTATTATTTCTTTCAGCAAGCTATCAGCTTAGCCAGGAATCAAATGTCAGGGTTAAGTTTTCCTAGAATTTCTAATACCTCAGAAAAATCAGCTCATCTACTTCTGAACAGAAGAAGAGAACAGCTGACACCTGTCACCTGTTCACCCCTAAAAGCTGGAAGAGGAAACTGGTATTTGTCTGTGAGCCTAGGGAACGAAGGGCCTCTTGCAGGTCACCTAAATGCCACCCACATCTGGGTGAGCTGCCAGCTGAAATTTGCCAGGCACGTGAAAACCTTTGTGCCGAAGCTGCTCTGGTAGGAGCTGGGAATGTGCTGCTATTTGCTGCTCCGAGCAAAGAGCAACCTGATCTGCCCTTTCCTGTCAGTGCCACGGAGACTGTCCCAGACTCAAGCTGCAGGGAACAAGCAGGTCCCTCTCCCCTCTGCCAGTGCCATCAGAGCTTACCCTGGGGACAGCTGATGGCACAAGAGAGCACTGTGTGTGCCAGGGAGCTCTAGAGGTGCCAAGGGGCAGCATCTGCTCTTCCCAGCAAGATCCTTTATTCTTCCCATCCTTCCCCGAGGGGACAGCCACCTTCATGCAGCCATACCCCAGCCCTTCACATCTCTGTGCTCTGTTTGACCTGACTGCCATTCAGGAGGACTCCTGCCTGTCCCACCTCTCCTGTCACAGTGGTGTGTAGAGGCAGAGCCCTGACAGATTTAGGAAAGGCCCTAGAGATCGTCCAGCCGTGTGCTGGCTGACATCTCAGCACTCTTCCTGCTGTGTGGGCAGACAGGCTGCCAGCTTCTGATGACAGATCTCTGCAGACATGGAAGGGAAGGGACACCCCATCCCCTCCCGTCCCTTATCCCACCTATTCACACACTGCTGTAACCCCGTACCGAGCTGTGCTCAGGGTATGGGTGAGACCAACTGGAACAGACTCTTCCAGCCTCCAGTGCACTCAGTGTTCTCCTGCTTTCCACACCTGGTGCTTCCCTTCTTCCTCTGCTCTGTCCTGAGAGTGGGGAGTGTCACACACACCTGCTCTAGCCCTCCTGCCACGGCAGGGTCCCCTGTGCCTGCAGCAAGACCCTCTGCATCACACAGAATTCCTGTGGCAGGAGCTGTCCCCGGGCTGAGCTCTGGCAGAGCCCGCAGGGTGTGCAGGGCTGCAGAGCAGCAGGGCCAGGGATGTTCCCAGTGCAATCTGCTGCTCGGCTCAGGGCTGCTGCTGGCTTTCCTAGAAATGACAACACCCCACAGCAGTCAGGAGACTGCTGGGTTTTTTCACTCCCTCTGTGCCTGCAGAGAGGTGTTCCAGAACTGCAAGCATGGAGCAGTTGCTGCCTGTTTGTGTTTGAAGAGCATCATCCTGGCAGGGTTCCTGGCTCGTTCGCAGTGGCTCGGAAGCAGCAGCCCTGTGACTTCATAAAGCCACTGCACAGAGCCTTCCTCCTGATTCCCGTGGTGGCACTGAGGCTGGTTACACAGCTGATAAAGGACTGGGGGATTTTGAGGAATGGGAATGTGGACCAGTGGGTGTTTTGTTTCTCAAAGATAGAAAATCCTGGTGAGGTGCAGCCTCTCTGTTGGAAACCTGCACGGACAGGAGTGCTTCCCCCTCTCCGTGCTGCCATGGAGGGCTGCCCCTCCTTCACAGCACTCCAGGACACAAAACTGCCCTCTCAGGCCTCACACAGTGAAGCTGCCACGGCAGGAGGGGCAAAACCCCACCTTGGGTGCTGCCTGGGCTGTTCTGGGACATGATGGGGTCTCAGTGGACAGGGAGGAAGGGAGGCTCCAGTTTACAAGTGCAATCTTCTTCTTTGTGCGCTGGGACACAGAGGTGCAAGGGAGATTGTGGGTGATGGCCATAAAAAGCAAGCTCAAATACTCATCTGTGGCCTTTTACCTATTTATTCCTCTGATATTCTCCACTGCTGGTGAAGTACAAGACACTAGGGTCCCTGTCACTGCTGTGAAGGTGTCAGTTTTGTTGTGAATTTTTAGCTTTTGGAGCCACTTATACCTCATGGAGTACAGAGAAGATTATGCAAATAGAGAGAGCCAGCTGCCCTCAAGCCTGCTAATCCTCCTCCTAGAATTTTGGGAACAAGTCTGCAGTTAGCCAAGCAGTAGCCAAAGCCCTGGTTATGTGCAAGGGGCCCAGAAGGACACTTGTTCCATGACAAAGAACTAAGCAGTGGTGCCTTGTGTGCCTTCAGCACAGAGCCAGAGCATCAGGCATGACCAGAGACACTGGACATCATCCCCTGGACTGCCCATCCGCAGTGACCCCAACATTATGTTGGTTATTGACCTATTGCCCCTTTTCTGGGCAGTTTTTCACTCATCCTCCAGCTCCTCCAGCTCTGAGATCCCAAGTGGCCTCATGTCACCTTGTTTCTCTTTCTACCTCTCCACCAGCATCTCTTGCTCTCAGACTAATCCTACCTGTCCCCCTACATGGATCCTCATCTTTTACTGCCATCCCCACCTGGGCTCCTGAGTCCATTTCCACCCCAGGATCCTTCTCGTGTGTTCTTCCTCTGCCCTCCAGGATCTGTGTTGCTCTCCAGGACTGCCACATCCAGGTCCTCCCTCAAGCCTGTCCTCAGCAGAGCTCATGGAGAACAACCCACAGAGCAGGACTGCAGCATGACCTGTGCAGACAAACACTTGCAAGATTTTAGGGGCTAAACTCCAGCTAGTTCCCATTGAGTCTGTGTGAACCAGGGCTTTTCAAACACTTTTAATGTTCCCAAATTTGGGCATCTTTTCTCTAGGATAGCAAGAGGCACATCTTGACATACACACCACCACCTCTGCCAAATGTCATGTACTGCTCCACAGCCTGCATGTGCTGGAGCTTCTCAAAAGGAAAGTTGGAAGAATTTTGGAAAAAATGGGGAAAACCAACTGGTTTTCTCTAATCTCCTTCTCTGACTCAATTTCACTGATTTCAGTGTGATGTTATAAACAAATCCACTACAAGACAGATACATGGCATGAGGAACCCTGGTCCTGGGCATTCATCAAAGTTATTGACAAATGAAAAGAGGCCCTTGAGATGAGAAATGTTGAGTGACCTGAACCACAAAGGTTATTGTTCACTTGCTTGTCATTAACAACAAGCCACACTTCAATCTTGAATGTTAAATTTAGGCTGTAAATTGCCCTGAAGTCACATTTGGTTTACTTCAGAGGTACCAGGCATTTTGAAAAGGGTGATGCTGATGCCAAAATCCAGGACATTCTGTGTAAGATGAGATCAGAGGAATTAAAGATGTCAAAACATGGTTCTCTAAAGTGCCATTGAGAGCACTGCCCAGATCAGCCCAGAGAGGCCTGCACCCAGAAGTGTATTTGCCAGCCCTTTGCCCATCCTGTGATGATCCTTCTTTCCTGGAAGGCTCTTCCATCTTCCAGCTGGAGTTTGTCCTGATAGAATAACAAACACATGTGATTTTGACCAGGAACCTCGCAGTACTCGGATTGTTCTTGGCACATGAAGGTTCTCCTAAGCACTCCCTCATGCCCACTGAGGTGTTCAAGCAGACCCACACCCACCCCAGCACCCTGCTCCTACCCATTTCTCACTCGATTTCCTTCAATGAGCCAGAACAGGGACACCACTAACAGGAATAAGGAAGAAAGGTGATCTCTGAGCTTAAACATCCACACTGCAGCTGCTGGACTGAACCATAATGTTTAAAATTCACTCTGAGAGGGTATATCACACACATCCTGTCTGAGACCTGGAATCCTCCTCTTCCCTCCCAGCCTGGGAGACCCAACGGAGCACACAGACCTACCTGGAGCTCTGTCAAAGGGCACAGGCTTGGGTTTCTCATACATTTACAGCGGGAAAGTGTTTCAAGGGTCAAGAACAATTCAGTGACAGACACTAACTGCAGATCACAGACAGATTCAAGACAGTCACCACCTGGCCACAGTCAAATTATAGGAAGATGCAGGCAAAACTGTCCCATCTGTTCCATAATTAATTATTGACCTTTCCTGTGCCTGCAGCCCCGGAGCAATCCCTCTGCCTGCGCCACGTAAACACCCTGATGGTCTGTGTAGACTGGGACTGCTGCACCTTTCATTGCTGTTTAGCTCAGCCCGACATGCCATGTTTCAAAACGCTCCAGGCTTCTCATTTCTGCACCAATCTAAACCTGTTTGAGCGCAGCTCAGCTTTTCCTGCTGCCCTCAGGGAGCCACGGCGCTCTCTGCCCCGCAGTCCCAGGCACTGCTGAGCCCTGCACCGCACTCTGCCCTCCCCAGCCACTCTGCTGTTCACCTCAACAATTCCCAGAGGCAGGGATTGCCACTTTGGAGCCACCTCATTCACAGCTAGGACAGGAGGATAATTTTTCAGCCAAGCACACACAGCATTGCCAAGATCTGTATCACGCCATCAAGGAAATTTAAGATATATTTTGTACTTACTGAAGTTGGTTGCTTCCCTCCTCCTTTCTCCTGTTTTCTTTCCTACCTTGGGTATTTTCACAGAGATTTTACATTTTCCTGTCTAAATTTCGTTTCTCCAGCCCTTCTAGTTGTCTCACCTTCCTGTGCCTCTGGTGTCAGTACCAGGCTGCTCCAGCTGGTTCTTGCACCATGTCCACTCAGCAGGACCTCCGAGCGCTCTGGTGGGCGTCGCAGGAGTGGGGAAAGAGCAGCCTGGTGATGGTCTTCCCCAAGAAGCAGAGCTGGCCCCTGGGCCAGTGCAAGTGCCTGCACCAGATCACCTCCAACCTCCTGCCTGGAGGGTCAAAATGTGTTCTTCACCCTGAGGGGAAGGCTCGGGGCTGGGCAGGAGCAGCACCACAGCTTCCCCAGCGAACAGGGAAGAGCTGTGAAGGGGTCAGAGGGTGAAGATCACCCCCAAATCTGGTCCCACTGAGATAGAGGATTCCCTTAATCTGTTAATCCCTTCTCCAGTTCTGTGGTACCGTGGGGTCAATGCACACTCAACATGATAAAAGTACTGCAGGAACGAAACGCTAATAAATAACTTTTATATTCTTCATTTCTTCAGTTGTGACATATATAAAGGAGATAAAACGGGCCCTCTGAGAATCCAGCCTTAGCTCTTATCTTCTGTTTGAACCGTTAAGTGCCAGCTTGGTTATTACTCATGCTCTTGACATTGAAGTTTTTCCTTCAGCAGAAACTCTTGTGCTGAGGTTGCTGTGAGTAATCTCTGGGATTTAGGCAGCTGCATGCTCAGGCAGACACTCACCAACACAGCTGAGCCCCGACGCCTGCTCCCTTCTGCCTCTGCTAAGCCCCAGCAGAGCTGACTTTGACCATTCCCTCTTCCTGCACCCGGGGATGGGGAGCACCAGTGAAGGTAAGACCCTGTGTGCAAGGAGAGATCACCAGCCTGTCTTGGCTGAATGGAATCATGGAATCTCCTGGGCTGGAAGGAACCCCAAAAATCACCCAGTCCCACCCCTGGCCCTGCACAGACACCCCAACAATCCCAGCCTGGGCATCCCTGGCAGCGCTGTCCAAATGCTCCTGGAGCTCTGGCAGGAGCTGGAGCCTCAGGGGGAGCTGAGGGGAGCCTGGGCAGTGCCCAACACCCTCTGGGGGAAGAACCTTTCCCTGATCTCCAGCCTGAGCCCCTGCTGAAACAGCTCTGGCTGTTCCCTGGGTCCCATCACTGGCTGTGACAGGTGGGACAGCAGGTCACATACAGAATGATCCTGCTGGCCAGGGGACTACTGCCTCCACTCACAGAGCCAGAACCCACATCCCTGACTCCCTGGACCAGCAAAGTCCACCAGCCTGGCCCAAAAGCCCACGGGGCTGTGCTGCCAGGGACACAGCTGTCCTCTCCAGCTGGCAGGAGCACGAGGATGCTCGCTTGGCTTTCAGGTTGTCAGTCACAAGTTCAGTGGCAGGTTGTCCTGCCAGCTGGTGCCAGAGGTGTGCAGCCTGTGCCACGGGTGTGGGGTTCACACCCACCAGTCACCATGTCACCAGAATCCAAGAGGGTGCAACAAAAATGAGATGACTTTAGCTCATTTCCCAAGACTTGCCTCAAAGTCTGAGTTGTTCACATTGCATGGGGACAAAGGGCTGGCTGCAAGGGCCTGGCCAGTGGGTTTAGGACAGCTCCTCTGACATCGACCTACAAGGGGGAGTAGCAGCATTGTATCCCCAGTGTAACTCTGGCCATAGAGACTCATCTTTACTACACATTTTCCAGAGCGGTTTCCTAGAATAATTCTCTCTCTTCTTTCTCTTTTCCTTTTTTTTTCTCTATTTTTTTAAAATATATCTCCTCACGAACCAGAAAAGCAGTTTATAAGACACCTGGCTACTGCTAAAGACCTTTCTGAGGATGTGGCTGTGTAAATCAGTGCTGATCCCTGGTCAGTCACCAGAGCCTGCTCAGCCTCTTGTCACAGGAAACCTGTGGATCTGCTGCCACTGTCAGGTACGGATCTGCTACAGCCTGTCCTGGGAAAGCAAGCCCACAGTGCCTCCTGAAGGGACATCACTCAGCTGTAATGCTCCTCCAAGCTGTGAAACCTGCTGGTCAGGACATGGGGCAGGTGTGTCCCAATCACCCAGGTGTCCAGCTCACCTCTTACCTCACCACAGGGGAAGACTTTGGCCAGAAGTTTAGTGGACCTCAGTGATGGTTTGGCCAGTTCAGCTGGAGATGTAGGCAGCCACATCTCACCTTGGTCAAAGAGATGATGTGCTCAGCTGGAGGTGGGACCCTGCCCTTGTGCAGAGGCCCAGTGCTGCTGCTCTGGTATAGAGCAGCTCAGTGCATTGAGTGAGGTCTGATAATTGCTGTAAGGACAATGATACCCATGAATGTTTGGGAATGTCCATGACTGAATGTCCATGGCTGAATCTCTGCCTGCAGTAACCAGCTAAGGCCACCCAGAGCCAGTCTGACCCAAAAGCCAGGGCCCTCCTCAGAGAAGCAATTCACCCATCCCTTACAGTCTGAAAGCCACCTGAGCACACAGCTCTCCTCCACCCCCAGCCGTTGTCCAGCCTGAGCAGAGCAAACCAGTAAATCAGATCAGTGATCTCCTTCAGACCATGACTTGTTTTCTCTGCAAACTCTCTGTGGCTCCTGTCTCACCCAGAACTGCTGCAATCACAAAAGGAGGTACTACAGAGAGAGCTTCAGTGCCCTCCAGACTGAGACCTTTTCTCTCTGGTGAGCAGAGGACAGCAAACGAGACAGGACACAGCAATCCATCAGAGCAGGAACATTCTCAGTACCTGCTGTGATGGGAACCAGAGCAGCACAGAGACCTGCCCATCCTGGCAGATGTACTCGCTTCTAGAGTAAAATCTCATTCAGGAATGCATGAGAGTTTAATACAGAGTATTAGAAATCAATATTCAGCTGCTTCCTCCCCACCAGGGAGCGAGGCCAGGTGTTTCTTTCCGAAAATGGTCCTGAATCAGAGATTTTCCAGCCAGAAAATTCCAGCATGAAAAATCTTGTGCTAAAGAGCTGCAATAACATTGATCTTTTATCCAGAATAGACAAAGCCTGTCTTACTCTGTTGCCTTCCCCCTCTTATCACCCCTGGCAGGAGTCCTGCTGGTGGGTCCTGCTGACCTCATGTTTCATGGACAGAACAAATGGCTTCTCCAGCAGCTCTCTGCTGGCAGAACTCCCCTTGGCGCTTCAATGGGCCCCTGCTGTGCTGTGAGATCGGTCCTTGCAGACCCTGTAAGGACTGTCCACAGCAAAAAGAACTGCCTTCCCTCCAGACTTTTCACCCAGCCATTGTAAATCCTGCTGGCCTGGTGCCAAGCCCTATGCTAGACACAACCATAGTACAGTCATTTTTCTTCTGCATGCTGGAGAAGGAAACAGCAGAGATGCTGTTCTTTCAAATAATTTAACAAAATACAGATCCCAGCTCGAGGTAACTCTTTAACCTCTTCAGTGAGAGTCTTCACTGCTGCCAGGGCTGTGCTGTCCTGCAGTCTGTCTGACCACAGCCGCGTGCGGGGGATTTTCAGGGGCAGGAGCTCTGTGCTGGTCTCAGAAAGCAGAACCACTCACAAGTGTGCAGGGAGGGAGCAGCCTGGATAAATTGAGCGATAGCAGCTGACCTTCCAAGGGATTTTATGCAGCGATAGCTTAGATGAAGGAATTGCTTCTGGAAAGAGTCATCCCTGGTGACTGGAGGAAATCAATAAGAGGAAATGCTGCTTCAGAAAATGTTTGTGTCTCTCAGACCTTCTGGTCTGCAGCAGAACCCTCAGTGCCCCAGGCAGGCCCTGCTCCCTGTGCATGCTCTGATTTGCTCCAAATCTGTGAAGTGCTGACCCCTCCTGCTCCTCCCCATGGATGCTGAGCCCAGTGGACACAGCGATGCCACAGAGCTGAGCCAGTGGAGCTCCAGATCCACAGTCAGATCAGGGGGAACATGGAAACATTTCTTGCTTCCAGATAAGAAGGCGAGTCATGTGCTTCCTGCTATTTGCATTAGAAATGAAATTCTCTGGAAGATGGGCTTAAAAATTAGGCCTAAAGCCTCTGTATGAAGGCCAAACTCTGAATTTCCAGACCATCCCTCTGCAGCATGCCAGGAGTACATCCCCAGCCATATTTCAATACACACGAGGTGTGGGGACATCCCATGGTGAGCAGTGTCCAGCTCAACCACCAAGACAAGCAGCTTTAGGTGCTGGGTTCCTGGAGGAAGGGAGCTGTGGTGGGCACACAGGGAGCCAAGGGCCACCTCCCAGGCCCAAAGAGGAGCTCAGGGGTGGGTGACAACCTCCCTGTGCTTCCCCTGTCCCACACCCACATCCCAGGTGCTGCTCTGTGGTCAGTCAGGGCGAGCTGCCCGCTTGGATGGGTCACACACCACGAGCAGGAGGCTTTGGCAGCAGCAGCAGCTGCTGGAGCTCCTCTGCAGAGCCAAGGTGCTCATCCCCTCTGCACCACAGACACCCTGGCAGCAGGAAAGGGCCCTGCCTGCGCCACGTGGTGCGGAGCTTTACACAGCCCAGAGATCCTGCAGACAGAAAGGGCTTTTCCAAGGAAAAACAGGACAGGAAAGACC
The DNA here is from genome assembly GCA_013396875.1 of Vireo altiloquus. Taxonomy (NCBI): domain Eukaryota; kingdom Metazoa; phylum Chordata; class Aves; order Passeriformes; family Vireonidae; genus Vireo; species Vireo altiloquus. Next base: position 99,864 of record VZRF01002858.1, on the reverse strand, counting down.
CAGTAATCCCCCGAAAGAAACACCAGCACATTCCTCCAGGCAGGCAGTTACGTGACGGGCGGCAGAGACGCTTCCCCAAGGTCGGCGAGTACCATGTGTGGAAATTTCAGCTCCAGCTCGGCAGCAGGGCTATGAGCACGGAGGAGGTGTAAGCCAGCCCTGCCAAGAACGTGAGGCTCCACTCCACGGAGCTGCCTGTGGGTTCTGTGCCCTCTGCCAGGCCTGCCCCACACGGGCCTCAGCTCAGGGCTGCACCCAGAGAGTGCCCGCGGGCCAAAGGTGCTCCCGACTCCGTCATGGAGCTTTGATGTGCTCATTCCACGTCCTGCTCCTGTCCAGGGCCCTGGGGAGGTGGAACTGGAGGGGGACACGGGGCTGACAGCTGGGGTTGCACCCCTCCATCCTGCTGGAATTGGGGAGGAGTAGCCAGCAGCACCCCTGACCCTGCTGCTGCCTCCATGCAGAAGGACAATGGAGAAACACAGATTATTGTGGGGTCTAGCACAAGATCAGGAGGTGGTGGGGGTCACTGGGGTGCACTGGTTCCCCACATTCCCTGCCAGCCACCCTGGTACTTCCAGGGGAAAAATATAGAAATCTGAAGAAACCTCCCAGTGGTTTCTTCATGTTCTCTACATGTTCTCTACAGCAGTGGGTGGAAAAGCAGTGAAAAGACCTTAGTGTCACAGCAGCTGAGTTCAGCTTCTAGAAAAATGCCACCAGCTGTACTGCACTACAACTTTCTATGTCTTGTCACTTGCCTTCTGGAGAGGTGTCATCAGGAAACTGGTCACCACTTGATGTTATGAATGGGTTATTGGGCCAGTTTGTTGTTAATTTTGATCTCTGAGAAAGCAAAAGAGAGGGGACTGGGACTGGCTGTGAGGGGACAGTGACAGGGCTGAGTGCCATGGGCTGGGCCCAGCTGCTGTAGGAGCATTTCTGTGTTACTGTAGGAGAATTTCTGTGCTGCCACAGGAGCATTTCTGTGCTTCCATAGCAGCATTTCTGTGCTAGTGTAAGAGAATTTCTGTGCTGCTGTAAGAGAATTTCTGTGCTGCCCCAGGAGCATTTCTGTGCTGCTGTAGGAGCATTTCTGTGCTGCCACAGCAGCATTTCTGTGCTGTTATAAGAGAATTTCTGTGCTGCCACAGGAGCATTTCTGTGTTGCTGTAAGAGAATTTCTGTGCTACTGTAGGAGCATTTCTGAGCTGCTGTAAGAGAATTTCTGTGCTGCTGTAGGAGCATTTCTGTGCTGCCCCGGGAGCATTTCTGTGCTTCCATAGCAGCATTTCTGTGCTGCTCTAGGAGCATTTCTGTGCTGCTGTAAGAGAATTTCTGTGCTGCTGCTGCTGCTGCACATCTCGTGTGGGAGCCCTGAGCCCTGATGGGAAGCAGCACCAAAGACAGGCAAGCAGACAGACAATAAAGAGGCTCCTTTTCCTTTCATGAGCTCTCATCCCCCGTGGCAGGTTTATAACACTTGACTCCAGCAGCGCTGGGCCTGTGGAGCTGGGAAGTCATTACCCATCTGGGAGCTGGCAGGGAATGGGAACATTCACCTGGGACGGGGCCCAAAGTGTCACCTCTCCAGAGCCTTGAACTTTCTGGGTGAATGACTTAGTTTAGATTAAAGGAATCAACAAAACCAAGTGCAAGGCATTCTCTGCTGGTAAAACGGGATCAGCACTGCTGGCGCTGCCAGAAGGCTCCTGGGAATTTAAAGGAGAAGCAGAGAGAAAGCAAATGCTTGGAAAGACAGAAATCTCAATTACTGGGTGATGTGCTGGGGCCAGGAGGATGCACGGTCAGAGAGGAGCTTTTTTTGGTTTCAAAGACACACTCATGTTTTGATAGCTCAGTTACTTTTTTTCCCCAATAACTTCCAAGGAAAAAGAAACTGTCTGCTCAGAGATTATCTCTGCAGTGATATGTGGAAAGCAAAGCAGAGCTGTAAAATATCTCCAGTTAGGGATCACAATCTGGAAGAAGAAAACAGGAAACATGAACCCAGTGGAAACCCAAAGATAAATGATCATCCAGCTAGGGAGATTTTGAGACAGGGAGATATTTCCTGCTGAAGAGAGGAGGGTTTGTGGAAGTTACACCTCATCTTATACATCAGGAGAAGACTTTCCATCCAGGAATGAGACAAAAAAATTATTGCCAACCTTGGGGAAAAGGATAAAGGGGACAGGGGAGCATTTGAGCTCTGCAGACAGCACTGTAATGCATGTGACAGGGAGAGCTGTGACATGGGGAGCAGACCCGTGACAGAGCTGGCAGGGAGTGCTCAGGTCCTGTGGCAGAGTTATTTTTCTCTGGAGTGAGCTGAGGTCAGTGAGGGGACACTGCTGCCCACTCCCTTGTGAGAGCTGAACTCTGCCCTGTGGTGGGACAGGGCTGTGCTGGGGTCAGTTCTGCAGGGAACCATGGAGGAGCCTGCATGGGCACCCAACGCTGCTGTGGCCACACCATCCCCAGCACCAGGAGCAGGTGGACGTGTGTGAAGGAATAAGCACCACAGGGAAAAGCAGCCACTGTCCAACCTTAGAGGCAGTCATTTCCCATCCTGCCTCCCCCAGTCCTTCTGGACTGGCTTCCCCAGTGGCCATGGGAGCTTTCCCACCATCAGTGCTTTTCTGCACTGGAAGATGCACCCTAGCATTTCCCAGCTCTGCAGCTCGTGACTCCACATCCCTCTTGGTTCCAGAAGGGACCATTTGGAGAATGGCTGCTTGCAGTTTTTCCATCCAGTCTCATCTCTGGGAGGCCTTAATGCATCCGAAATTACTGTGTACCTGAAGGGTTGGTGCCTTTCTGTGCCCGCTGACCCCACAGCCAAGGTGGGGAGAAATCCCACTGGCTTCAAGGCAGTGAGGGTTTCACTTGCTCTTTTCCAGGCTGCACTTTTTCACAGATCCGCTTGGGACCTTTTTCAAAACAACATCCAAGGGAGCTGCTGTGACCCAGGAGACTGGAATGTGTCCCTGGGAAAGCCTCCCTGGCACTGCCAGGCACAGAGCACAGCACAGCCATCCCTGCTGAGGGATGAACCTGCCTCTGATGGAACGTGACCGTGGTCCCCGCGCAGGGCCGTCCACAATGGCACTCATGCCCAGCGTGTTTGTTCCCCTGCTCTCCCATCTGCCTCTCGCTGAAAATGAGCTGGCCCTGGATGCGGATCGCACACACCAAGGACTGGATCCAGCTGTACCGGCTTGGGAGACAGCCCAGATTTATGGCACGAGCTGCACAGCCCATGCCTTGCGGTGCCAAGGGTGGGGGGCTGTTGACGCCTCAGACATCTCATAAATCCTCCTCAGAAGGAGCTGGCTCTCCCAGCAGCGCTGCCCCCACGTCAATGGGTCTCTGGCTCACAGCATCTGAGTGCTCTCAGAGCAGAGAGCAGCTCGTGTGGGAAGCCTTGTCTTGGGATGTCTGGCGAGTGGGATGAGTGACTGTTCAGGGCACCAAAAATCAGCTCTGCCTGAAACGCCTCCTTCAGTTTCTTTCTTCCAGTTTCCTTCAGTGTCTGGCTCTGTGCTTGGTCCCCTCCTCTCCTCCAAGCCCAACTGCCTGCCTGCCTTCCTATCCACACCCAGAAAACTCGCATGGTTTTACCCCTGCATCTGGCTTTGGACGTGTTAAAGCCAGAGCAGGACTGCATGAAACCCCTGGGGAGATGCAGCTGAAGAGGGTTCCCCCATCAAGGCTCCTTTGGACAATTTAGAGCCAAAGATGCTTGTTCTCGCTAGAACCTTTGCTTTGGTATCTCATCGGTCATTTTTTTCTTTACTTGAGTGTGTTATTTTAACCTCATGCCACTCTATAATACCAGAAACAAAATGAATAATAGTACCAGGCTCTTCAGCTATTTGCTCAGTGTTTCCCTGGGGTTTGATGCATGCTTGCCTTCCTATCCTCATTCCCTGCCAGTCTTTTCCAGCCAGGCAGAGCCCACGCTCTGTGCTTGTGCTGGGAATGCTGTCAGCACCTCTGTGGGGTTGGAGGTGACAAGCACAGAGATGAGGCTGGAAGACACAGTGGTGGCTCTCTCAGGTTTGCTCTGCAGTGAAAGCCAAGAAAAAACTAAAGAATCTCCCATATCCAAGCCAGTCCCTGTGGTATCTCATCGGACAAGGTGTCCATGCTCCCCCAGGTTCCCTCTTCTCTTGTGGCCAGGGTTTGTGCCTTACAAGGAGTGGCCAGTGAGCACCTTAACCCCACAAGGCACCAGCTGCCCCAGACCCTCTGCAGGGAAGCACAGACCTCCTGGAGCAGCTCTCACCCTCCTCAGCTGGGGTTGCTGTCCTGGTGTCCGTGCCAGGGGAGGACTCCTCTTTCAGAACAGAACACTCCACTTTCCCTTTTGCACATTTGGGTTGTTCCAATAGGTTTGGAGCGAGCTTGGCTGCTTGGGGAGATTACAGTGTCCATAAACAAGCACTGGGGAAGGAAGGGATATGAATTCCCATATTCTTCTGGCTAGTCTGGCAACTCGAGGAAGACACCGTATGCCAGAGGGAGGGAATGCCTCCTTAACTTCTCAGGTTTGCTCAGCCTTTGTGCAGAGCTGGAGTTCTGAATGTTGCCGTGAAATCCTAACCAGTAACGACAAAGCTGGGAAAAGCTCAGCCCTGGATTCTGATGGCTTTGGAGACCATGCTGTTTTACAGGCTGCATATCTGACAGCCCAGAGCTCTTACATCCTCGACCCCACCCCTGATGGTGTTCCTCCTACCCTGTCTATGTTCTGTACAACCTTCTGTGGGTTTCCACCCATCCTCTCCCTTGTCAGATGCTGACCCAGGCTGCAGCTCTTGGCAGCCTCTTTGTGGAAGATGAGACTTGAAAAGTAACCTGAAAGTGTGAAGAGGTGTCTTGGGTCAGGATTCTCAGCTGTAGCAGGGGTTCATGTGCTGGATCCTTGCTATTGCCCACACCCTGAAGTGTGGTGTTGCCCACACCCAATTCCACACCAGGATGCAGCAGCCACTCTGTGCCACTACTGTCCAGTGTCACAGGCTGGGGAGCTGAGATGTGGAAAGCAGAGTCACAAATGGCTGGGACCTGAAAATCAGCACGCAAGGGTTTATAAAGAGTTGGTCCTTGAGCTCCGCCCCGTTAATGTTTATTTTTAACAAAAGTTGGAATATTGTTCCAAAGGACTAGAAAAGGCCAACAGTGTACAAATATTTACAGAGCATAGAATAAACTGTCAGCCTCTTAACTTGACATCGGTCCCAGCTGAAATTGTGGCAAGCTGATACAAGGCTACTCAGAGACAATCAAAAGCTGTTTCTGCTCTTAAAAGCATGAATTCAATAGATAATTTTATGGAGTTTGGTCTGTAAACACCCTGGCCTTCCCTAAAAGCTGAAACTTGGTGATATTTTGTTCTTTAAATTCTCATTGACCAAAAATGACATTTGCACTGCTAAGTGGATCTAAGTCTGTCCAACAGTCAGACCTTGAATTGTGTCTGCTAATAGTCATCCTCTGATGGTGCTGCAGGAGTTTCTGGGGAGAGGTGCATTGCTGTCCTACTCTAATCCCCACACAACAGGAGCTCTTTAATGGTGATCTGGGGAAAATGGTTCTTGGTGGGGAAAAGTATTTGCTGCTGTGGTTTTAAAAGCTGAAGAAATGTGTTGTAGTAGAAATACATCAGTGTTCATTGCTCGCAGCATTTGAAAGGTTGAGGTAATTGAGGGTTTGGTTAGCTGGGCATCACAGAGCATGCATTTTGATTTAGAATCACAAGATCACTGAGGTTGAAAAAGCCCTCCCAGACCATCGAGTCCAAGCTGTGCTGGATCCCCACCTTGTCCCCAGCCCAGAGCTCTGAGTGCCACCTCCAGGAATTCCTGGGACACCTCCAGGGATGGGGACTCCAAACCTCCCTGGGCAGTTCCAATCCCTGAGCACCCTTTCCATGGAGAAATTCCTGCTGCTGTCCAAGCTGAGCCTCCCCTGGCCCAGCCTGAGGCTGTTCCCTCTCCTCCTGTCCCTGTTCCCTGCGAGCAGAGCCTGACCCCCCCCGGCTGTCCCCTCCTGTCAGGGAGTTGTGCAGAGCCACAAGGTCCCCCCTGAGCCTCCTTTTCTCCAGCCTGAGCCTTTCCCAGCTCCCTCAGCCACTCCTGGTGCTCCAGACCCTTTCTCAGCTCCATTCCCTTCCCTGGACTGAAGCCAGATAAATTTTATGCTTTCAAGAAGGAAGATGAAGATGTCATGGGCAGGACAATGCATTGTACCCTGGAAAGCCATGACCTTAAAAGTGACTTCGGGGTCTCTGCTGACAACATCAGCAAATATTGCTCGAGTGATGCTCTGGCTCCATGTGGGAATGCAATCTTGCCTGCAGAGACTGGGTAACACTGAGGATGGTGTCAAAGTTATCTGTTTATGACATTGATAAGACCGCACTGGAAGAGTCTTCCCATTTTTAGCCTTATGAGTTTCTTTTAAGATACTGAAAAATGAAAAAAATGAAAGGGTTCTGAAATGAGCTACAGAAAAACATCGTGTCTAAAGGGCATGTTTTAGTCAGAGATTAAAGTAGGTCAATTAATTTAACTTATCCAAGAAAATATGATGAAGTGACTGAACACTGTTTATAAGGCCACATTTCTACAAGAAGAATCTTTGATTTAGTGGAAAAATAAGGAGCAGGGCTTATGGCTGCTGGTGGAAGTGAGATGATGCCAGCTGTAACAGAGGTGTCCAGCTCACCAACCCAGCGCCTCAGCTCAGGGATAGGGTGGCTGCTCCTCTTCCCTGGGGAATGTGGCTGGACCCCATTTTCCACCGAACTAGTGCTGGAGAGCAACACAGGGACATCTCTGGGCACGATTCCTGCCCCTGAGTGCCCCTGACTTGCAGCCAGGGATAGGTGAACCTGGCCTTGTTGTGCTGCCTGTTCCCTGGAATTGTGCTGACGCTGGAGAGCATCTGGAGGAGTCACAGCCCTGATGCATTAGCCCCCAGCAGTGATGGCTGGATTTGCAGGCTCTGGGAAGTACTGGCTGCTCCGAGTCCAGGTATGTGACAGCATCTTAAATTAAGACTGTGAATTCATCTTTTGCTGCAATATAAGGCAGCAACCGACTTCACTGGCAAGAGGATTTCGTCTCAAACAATAAATAAGTGTTCCCTCCGTGCCAACAGCTGCTTACAGGTTGTACTTAAGCATGGAAACCAACACAGGTTGTCAAAAATAATAGGGATCCACCTTTACTGCTGCAGCTTGACAGCTTTTGAGAGCTGTGGAAACACAGAGGGTAGGAAAGCAGCTGGATTTTCCTGGCTGGGCATTCCTAGGGAATGACAGCTGCATTGCACAGAGGAGCAAACACGGTGCCCCTGAAAGACCAGGATGCTTCTGAGCTCTGGCTGGCCAGAAGCAGAGGGCTGGGTATGATTGTGGAGGCTCTTTCTTTGCATGTCAGTGGCTGCTCTGCGTAAATGTGCCGGGTGATTTGTTATCTTGACCTCGAGCAGCAGAATGATTGCTGGCATGTTTTCAGCCCCCAGCATGCAGGATAAATGCTTTCAAACTGCAAGGTCTCTCCTCGAGGTGAGAACACAGGATCTGCCCGTCAGGTTTCTGTGGGGTGAGGCACAGGTGCTTTTTAGGCACTGTGGTGCTTGGGAGCAGCTCTCCCTGGGGGTGTGCAGCTCTCTCTGGGGGTGTGCAGCTCTCCCAGGCCCTCAGGCCAAACTCATGACAGACAGATCCCTCCGTGGCCCTTCCAGCTTCTTATGCACAACAGCACTACATGACAGGATGCAAAATGAGCTCAGTCCCTTTGCTTGGTGGCCAGAGCAGATGGTAGGAATCTTCTAGAGGCCGACACATGAGGCATTTGGACTCTGAATCCTATTTTCTTCTCACTCTCTTGAGCACCAGGGATTATAGGCTTAGGCAAGTCAGCTGGGGATAACAGAGCTGTGTCCAAGGGCACGAGTAGAAAATGGGGAGGAAAATCTCTCCAAAACCTATTCCTCAACTCCAAAGAAAACATGAAGCAGCAGCATATAGCATCAGTTAATTCTCCTGCCACTGTTTTGGAGCCTGCTGTTTACATTCATGTGCTGGCTCACATAACACAATGTATGGCTCTTGACTCCAGCCCTGAGGACAGGACCCGAGCACAGCCGGGTCGTGTTCACCCCGGGGAAGAGTTCAACACAAAAGGGGTGCTTGGGCTGCCCTGTGGCTGCAGCTCCACCTGGCAGAGCACTTTCTCAAGTCTTTGGTAACAGAGGATGTGCCCACCCTGGCTCCTGTTTGAGGGGGGCTGGGCAGAGCAGGACCCCCTGTTCCATGGCACCAACCTTCCTCCAGCTCTTCACCTCCTAACTGGGGTGAAGCCCCAAGACAAGGGCTGAGCCAGCTCCGTGCTGGACTGCCAAGCACCCCTCCACTGCCTGGAGGGCAAGGATGTGGTCACCCTTCCTGAGGCGATCGAGCAATGCTCTCTGAAGGCTCTGTTATCACCATAGTGAAATCATCTGTACGTGACCCAAAGCAGGTACCTGTTATTACAGCCTGTGAATACAAGAAAATGCCTCCTAGCCAAACCTAACAGCCCTCTGTGTCCCATGGCAGAGGACACCAAGGCTGCCTGGCCCCTGCTCGTCACACCAGGGAAGGAGCACCAAGTGTCACCACCCTAAACAGGTGTCTCTTCACCTGGGTTTACAACTGTAATTCCCTACTCACCAGTACCCTTGTTCCCTCCAAAAACTCTTATTTAGGCTCAGTGGCACAAAGCATCTCCAGTTCTGAAAATAAAGAGTGAGCCTCTGTGGGATTCTCGTGCCTTCATTGTGATAAGAGAGGAAAAGTTGCTTAGAAAGTGATGCCAAATGCCCACAAATTTGTTTTCAAAACCCACGAATTCAACTCTGGTGCCCCTCTCACCACTGGAAATCTATTATTTTGAAATTGCAGCATTGTACAAATCCGAGAGTGGCTCCTAAGCACACATGGTGTGGCATGGCAAATATTGGGGGATCCCCTTCCTAGCTTCTCACATCAGCAGAGCAAGAGATGGAAACAGCTGTGAGAGCTGTGGAGTGCTGTGAGAGAGAAACTTCCAGAGAACGTGAAAGTCCTGTCTTCCCAAAGGCTGACAGGAGGTGGGTGTGCTCAGCTGTCCAGTGCCAAAACTATTGGCTGGTTCTCAGTTAATCCAGAACCTGTTGTGCCAGACAGGAGCGCTGGTACTCAGTGGATAGAGATGATAAATCTCCCCACACACCCTGGCTGTGGCAACTGTGTGGTTCTGTTCCTGACCCCTACCACTGAGGGGACACTGGGAGTGGGATGTGCAGGGCAGGAATGAGAGAAGATGTGCAGGGAGCACAGGGACTCCAAGCAGGGGCTGGAACTGGCTTGTGCTCACACTGATTTAACCTGGGAGAGTGGTGCCTGTTTAAGGTGGCTTAAGTTTGAATGAAGATCAGGATCCAGGAATTCTTAGAGTGCTTAAGTTCTGGGTTTGGGATGCTGTGGGCATCACAGCACATTAGTTATGGACAGTACAAGGAATGAGGATCTGAGAGAACATCCACCAACCTTCCTACCACAGCTTTGGGCTCTGTCTTGATGAGAAGTTCAAGTGCTGCCCAATTCCCTGCATGCTGTCTTTCTCTGCTCGTTTTCCTGCCACACAACAGTTCTGGGGGAGCAGTTTGGTTTCCCTCTCCAAAATCCACATTAACTGCTGTCCCTCCTCTGCTGCCCATGGCCATGACGTCTCCAGAACAGATCTTCCCAATTCCCTGGCCCTGAGACCCCTTTCATGCTCCCATGTCCCTTTTCCAAGATGAAAAAAGGCCAAGAGTTTTCTCTCAAGACAGAATCAAATATCACAAAAAAAGTTTCTTAAAATATCATCTCTCACTGGAAAAGGGTGAGTTTTCTAATTAGAAAAGACACATCAGGGCCTCATGGCTGTTTGAGGCAGGCTGGGCTGCAGCCAAGGGCTTTCACCATGCATCAGCCCAGCTCCTAGGGAAGACCTGATGGAGCATCCTGGGTGATGTAGTCCAAGCACGGAATTCTGTCATCCACACAGGGTGAGTGACGAGGGATTCCAAAACTGCAAGTTCAGTGAGTCACATCGGTGGCATCCCTGGGTCAAACTGCCTGGATCTCAGCCAGCTTTCCCTGGAATAACGTGGGCTGTGGGTTTTCACTGGAGAGTAAACATTTTTCCAGAGGAATGAGAAGCCTTCTCTGAGCACTGCAATAACCTCAGTGCTGCTCCTGGGGCTGCCATCCCTGAGGGTGACCCTGGGTACCCCGGGCTGTGCATATCTGCTTCCAGCACCTTCCAGAAGGAGGGCTGGCTGTTTGCTGGGGTGCAGCTCTGCCTCTGCTCTCCCACAGCCCCTGCTTCACACACCTGCAGCCATCAGCAGCTTTTCACCACAGAAAGCAGACTGCAGGATTTCCCTTTGCCCTCCTGGGCCGATGTGTAAAATCCAGGCTCTTAAAGGTCTTCATTGCTAATAATTGCTGTTACTGCCACCGTTGCTAATTGCTGTCACCATTCCCCATTCATAAATGTTCAGCTTTGCAGAAAACCAGGAAAGCTCTTACCCACAGTGCTAATTCCTTTGATGATAAAGTCCTGGATGTGCCATATCAGCCCTTAACCTGCCTGTGCCAGGGAGCCTTTATTTAGCATCAGCATTTATCACTGCTAAACGTATAAATAATACCATTAGCCACTCTGAGCAGTGATAAAATTAGCAGTGTAAACAGAGAAAGTGAGTGACCTTAGTGGAGAACCATTGTTGATTTTGACCCAACACCTACCAGCATGATTAGTCACAGCAGAACAGCTCAGGGAAAGGGGCCATTGGGGCTTGTTTGGAAATTAGAGACTCACAGTGTTTATTTTATGGAGCAGATCTAATTCCTGCTGCGTTTCTCCATAAGCACCAGGTCACGGCCCCACCTCCGTCCCTCCGGACGCTGCTGTTCCCTGGGGGCTCATCAGGCTCGTGTGAGTAACTCCTGAAAGCTGCACTGTCTTCCAGAGCAGCTCCCCGGCTCTGCTGCCTGCCAGGGGTGGGCTGGGGCAGGAGGTGTCAGGCTAACCCTGCCACGTGAAACCAAGGCTCTTCTGGTGGCTTCTTTCTCTTCAAACCCTGGAGGTTTTCCACACTGATGAGAAGTGGGATGCCCCTTCTCTTTTCTATCTGCCCAGCCAGAGCACATCCTGAAGAGCAGCAGGGTTTCCAGTCCTTCTCTGCCTAAAATCTTGGTGGGCACCTGGCAAAGGGATGAGTAGAGGAGCCAGCACAATCCCTGGCTGCTCTGGCAGCCACTCCATGAGGGGAAGGTGAGGCTGCTCGGGGAAGATGTGTCTGCTGAGGGGCAGAAAAATCTCTCAAATTTGCAGTAGAAGCAGCTACTCCAGCTGAACAGGCTGCCATGAGAGCTGCTGGAGGTGGAGACCCAAGCCATCAGCGTGCAGTGGATGCTACCTGTGGGTTCACACACTGCTTGTGCGTGTGCTGAGCTGCCAAAGCACAGACAAACAGGGAGCTGTCAGGACCTGGGGTACAGTAAGTGTGCTGCTTTGAAAAAGTTTCCCAGGTGTGGCTGTGAAAAGTTGAGATGAAATCAGAAAATGGTGCAAAATTTGCATGTCTTACTCACTTTTTGGAAGGGGGTCTTAAAGGTGACTGAAACCCCCATTTCCTGACACATCTCAATAATGGGAAGGATTTGTTCCCTGTGAGAGTGGGGAGGTCCTGGCACAGGGTGCCCAGAGAAGCTGTGGCTGCCCCTGGATCCCTGGAACTGTCCAAGTCCAGGTTGGACAGGGCTTGGAGCAGCCTGGGACAGTGGAAATTGTCCCTGCCCGTGGTGGGGGGTTGGAACAAGATGATCTTTAAGATTCCTTCCAACCCAAACCATTCTGTCATTGTGTGATTCTATGAATTACGGCCCTGTGCACTGGGAATATTTTTGGATCTGAGGACCAGAATCAAAATTCAACCTTTAGGATCATACTTCTTTTCCTACTCCCTATCATCCAACAGCATCACCTCAACCTTAGCCCTGGGTCCTGATCTCTCCAGTAGCCTGTCCAGCTGGGACTAAGCTGGAACATGTGAGCTTTACCCTCTGAAACAAATCCTCCCTCTCCGATTTTCTGTCTCCCTCACACAGATAGTGAGTAGCTAACAAATTATATGTTTAATGCATGTAAGAAACCAATTTTTCTCACAGGTCTGTTGTTGGACTGTGAAATGTGCCATCCTCTGCTCTTTGGGGTTGGGTGGGGCTGGTTTGCACAATGCTGGGTTTAAGGGAAGAGCTGAACTGTTCCATCCTGGGTGCTGCCCTGGCAGCAGAGCCGAGCAGAGGTTCTTCAGAAAAGCTGAAGTCCATGCAAAGGGTTGACTCTCCTAGGACAAGCTATTAATAGAAGAAAAGAAATGTTGGTTGGAGGGACTTCAGCAGGGTGTCTAGTCCCAAATCCCCATTGGATTGGAAGAGACACAGCTAGTCAAACGAGAGCTGATTTGGGAGGTTCAGAGCTGAACAAGACTGATGTCTTTCCAGAAAGATGACATGGGTATGTTACTTGATTTACCATAATTTAATCAAGCTGATCGTTAGGTTAATTGGAAGATCTGATGTAGAATGAAACGCACTGGAACAACTGAACCAGGGCTGTGGGAGGAGCTCCTCTTATTGCCAACTCAAAAATCAATACAGAACAACCACCAAAATATGTGCTCTGCAAGTACTCACTGGGGGAAAGACTCTGGCCTGCTCTGTGCAGGAAGACAAGCCAGATGACATCCCTTCTTGGGCTAACCAGCAGTAAATCTCTGAGTCCCCTCCTCAGCCACCCCTCTGGCTTTACTAAATCACCTGTTTCAGTTATTAGTTTGCATTATATGGGCACTGATGAGGTTTGATAGTTCCCTGCCTCACTGTTAGCATTTAGCTACATCCCACAGTAATAAATGAGAAACCAATATTGGAAACTTTGGCTGTGATCCTACTATTGTCCTACCTTGGGAAGAGGAGCATGGTTGGTTTTGGAGGTGAACTGGGTTCTGTGCAGAAATTCTCTTCCCGTGAGCAAAGTGTGTACCCAGACCTCAGGGAGAGAGGACACAGATCTCAAAGAGCAACAGAATCTCACTAATTGTGAGACACTCTGGTGAAATGAGAAGGAAAATGCCCTCATACCCCTCAGGGTACCCAGAGAAATTGTTCTGCTGTGGTTTCTTCATCTCACTCCTCTGAATCCCTCCTGCCCTTCACTCTGCCAGTGCTTGTCCATTCAAGATGCCCCTGATCCTCAGCCTGCTTGTTCTCCTTCCAGGAGAAAGTGCTCATCTGCTCCTCTCACCACTCCTGGACACACCCCAGCCAGAGTCCTCCGTTCATCCCAGATTTTTCTGACGTGCTGGTGTTTCTCCAGCTCCTGTGGCCGACTGCAGACAGGCACTGGGGAGAGCGTGTGCCCTAATGCAAAGCAGGTGCTGGTCAGCAGGGCTGCGTCAGGAAAGCGAGCGAGCTCTGACTCGTGCGTGTGTCACACTCGCTTTCCTGTTGTGCCGCTGACGGGCGCGTGTGACCCAAAGCAAACAGTACCTGTGCCATGCACTCCACAGCACTTCCCGCTGGCAGCTGCCAGGGGCTGGCCAGGGCAGCAGGGGAGGTGCCAGAGCTGCCCACAGCTCGTGGGTCTTGGCTTGCAGTGAGCGGCAGCATCCTCAGGAGGGAGAGCAAACCACTTTCCCACCCTGCTTCCCTATTTCCCATTTGCTCCCTGCCTGAGTTCCCATCACTGCTCTGGCCCCATTCTGCATGGTATCCATTTCTCAAGGGCCTTCCCTGGGTTTGGATCTCCTCCTGACGCCTTGCAAGCTGGGATGAACATTCCTGCAATCCCACGCTGGCCATGGACTCCCACACTCTGTGCCACCCGCAGTTTCCTTTTCTTCTGTTTGTTGGCTGCTTGTCCCAGCCGGGTGTTCTGTGTGTCACCTCCACCACAGGACAGGGAATGGGGCTCTCTGAGGCCACTGCATTTGCTGACATTGCTGAGCCAAGTTAGCAATGGCTTAGCAAAAGCCTCTTTGGCTTGAAAATGAGCCTGGGTGAGCTCAGGCTCACAAAAGGAGAAATTTTGCCGGGAAAACAGAAGCAGGAAAGAGAGATACTCTCCCTGTATGGATCCTCTGCAGCTGAAGCGAGCAGGAAAAATTATAGAGACACTCCTCTCCAAGGGGGCAAGGCTGGCATGAACACAGAGCCACCAGGCTGCAGGGGGAACCCGGCTGCAGAAGGTTTTGGTGGCACTCATTGACTCGGCAGTGGGATGGAGGAGAGGCTCCACTCACGGAGCAAAGAGCATTGATGAACCCAGAGCCTGCAGGGTGCAAGGATCAACGAGAGGATTTACCTTTTAGACCTGTCCTCCTTCTGAATCCGATATTGGGTGACACTTCCCACCCGTCAGCCCCTTGCTGTGGTTCAGGACACTGTCCAGCACCCTGCCCAGCACACCTACGTCCCATGGGCTTGCCCATCCAGCCAGGCTGTGGCCGTGGGCTCGTGCCTGCCCAGAGACACAGCTCAGCTGTGCGTTAACAAGCCCCGCCGAGCTGATGGGGATCTTGCAGAGCTGCCAGTTGCATTCCAGCTCGCTATGTTTTAATTTATTCAATCCATAGGCTGCCTATTGTGAGGATATCAGCGCTGAGAAGCAAAATCCAAATCCAGAACATTGCAGAAGAACCAAACTGCCAAAATGCAGAGACAGAGAGACAAAGTAAATCTGTCATAAGGCGGTCCTGACAGACCTCCCACCCCGAGAGGAGCCAGTTCCCAATTAGCGCAAAAGAACTTGGGCAAAGAGGAGGAACAGATTCAAAAACAAATGAAAGGGACCAAAAATGGTCAAGAAAAGGCCAGTGGAAATACTCAGGTCAGCGCTGTGCCATGTAGCACAGGGGGTGTCCCTCCGTGCCTTGGAGCCCTCCCCTGGCACAGACCTGCCCCAAATGGTTCCTGCAAATTTTCCAATGATTTCAGGAGTGAGGATCTGTCCAAGAGCAGCTCCTGTCCCTGCCTGGCATCCAGGACGCTGATGTCAGCCATGATGGCAGCTAGAGATGAGTGGAGCAGATGGGCACAAGGGAGGCTGTGTGGGCCATGGGGTGTCAGGGGTGTCACTGTGGGGAAATGAGCACAGCTCATGGGGACATGGGTGGGGATTCTGGGAGGAATGGACAGGAAGGGCATTGACAGGAGCCAAAACTCCCTCCCAAGGTCACTCTACACCCAGCCAGAGCTGAGTTTTGTCCCCGAGGGGCTCTATGACATGGCCAGCAAATGGCAGGTCATGAGCCAGCAGAGAAACTGCTGTGTTGGTGCTTGCAAGGGGCAGCAGGGCTGCGGTGTCACATGAGGTGCCATTCCCTGTGACAAGTCTGAGCTGGGGCATCAGCGTGGGTGGGACTCCCATAGCCCTGCAGCTGCCTGTTGGTGCTGTTGGATAAGGAGGGACACCAGGGGAGGAAAACAAAAACAAAAAACTCTTCTAACAGTATAAATCACTCAAGCTCCCTGGCCGTAACACCATTCCAGCCGAGCATCTGCCTGGGGAGCCGGAGGCCGGAGGGATGTGGGGTGTGACCTCCTGCATATCTCAGCGCTCCTCAGGTCTCCTCCCCGTGCCAGGCTCGCGCCCAGACAGCACAGTAAGAGTTGCTTCCCGTAAAAGAGCTCCCCAGCCCCACTGGCTTCCAGGGCTGCAGCCTGCACTGATCTTGCTGTGATAAAATAGTTTCCGACTCACTTTGAAGCTCTTGGGCTCCAAGTTCAGGCTGTGTTTGTTGGCTATCTCAGAAGGGATGCTTGGGATGCTGCAGGGGAAGGAGCTGACATCCGCATGCTGCTGCCCCTCCTGGTGAGGGGTCAGGGTCCCTGTCAGGATATGGGACCCCCACATCAACGCCGAGCCTGGTCCTGACTCCTGGCTCATTGTCAGGTTGGTTTGTGCAAACACCAAGCCAGTTCTCTAGTGTCTGGGCATGTTGGAGTGGCCAGAGGAGAAGGTGTGGGGGAAAGGGGGTCACCAGCTGCTGTCAGATAAGCCCATTAAACTTCCAAAACCAACCAGACACCAAGCATCACCCCTCCCCAATATCATTCCAGTCTGGCTCATCCAACTCTTCCTCCTGGTGGGCTCCTTTCCCTGCTCCTGCCCTCCCACTGCCCACCCCCTTCCCTGGGCACCCTTTGGCTTTCTGCACTCCCTGCAGTGCTCTCTGTTCCTGACTAACCTAAACAACTCCATGGGCTTTATGAATTTTTTCCCCTTGCTGCTCATCCTGGTTTCCAGAGCATTGCAGACTATGCAGATCATAACAGCTATATTTAAGGTTGCCTGACAGTTTCCATGATATGACCCATTGTTCGGTTGCTTGCAACACTGCCAAACTTTAACCCTTTGAGCCGAATAACTCGAGACTGCTCCAGCAAGTCCAGTCCTTTTGAAAAGAAAAACTTGGGGGAAACACTTGATTTCTTATTGAGGCTTTGTTGGGAAGCCTCTCCTTCAGAGCTTTGCAGGACAGCTCAGGGAGGGATCTTTGGTCTCAGGACTCTGTCTCTACTCTTGCGTGTCTTGTGGCAAATCCACCCAGTTACAGAAGGCTCTGAAAAGCAGTTTTTCCTCGAGCCCCCCTGATGCAGATCTGTGCCAGGGCTATCCCCTGTGGCTGCTATGACTGCAGCCAGTGACTGCCCCTCTCCCTCTGCCCACACCAACACCAGCAGGGCCACGCTGCAGCACAGCCCCTGGCACTCCCCCACTGCCCGCATGGCAGATGTCACCTTGCCCCTGACCCCTGAGCTGCTGTGCCAGGCTGTCACTTTGTCCCTGGGGTGGATGGCAGGGACGCTGTACGTCCTGGCTGTTGGTGCTGGGACACTGCTGTGCCTGGCTGCCACATTCCCCTGCTGCCTGCAAGTGGCCGAGGCGGCAGCAAGAGATGCCCTTGCCCACTCCATGTTTGGGACACTGACTCTCTAGTGACCTTCTGTGCACCACTCTAAAGACAGATTTGCTGGTTTTACAGTCGTTTTTGAAAAGAAAAGTCACATTTAAATACTGAATTTTTTCCCCCTTCACTTTTAAACATATTGAACATGTGTTGCAGTGTGTACGTGATTGTGCGTGCAATGTCACCACAGCTTGGCCTTATCTAACCACAGGATCTCAGCAAACAAAGATTGTGCAATTAGTAAAGCTGGTTCCTATAGAACAAATAAATAAATTGTGTCTTCATATGCCCAAAGCTCTCTCACGGAGCATACGTGTCAGACTAAGCAAAACCACACAAATGTGTTCAAATGGCATTTTTACACTGCACCTTCATAGCACCTCCCTTGTTTTTGTTCAAAGAGAGCTCTCAGCACAGAGCCCAGCAGGAAAGCTGGCAGCCCTGTAGGTCTGCACCAGGACAAAAGGTTGGTTTTTCCATCCTGCCTCCAGGTTTTGAACCCTGGCTGTGCCATGGAGGATCCAGCTACTCCAGCCACCTCTGATGAGGGAATTTTGGAAGCTCATGCAAGCTCTGTCAGTGATTCCTCTTTGCCCACTGTTTTGAAATGCTCAGAGAACATCAACACAACCTCTGTGCAAGCAGTGCCAGGCACATGCTGTTCCACCCCTCTGTCCCCGACGGCCAGCACACGTGAGGTTCCTTGATCCCTACGGAATTCCTTACTCACATACCCCACACAAGCACCAAAGTCCCATCCTGGATGGTGCCCTGAAGCTGTTGGCAGTGCCAGTTATGCCCTGTTCATGTCACCATAGTTAAAAAAAACAAATCCACATGCTCAGGCACTAAAACAAGTACTCAAACACTGCCTGGAACTGATGGGCCCTGCACGAGCTGCGTGCTTATCCCATGTGCTGCACAAACTGCCTGGATTGCTGGGGGGAGGCCATGGCTAACAGAAATACTCAGAATAATACTCAGAATTCAAGAGAGATTTTCCATGCAATTCCCTAGCCAAAAAGCTGACACCAGTGATTTTCCCAAATTCCATTCAAGTTCCCTCCTCAGCAACGAAACACCCTTGAAGAAGACAGGCAAAAAGTGAGGAAATAGAGGAAAGTTCTTGTGTGCCTCCAAATTGTCCTTTTAATTGGTGGAGAGCTCATCATCCACCCAAATTGCAGATGACATTTTGTATGACACCCCACCACATGTGCTACACTGGAGACCACCATGGACTTCTGCCCCCCAGGTGTCCTTTATAATTCCATGGAGAGCACAGAGCCAGCACTGGCTCTTCCTGTCCTCTCAGGAATAATATTACACAAGCCACTTAAAAGAATGATGGGCTTTCTTGCAGTCATTCTGAAACTTGAATATTTTATAACGACTAAAATGATCCCAGCGAATTCCAAGGACGGCCAAGGAGCTCAAAATGATCCGATCATGTTTCCAACCATGAGACCTTTGGAAAGAGCCCCAGAAAGAGGGGGAAACTCATTAATTTTATGTTTTAATATTCAACAAACAGAGCAGCCTCTGCAGAGCAGCAGCGTCCAGTTGAAAGTGTTGAGGAGTTTATTTTTCTTCAAACCTGCGATGGGGCCGAGTTTGGGACTCTCTGTTTAGCTTTTCAGCCTCTAGTTACATTGTGTAAACAGTTTATTTAACATCATTTTTGGCACTTCTTCAGTAAACCCACCATAATAATCCTACTGGCAGACCAAACAGATCACAGATTAGCAGACAAAGCTGCTGTAAAACACCAAATTACCCATCCCCTGCTTTCCTGTTTGCAGGAGATGTGAAGTCCTGTACTTAGTTGTGTTTATGCCTCATTCCGTGGCTGCACCACCAGGTCATGGAGCTGCTCCAATTAATGCTCCACCTCAGCCTCCAGCGGCACTGAAACAGGGAAGCGCCGGGGGTGGGGGGGAAGGATTTTTCGGCTCTTTTAGAAGCTCATAAAACGTGCTGGGGTGCTGGCTGTTGCTTAACAGGGAAGGTATGCTGGCTTGATCCAGATTGGAAAAGACTCTAGACTAATGCTAAAGTCACCTATTGCTTACATTTCATTTTAATGTGCTTGAGTTCAATAAAAGTTTATCATCTCCATTAAAACGGTGCCTATTGAAACTGATTTAATCTCGTTAGCGCAGAAAACCACATGAAAGGAATCAAATTCACGGACAAGATTGAGCACAGTTACTTTCGGAGCATAAATTACATAAAAGCAAGGGATAATCAGCCAGAGCCACAGAGCCTGTCACCTGCATTACTCACATATTTATGCCAACACGCTTTGCTGGGGAAGGTGCTGGGCACGAGCCATATCTCAGCGGGACTGAGCTCCTGCCAAGCACAGGAGCGATCGGCTGCTTAATGTCACAGCATCAGCACGCTCCTGAAGAGCCCATGAATTGTGTTACACTGGAACAAACAAATGTCATGTGTAGGGGTGCTGCTCAAACGTCTGCTGGCAACAACGCGGCTCTGAACCTTGCTTCGGTGCTGTCCCGCTCAGAGCAGAGCAGCTCTGCCTTTCCCCAGGGAGCAGCAGCTCCACCCCTGCCCTGGTGCCCAGGGACTGCTCTCCCTGGTGCAGGTGTTGGGGCAGGAATGGGCTGTTAGGGTGGGCATGGCACCCTAACATGGCACCCTCCTGCAGGGAGGTGCAGAGATGGATTCCAGCCAGGCCCTTGTTGACCCTGCCAGGCTCTCCAACGCACTGCTGGCACTGCTGGCACTGCTGGGATATCCTTGAGTGAGGAGGGATGGCCTCACCTCATCTGGGCACTGTGGAGCCAGAGCTTGGCTCAGGGAGATGCACTGGGGCTACAAATGCAGCTCATCTTGTTGGTGACAGGGACGAGGGAGAAGGGCCCTCCTGTGGCCCTGCAGCCTGGTTTTGCTGTCTCCATCTCCTGATGGAGTGTCCTATTTCCATGATGGTGGGCACAGACGGGGACAAGAACCAGCTTTCAAACCCACTGCAGGTGCAACCAGTGGGGCTCAGGTCACCTGCTCTGAGGCTGCAGACACTCACACAGAAAACAGATGAGCCTCATCCCACTGGCCAGCACGGCCAAGAGTATCAATGGTCCTGACAACTGACAAGGGAGGTGATTAATTAGTGCATGAGCATCTCCCCAGTCACCACTGATCTGCTGGTTCCATGTACTGGAGCTTCTGATGTACGAAAATCTGCCCCTGCAGCTTGCTCGTGCCTGATATGGAGCAGACACTGGGCTGCAGTGATGCCTTAGGTGTTCACTTTTATATTTTCTCAAATCCTGTACTGTTAGTGTAACTCTGAAGTTTCCTGTAGCTCTTTAAGTGCTGTTCTCTCATGCTCACACTGACATAACAAAGCCTCTCCAGCTCGCTCTCCAAGGACACCCAGACCCTCCTGGGCCCAACAACTGCAAACCTTCATCTTGGGGAGAGAAAGGGGGGCAAGCTTGGGCAAATTCCATCCTTGCCTGGCTTCTGCTTGGGCAATTGATGCTGATATCAAAGTGGGAAGAACTCGGGAGCTGTCATTGTCCATTTTGGGATGCACTGAGGCAGGAGCCTCTGGAGCCCAGAGTGTGACCTCTAAAGGCCTTTCCAATCAATCCCTCCTTTATTTCTTTATTCCTTTCTAGTCTCTAAGTAGCCATTTAAGGTATCAGCACCAGGGGGACACCTCACACATGGAGTTCCTGATGTTCCCAAAGCAGTATTATGTCACAAAGCCCACACGTGGCCCACAGGTCCCATCACAGGTACCACCCCAACAGGGATCCAGGTGCAGGTTACAGAGGCTTTGGTACACTACAATTGCAAATAACAGGAATATTGGTGCTTGCTCAGGAGCTTTGATCTGACCACATCAAAGCTTCTCACAGGGGCCAGGCAGGCACAGGATGTCTGTGCATGAGTCTGATTCTGCTGCTTCCTCACCTACAGGAAACAACTGCAATTAATTTATATGCCTTCATCATTTTTGATACATGTATGCAGCTGTGTCAGGGGAGGGTTGGGCTGGGTATCAGGATTAGTTCTTCCTGCAGAGGGTGCTGGGCACTGCCCAGGCTCCCCAGGGAATGGGCACAGCCCTGAGGCTGAGCTCCAGGAGCATTTCGACAGCACTGCCAGGGATGCCAGGCTGGGATTGTTGAGGTGTCTGTGCAGGGACAGGAGCTGGATCAATGACCCTGTGGGTCCCTTCCAGCTAAGGTTGTTCTGTGATTGTATGCAGCCAAGACAGGCTGGTGATCTCTCCTTGCACACCTCCTTCCAACTGACAATATTGGTTCTATGAAAACATCTCTGGTCATCTGGATGCAAGGATTGTCCCCAGAAACATTTATGAAAAGAAGCTCTTTCTCGTCAACATCCCAAGGTCAAAGGGATGTGAGCAGGATTTACCCACTATTAAAAATCTCACTGAATGTAGGAAAGTTCACAGAGGGTTTGAACAAGATTTTCCCCCTTTCAAATGACTGCCTGTGTACACCACTTCAGAGGGAATGAACGAGCATGAAATTCAATTATACAGGCACTCAAACACTTGAACCAGAATTTCTTCCCTTAATCTTTATGTTGAGGACAGGGTAAGGCTGCGAAGCCATTCTCAGCATGACAGCACTTTATTTCATCTGCAGTCCTGGTAAGATACACAATTCACTTAACTGAAGAGCAGGGATTTTGAGCTGCATGCTCTGTAAGCAACACAGCCTGGATGTGCTGCCCATCACTGTCAGACTGCCCCTCGGAGAGGCAGCTGGAGAGAGCAAACAGCCCTGAGCTAGTGAGACAGGAGTCTTTACCAGGCTCCCACAAACATCCAGGGATCCTGCAGGAGCATTGGGGTGGTCTGGTGAAAAGGCAGAGCCCTGAGCAGCCCATGTTCCTGTGCAACACACACCTGAATCCACAGGAAATTTTTGCTTTCATCCTGTCCTGCAGACACCTTGGAGCTACAACTGACTTATAACTTGTTTTCTTCTGGGCTGGAGTTTCATTTGCACAGCAAAAAGCAGAGCTGTGTCAAGCCTGGATTTATCAGGGACACCAAAGTTCCCAATTTTGTAGCATTCAGGGAAGTGGCCGAGTGGCAAATGCGAGGTGTACTGATATGCTGGATATTGGAATAGTAGTTTATAGAATCACAGAATCGTGGAAGGGTTGGAAGAGACCTTAAAGATCATCTTGTTCCCACCCCCTGCCATGGGCAGGGACAATTTCCACTGTCCCAGGCTGCTCCAAGCCCTGTTCAGCCTGGCTTTGGACAGTTCTAGGGATCCAGGGGCAGCCACAGCTGCTCTGGGCACTCTGTGCCAGGGCCTCCCCACCCTCACAGGGAACAATTCCTTCCTGATAACTAATTTACACCTCCTTTCTGTCACTTTGTCCTGTCACTCCATGCTCTTGTAAACACCCTTTCAGTTTCTCAGTTTCTGCAAGTGTGAAGCACTCTGCTGCGATCAGCTGGAAATTACAAACCCCTAAAGATGACAGATGTGTTTGAAGCTGCTCAAAATGGGTTTCCTGACGTGATTTACCAGGTCACAGCACTCGTGGCAGAGAAGCGCCCTCAGAACAATGTGTTATCCTTCAGGCTGCTCTAAACAGCAATGCACAGAGCTCTAATTTGATTAAAATAATGGTCTTTTCCTTTCACATCTACTCAGATTGCAAATGAGTGGGGCAGGTCCCAAGCTCTGTGCCAGCACATGGCAGGGTGAATGACACCATGGCCAGGGTCCCCTTTGGCTGAACTCCTGCCAGGGCAGAGGATGTCCCACAGTCTGTGCTGGCTGGATCACATCCTGATCTCACCTGAGCCTATGAATTCCAGCTCCACATCCGTGAGTGGCATTAAATCAAAGTAAAATTGGCATAAGATTGGAACTGAACCCACTTTGCTGGTGTTTAAAAACAAGAGAAGTCTTATTTTGGAAATTTTTGCACTTTAGAACAGCTTCCGCCTGCCAAGGGACCTTAAAGCTCATCTCATTTCACCCCTGCCGTGGACAGGGACACCTCCCACTGTCCCAGGTTTCTCCAAGCTCCATCCAGCCTGGCCTTGGGCACTGCCAGGGATCCAGGGGCAGACAAAGCTGCTCTGGGCACCCTGTGCCAGGGCCTGCCCACCCTCCCAGCCAGAAATTCTTTCCCAACATTCTATCCATCCCTGCCCTCTGGCAGTGGGAAGCCATTCCCTCTTTTCCTGTCCCTCCATCCCTTGTCCCCAGTCCCTCTCCAGCTCTCCAGGAGCCCCTTTAGGCACTGGAAGAGGCTTTAAGTTCTCCCTGGAGGCAGGTTTGGTACACTACTAAATTCTCTTCAGTTGTGCTGTAATGATTATTTACTCTTTTCAAAGATGGCAAAGCACATATTCACTGGTGGAGTGGCTGAGGACAGCCCCATGGCCATGCAGGTTAGCTGAGACCTACACATCTGGCTAAGCCCATGAGAAGATTAAGATACTGTCAAATGTGGTTTCTGTAGGGGAGAATTACAGCAGAAACAGAGTTTCCTGCACAGAACTGGCTGTTCCTGTAAGCAGACAGTACAACTGACCTTAAATTGAGCCCTGCAGCCCCTCAGTGAAGGTCCAGGACGTGTAAAAGAAATATCTCCTAGGCAGAATTTTGTAAGATGTTTTCCTAAGCAGAGAGCACAAAGTATTCAGAGCTGGGTGCGCAGAGACACAAGAATTTAGTCACTGCAGCTTTCTGACCATGGCTTTGAAACATCAGAATTTTTTAAAAAGAGCAATAAATGTGTTTCCTCTGCTTGCATTAAACACTGTGCAGATTTCTGTCATGAGGAATGAAAACAGGAGCTGGGTCAGCAAATGATAATGAGCCTCCATGTGCCTTTTGGGGGGTCAATGCCAGATCACAGAGCCCAGGCCCACGCCAAGAATCCGAGGGAGGTTTCCTGGAGCAGCTCAGAACATGAACAACCTCGACATGCTGGTCCCAGCGCCCTGAACGAGTCCCCAGCCTGGGAATTGTTGCTCATTTGCAAATGCCTGCAGCTCCTCTGGGCACTGGAGAGATCTGTCACACAGCACTGATCCCCAGTGCTGAGCACTTATTTTGTTCCTTACTGGAGGGAGGTGTTTTTGCCGAAGTAGAAATTTTAATGAAAAAACAAACACCTCATCTTTCTTCCCTTGACCTCTTGGGAGGATTTTCGTGGAAGAAAACCAGAAGAACACTTTAGAAGTAAATTGTTCTCAGTTATTAAAAGCAAATAAATAAACAACCCTTGCTGCATTCCCATGCAAACAGGAACACTTTATTATAAAGATGAAAAAACTATGTTTTTGTGAAAGGAAAAATTAATCCCACACAACATCCCCATAGCCCCGGAGGCTTTTGGCCTTGACTGGATGTGCCTCCCTGCTCCAGTGCTGGAAGCTGTATTGCCACATGTGGGGCTCTGGTGTCCCCAGGAACCACCCTGGGGCAAGGGATTTGTGGAAACCAGGGGCTCTGTGTGCAGGAGCAGCGCTTCACCTGCCTCCTGTGCCATGGTGTGTGGTGTATCGGTCATTTCTGAGTGACCTCTGGTGTTGTTCTCTCTCCCAAACGTTTTGGGATCCAGAATGTGAAATGTCCCTATTGAGCTTGGTGGATGCGGATAGGAACCATCTTGCTGGGAGGCCTAAGCTCTGCTCCCGTGGGAGAGGATGACTATTTCTTTTTTTGAAAAGATGTGTCCTGATGGATGTTCCTGCCACACAGCCCTGTGAGCACCTCTGGGGTGATCCTGCTCCTCTGCCCAGCCCTGGGAGCACCTCTGGAGTGTCCAGCTCTGTGGATCCTCAGCCCAGCAGGGACAGGGTGCCCCTGGAGGGGGTGCAGAAGAGCTGAGGAAGGGCCTGGAGCATCTCAGTGCCCAGGACAGGCTGAGGGAGCTGAGGCTGCTCAGTCTCAAGAGGAGCCCCAGCCGAGAGGGACCCTCAGCCCTGGGTGTCCCTGGATGTCCCTGGGTGTCCCTGGGTGTCCCTCGATGTCCTTGGATGTCCCTGGGTGTCCGTGGGTGTCCCTGGTTGTCCCTGGATGTCACTGGGTGTCCCTGGATGTCCCTGGATGTCCCTGGGTGTCCCTGGATGTCCTTGGATGTCCCTGGCTGTCCCTGGCTGTCCCTGGCTGCAGAGAGGGCTCCGAGCAGGGCCCAGGCTCTGCTGCAGAGAGGGATCCAGCAATGGCTCCAGAGCAACAGGCAGGGACTGATCCCAGCAATTCCTGATCCCAGCGATTCCTGATCCCAGCAAGTGCCCTGCACAGGAGGCACCACTTCTGCCCTGGGCAGTGCCTGAGCTGGAACAGAGCCCAGAGAGGGGTGCAGTGTCCTCCCTGGGGATGTTCCAGAGCTGCCTAGACACACTGCTGTGCCCTGAGCTCTGGGATGGCACCGTTGGAGCAGGGAGGTGGCACCAGAGTGGATTCACTGAGGTCCCTCCCAGCCTGATCCAGCCTGGGATTCTGTGATCCTTCTCTCCTCCATCTGAGGATCTCACTATCCTGGCACAGGGCCTGGCTGTTCCCTGGACAGACTGGGGTTACTGGGGATACAAAACTCTTTTCCAGAGCTATGAGCTGCAGGGTGAGGTGTGAGCAAGGTGAGCTCAGCCACCTTCACACCTTGCAGGAGAACTGCTGCTCCTGATGGGAATGCAAGGTAGTGACGTGCACAGATGTGAGTTTCTCACTTCCCTCTCACCCAGACTGTTCAGCTCCTAAATTGTCCAAGGCACTTGCACTATGTTTTGGGCCATTTGGGTGATTTGGGAACATTGACCTCTTCCTTGCTCACCCCTGGAGAGGAACACGAGAGCATTGCTTGTCCTGCAGAGAAATTCCAGCCAAGCTTGTTACTCATTTTGGTGTTTAACATTCCCGTAGATTATCCAGCTCTGCCTGAGAAAAATGTGCTTGGAAGCAGTGGAGTATTGTGTCTGGGGGGAGCAGTGGCTGCCCCCGGGGAGCTCTCCTCCTGCAGACCTTTCCTGCCAAGTCTCAGTTCTCACTCCATCGCTCCTGCCAGCTCCCAAAGCCCTGGAGGCCCCATCTCTGCAGGAGGCTGAGATGGGCACATCCCCAACCCCCTGTCCCCACAGCGCATGGCACCAGGAAACCATCCCACCCCACAGCCCCAATGCAGGGGCACAGGAAAGGTGTTGCCCTGACCTGCCAGTGTGGGCATTTGGAGGGCGTTATTTGGGCTTTGGCTGCCTTTTGGCTGTAAATTTTTGTCGTCTTACAGCTGCGATTCAGGAGTCAGATCAGCACTGAGGCCTGCCAAAGCTCCGGGCCCTGCTCCAGCCCGCGGGCACAGGCCCAGCCTGAGGAGGACACACGAGGCAGCCTCTCCTGGTACAACCAAAGCTCTGATCCTGATGCCTTAGGTTTGAACTTTTCTCTGTTCCCACCCTGCAGTGCCCAGTGTGACTCTGCAGGTCCCTGGAGCTCGTTCAGTGCTGTTCTCTCATGCTCACACTGACATAACAAAGCCTCTCCAGCTCGTTCTCCAAGGACACCCAGACCCTCCTGGGCCCAACAACTGCAAACCTTCATCTTGGGGAGAGGGGGGTAAGCTTGGGGAAATGAGATGATTAGCTAAAGTTTTAGTTGGTGAATTGATGCTGATATGCTCATTTACCCCAGGTTTGCAGGTGTCTGTGCAGGCAGAAGGCAGCAGCCTCTGCTCACCCCAGCCCAGCTCCAGTGACCAGGCAGCACTGGACCAGTACTGAAGGACAGCACAGACATCAGGCAGGTGTCTCAGCTAGAGCAGACACTTGAGGGGAGTTTCATCACTTGGTTTCAGCAAGTTGTTCATTCTGCTAAATTCAGCTCTGACTCCGAACACATCTGTGCTGATCAGTGCTGGCAGCTGTTCACATGTGCCATTATAATTCCCCTCGGTGCTGCTCTCCCTTCACATCTCTGCTGCTGGTGCTTCTCTCCCAAAGCCCTTCTGAGCCCTCCCTCCCCTTTATCAGCTGTCAGTCACATATTTTATTCACTCTCTTCAGGTTATCACACTGGATCCCTGCTGCTCTCCTGAGGACATGTCTTCTGCTCCATCCCACACAGCCCATCACCCTTGGGATCACTCCAACTCTGTGCCCCAAATCCACTTCATTTGCTTCTCTGGGTCTTTCCATCAGCCTCTGCTCTGCCTCCTGCCCATGCTGGCAAGAACAACTTTTCGATTCATCCTCTGCACCACATCCCCCACAGCAGGTTCCCATCCACACCTCCAACACTAATAGGGACAGTCCCAGCACACCGGAGGTTCACAATGGCTCTATCCTTACTCCTAAAGTAAAACCAGCCAGGCCCTCTTCCCCAGCCTTGGGGCCAAGTGGCAGGACCTAAAATCACTGGGAATGATGACATTTATTCATCCCAGGAGAAGCTCCCTGTCTTCAAGCTGGGCAGGGTGGCTGGGCTGTGACAGGCACTGCCCCACAGCTGGGCACATGCTGGTGAAGCCCAGCTCACCCTGCCCAGGTGTGCTGACTGCCCAAGGCCATGGCATGACCCCTTTGCTCACCTGGACACGGCTAGCAGCTCCCAGATACGCTGCTACGACCATACAGAAACTGGAGAGGGATAAGAAAATCTCCAGGTGGTATAATTGCCTCCCATCCCACCTGCACAAAGCACTTATCTCATTCCCAAGGGGCTGGGATACAAACAGGAGCAGCGTGTCTGATCCTGGGGCGAGCGCTGCTCCAGCCTGGGATCCTCCAGAGAGGAAAGCAGCAGCTCAGCAAAGCTCCAAGCCTGAACCTTAGGGAAACAGTCCTGTCCACAAGCTTAGCAGCAAACCCTGGCTGCCTTGTTCTCATCCTGGTCCAAATTCTCGCAGCGTGGGTGGGTGGGAAGCTCCCTGAATTGCTTCCCTTCTTGCTGAAATGGGCTGAAATTCAGAGCTGATCACATTTTCCCCTGTGCCTATCAGAGCCCAAACGGGAAGCCCAGTAACCGACACATAAAGCTACTACTGATAGCTGCACACTTGTTCCAGACAAAAGATCAGGAGATGTATGTCATAAAAAGGCAGAGATGTCTTCCAGATGTTTTTGTGTGTTGGGTCTGCACAGATGTTTTCGATGTCTGCCCATAAATGCAAGAAATGTAAAACATTTGTGTCCCACAGATGTAGAGATTAAATTATGCAAGAGATGTGATAAATCTCTGGGTAATGCGAGAAGACCATGAACTATTCACATTCATTGTTTTTAGTAAAAATCAGCCCCATTTTCCAGAATGCAGCTGTGAAGGAGAATTTTATTGTTATTAAATGTGACTAAACATTACGTAGGAGGTTGAAAAGCAGCGCACACGGAGCTGTATGGATCCATACATTGCAAACAGTGGGACAGCAGGTGAGGGCTGCTGCAGCTCAGGGGCTCAGGTGGGACACAGGTGACACATCTTGGCCATCTCAGCCATGCTGAGGGCAGGGCTGGCAGCTCACATCTCCCAGGCACAGCCTCTCCTGCCCCACGACCACCTCTGCACATGGGAGAGAGCTCATCCAGAGCAGGGTGGGACGGGCAGGTTTGAGGCAGAGCTGGAAATGACCTCAGCACCCAGCTCTGCCAGGGCAGAAATTAATACGAAGATGCTGTTTAAACAACGTTGCTTATTTCTTGCGATATCACATGCCAGTCAAGCACTTAATACTAAACCCCAGCTGAACCTCGTGCTCAGGTCCTGGCTGCATTTCCAAACTGTGCTCAGCACCAGGGTGGACTCTGCACACACCTGCTCAGCACAGCAATCCCAGGCCCTGGGGGGAGCCCTGGAGGGTTGAAAAATAATGCTGCAAAATCCTGTGGTACCTCTCTGACCCCAACCCCACACACATCCTTGCACACTGATGGCCCAGCCCACATCCCAGCCAGCTCATTCACTGCCAGGAGCAAGGGGCACAGCCCCAAGAGCAGCTCTGGAGGCCTTGTGCCCCAAGGGCTGCTGTGCTTTGTTACAGCTCTGCCCCTGTTACATCAGAGAAGTGCGAGGTTTGTGTTTGTGTTTGTCAGGCATGCTGAGAGAAACTGCGCCCACGTTTCACAGCTCCCATGTCATGCCTTTCGCCTGGGGAATTTATTGCTCTGCCCCCTGCATGGCAACCCCAAGGGAAAGAAAAATCCCTATTTTGGGGGATTGAAATGCAGCCATCTCTGTCCCAGCGCTGACCCTGCTGCTGTGCCTGGGGCTGAGCAAGTGAGCAGGCAGCTCCTCCCTGCCCTGCAGCTCTCCTTGTGCTGCCCTCCATCACACCCTGGGGATGTGCAATGGTGCACTGCAGGCTGGCAGCGCTGCCATGCCAGAGGATGCTGCCTGCTGCCCAGCTAAATCTGGGTCTTGGCTCTGCTTGCAGCCCTCATCTGCTCCACGGGGGAAGTTCCCATGGCCCCCAGGGCACCAGCAGCACCAGGTAGGGGCAAGAAGTGCTGGGACCAAACTCCCAAATTCCCTCCAGCTCTGGCAGATCTAGAGTTAAGCACTGGTCAGCTCAGAGGTGCCATCGCCATCCGCACCCCTTTTAAGTTCACCAGTGTGGAGAAGAGGAGAGCAGAGGAAATGTTCCCAAACCCTCATCCCGTCCCTGGGCAGGCTGGGAAGTGTCAGAAGCTCAGGCTCTCCTGTCACTAGGAAGACCTCAGTGCTTCCCCATGCCGGTGTGCTAAATCCTTGCTTGCATCAAGGAGACATGGCATTTTCTTGGGAATCCTCTCTGCTAAGAATATCCTCTATTTACATATTCACCCATGTGGGGGCGGATGGGAAACAGGGCAGTGAACTGAATGTCCTTGGAAGATGTGTGTGTTGGTTTCCATGGAGCTGGGTGCCTTGCCACGTCTGTGTTTGCACTGATCACGTGTGGTTGCAGTGCTGGTGACAGCCCCGGGGCTGGTGCTGCCCTGTCACCTGCCACCCCATGGGACTCACTGCCTGTTCAGAGGGCCTGGAGCAGGTGTAAGGGGTGCACGTGTTCCTGTGTGCTCCTGGTGTGAGCCTCCTGTGAGGCTCTCTGTGGTTCTCCTGGTGTCCTGTAGTCACCAACACACACACAATTTCACAGAATCCCAGAATCACTGAGGTTGGAAAAGACCTCCAAGACCATGGAGTCCAACCTGTGCCCGATCTCCACCTTGCCCCCATCTTGTCCCCAGCCCAGAGCTCTGAGTGCCATGCACAGTTATTGCCTGGACACCTCCAGGAATGGGCACTCCAAACCTCCCTGGGCAGTTCCAATCCCTGAGCACCCTTTCCATGGGGAAATTCCTGCTGCTGTCCACCCTGAGCCTCCCCTGGCCCAGCCTGAGACTGTTCCCTCTCCTCCTGTCCCTGTTCCCTGGGAGCAGAGCCTGACCCCCCCCGGCTGTCCCCTCCTGTCAGGGAGTTGTGCAGAGCCACAAGGTCCCCCCTGAGCCTCCTTTTCTCCAGCCTGAGCCTTTCCCAGCTCCTTCAGCTGCTCCTGGTGCTCCAGACCCTTCCCCAGCTCCGTTCCCATCTCTGGATGTATTCCAGAACATGGGATGTATTTCTTGAAGCGAGGGGCGCAGAACTAGACACAAGACTTGAGGTGTGGCCTCACCAGGGCGGCCTCTACACACACACTTGCATGTGCCCAAGCGATGCCAGCACAAGTGCCCTGTGCCAGAACGCTGCCAGGGCACAGCCGCAGGAAATGGCATTTGCCCCAGTGGAAGGGCAGGAGATGCCGACCCAGGGGTCAGGTTTATGGTTGGACTGGATGATCTCCAAGCTCTTTTCCAGCCTGAGTTCTGTGGTTGCCCTCCGAGCTGGTCAGAGGCATCACGAGCAATGCAGGGAGGTGGCAGGTGTGCTCCTGCAGAAAGACCCACCTCACCTGAAGGCCATGGCAGGTAAAAGGCATCCTTCTGGGGATTAATTACTCTTCCTACATCAACCTCAGAGGGAAGATCCTCAGACAAGCTCCTAATGCCTGCTTATGAGCTCCCTGCACGTGACTGGATCTGTGTTTTGGCCTCGCAGATGGGTTGCTAAGAAGAGAGGATGACTCCTGCACACCTAATGGACATTCAGGGCCCGAGGAGATCCTGTTTGTGCAGAACAAAAGGTCAGGCAAAACCTTGGCAAGATGAGGTTTTCCAGCTCCTCTGCAGAGGTCTGGGGCATGGGCATGTGTACATCCAGGCAGAGGAATCTTGCACTGGAGAGACTTGTTTCTCTCTGAGGGGCATGGCTGTCTTTGGGATGTTTAAAGACCAAAGCTGAAGGAGAAGATGGAAATTAATTCTCCTCAGGCTGAGAGTCAGGCAGGCAAGGACAGCTCGGAATAGGAGAGAACATCCCACAGCTGTGCTGTGTCAGCCCTGTATCCCCCTGTGCCCGTGTGTCCTCTGCACTGCTGACCAGTTATGGGTGGTGGATCTCTGCTCTGATGCTTGTCCATGCAATTCCCAGCCCTTGGATCCGGGGAGCAGGAGGCTGTGTGTATAAAACACCAGGCCCTTGTGTTTTATAGTCTCACTGATTTTTCTTTAGGAATATAACAGCTTTTTGAAGCCAGTTACACTTTTGGCCTTACATTGTCCCATGGAAATGAGTTCCATGATAAATTACAAGTTGTGTGAAAAAGTGCTTCCTCTTGTTTGTTTTAAATCTGCTACCTGACAATTCCATGGACTGTGTCCTTGTTCCTGAACAGAAAGAAGCAGAGACTGATCATCCCCAACCACTCCCAGACAGCTCCAGGCTGTGCTACGCTGCCCCATCACCCGCTCAGATGTCTCCTGCTGAAGCCCAAAAGCCGTCGTCTATTTTATGGTTCCTGTGGGCACCATTAGATGCCTGTACTCAGTCCTTTTCTGATTTTCTGAACTCTCCTGAGGATGAGGAGACAGAAATGGATATATCAGCCAGCTTGGGGCGTGGGGATGCTGTGGACTTGCCACAGCAGAACTGCATTTTCTGGTTTGT
This sequence comes from Vireo altiloquus, assembly GCA_013396875.1. Classification (NCBI taxonomy): domain Eukaryota; kingdom Metazoa; phylum Chordata; class Aves; order Passeriformes; family Vireonidae; genus Vireo; species Vireo altiloquus. Next base: position 67,801 of record VZRF01002858.1, on the reverse strand, counting down.
TCCCAGTTCCTCTCCTCATCATTCCCAAAACCTGATTCCATTTCTTGCCCCCTACTGAGCTGATGTTTTCCATGATCTCGCCCAAGAACCCCGGATTTCTTTCCCCAGCGGTAATGGCTAATTCAGAGCCCAGTGCTCAGTTAGCAGGGAGTCCAACCACTGCATGTTTTTCATTCTGTTCCAGTTTGGGCTTGGCTAGGACAGAAGGTATTCCAGTTGGAGGCCAGGCTGACACCAGTTCGGTACCTGTTTATGTGCAAAGCCAGCCTGAGGTCACACGAGGTGCCCACAGCACGAGCCCTCCACTTGTCTCCCTCTCCTTGGCACCTCTCTGATCCCAGCACAGCTTTCCTTGTGTCCCTGCACGCTGCCAAGGAGCTGCCTTGCTGTGCTCTACCACGCCTTGCCAGCATCACTGGCAGTGGGACTGGGGACAGCAGCTAAGGGACATGCAGTGACAGAAACCAGAGGAGCATGGTAGGGAAAGGGGGGAACTCACAGGTTTTGCTGGGAACAGCATTCAAATCCTCCACTGTGGATAAAGGGGAATCACACAGGGCCTGGCTGCTCCACACTTGGCCAAAGGACAGAGCCAGAGGTCACCAAGGAGGGGCAGGAAGCTCCCACACCAGGTAACGACCACAGTGGTGTCACAGGAGTGGTGGCATTGATGCCTTAAATGGCTCCCTAGAAACAGAGACCAGACAGGAATAAAGGAATAAAGGAATAAAGGAATAAAGGAGGGATTGATTGGAAAGGCCTTCAGAGGTCACACTCTGGGCTCCAGAGGCTCCTGCCTCAGTGCATCCCAACATGGACAATGACAGCTCCCGAGTTCTTCCCACTTTGATATCAGCATCAATTGCCCAAGCAGAAGCCAGGCAAGGATGGAATTTGCCCAAGCTTGCCCCCCTCTGCCCAAGATGAAGGTTTGCAGTTGTTGGGCCCAGGAGGGTCTGGGTGTCCTTGGAGAGCGAGCTGGAGAGGCTTTGTTATGTCAGTGTGAGCATGAGAGAACAGCACTGAACGAGCTCCAGGGAGCTGCAGAGTCACACTGGGCACTGCAGGGCTGGGAACAGAGAAAAGTTAAAACCTAAGGCATCAGCATTAAGGTGAGGAGATGCACAGGGATGGGGAAGGGTGGGAGCTCCTAATCCCTGGGGGTGCAGTGTGCCTCACTGTGGGATGCTGGGTTTCAGGCCAACCATCTCCCCAAACAGTTCATTTTGCAGCTCCAGCAGCTGCTCAAGAGCATCTCCAGGTCAGACATTTCTGTCAGAAAGAGTCACTGGTGCTGCTGATGCCCTGGCTGTGGGCTGGGCCTTTGTGGGCACAGTGTGGGACACTTCCTTCCCCCTCCCACAGAGCAGCACTTTGACTCTTTAGCTCTTGCACTGCAACATTCACCTTCTTCTGTCTTTTCCTACACAGATGTGAGCCAGGGACACTTTCTGATGAGCTTCCTACTATTTATCCTTTGAGAAATGTTTTATTATTGGCTTTTATGCTTTTAGCAAGTTTTTCCTAAAAATATTTTTGGCCTGTCCTTATTATGGGTATTACATCTTACAGACATACTTTGTACTCCATTCTATCTTCCTTCTTTGGAAATTATTTCAATTTTGATGAATCTCTCATTCTTCTTGTAACTTCTTTCACTACTAAAGTATGGCAGATTTTTTTTTTTTGGATATTTTAGCACATTCTAGATTAGTTGTATATATTTATTCCGAGCCTCTAATACTTTGTCTTTAAACAGTTTTTATGCCTTCTGTAAATATTTTACCCTTTTCGCTTTTCTTTTGAATTCCTTTTCAACTACTTTTGTATTTTTATCTTGTTGCCATTCTTAAAATTAGGCTTTGGGTTAGATTTTGCTTCTTTTTCTTTTCTTTTCTCTTTCAGTCCTAAAAGGACTTGGCCCTTTGGGTGAAATTCTCTTTGGTCAAGGGCTCAGCAAGGTCCAACAGAAGGTGACTGCAGAAGTCACAGAGGTTCTATGTTCAGCAGATCCACCACCATGAGAGATGGAGCCAGAAAGTGCCTGCAAAACTTCTCTGACAAGACATCAAAGAACATGCATGAGAGGAAAAGAAACTTATATGTTCCAGAAACTCTCAGCCTTGTGTCTTAATCAAGGAGAAACCTGCTCCAGAGTTTTCCACATCTGGAGTAAGTGGGACAATGAGTAGCCCCAGCCTCAGCACCCAGAGCAATGCTGCACTTGCTGCTGGTGGAGCCTTCCTGGCACACACTGACCCCAGAGCCTGGCTTGAACAGCTCGGGGGTGATGTCCAGTCAGGCAGGAAGCTGGACAACAGAGCCTGAGCCTGAGCCAGAGCCTCAGGAGAGCTGAGAGGTGCCAGCAAACAGCATCTCGCCCATCCCAGACCATGCCCACTCAACCTGGGCAGAGCAGGTCCCCAGGGGCTGCCGGCAGCACGAGAGGCAGCGTCCCAGCCCATTCCCAGAGTCTGCGAGAGCAAACCTTAGAATAGATACCCTGGAGGATCCCAGGGAGACGGAACAGCCTTATCCACCCCCTCAGCCAGCTCTGCTCAGCTCAGCTCTGAGAAACATCAGGCTGCCGGGTCCCAGAGCTGCTCCGTGGGAATGAGGAGCAGCAGCCTGGCAGGGTGGGCTGGACATCGCACCACGGTTATTTATTCCTCACAGGGACTGCAGATAAGTCCAGCCACTGCCAGGTTTTGCTCCAGCTGCCTGTCTGTCCACATGTCCAGTGAGGACAAGGCTGCTGAGATGCCTGGACAGGTGGTTGCATTTTCTGAACAGGATAAATAGTAAACAAAAGTTCTTTGGCCACTGCAGTGACGTGGTTTGTGTCTACACATGAGAGCTTCAACACTCTCTTTCTCTCAGAACACAGGGTCTCTTCTGTCCCACTCACTGGGAAGCATCCCTCACCCATGCTTGACTGTCCAGAGAGGAGCCTGTGCCAGGGCCACACTGGGGGACAGCCATGGACCCACCATGGGTGGCTGCAGCTCCATGGACACATCAATGGTGACCTCAGCTCAGCACCTGGGCCATGACCTGCCCAGCAGACAAGCAGAGCTTGGGTGACCCTGGCAGGGACAGGGAGCACTCTTCCTCCAGCCCAGCCACACCCTGCACACCCCAGGACGCCTCGAGGAGGGGAATTGCCTCTCACCTCGCCATGCACAGGCTGCTAAAACCAGGATGTCCTGCTCTTGTGTTTGCTAGGAACAGTGTCACCAAGCTGTCACCAAGCTCCCAGGAGCTTTAACCAGAATTAAAAAAAAAAATAACTTCAGGGATTTCTAGCTCTGAATTATGAACACACGGTTTTGGAAGAGGGCCTAGATCTTGCCACCTTGGCTTAAGAGCTGGAAAGTCTCAGCTACAAGCTAATCTCCCTGACACATCCCATCTGCATTTCCTACTCAGGTACCACAGGCTGAGAGAGCTGGGGGTGTTCACCTGGAGAAGGGAAGGCTCCAGGAGAACTGAGAACCCCTTCCAGTGCCTAAAGGGGCTCCAGGAGAGCTGGAGAGGGACTTGGGACAAGAGATGGAGGGACAGGACACAGGGAATGGCTTCCCACTGGCAGAGGGTAGGGAGAGATGAGAAATTGGGGAGGAATTCCTAGCTGGGAGGGTGGGCAGGGCCTGGCACAGGGTGCCCAGAGCAGCTGTGGCTGCCCCTGGATCCCTGGCAGTGCCTAAGACCAGGTTGGACTTGGCTTGGAGCAGCCTGGGACAGTGGAAGTTGTCTCTTGCCAGGGAATGAGAAAGGTCCCTTCCAACCCAACCCATTCTGTGATTCCATGACCTATGCTCAGCATTCCACGGGGCTCCTCTGCAGCGCCAGGGTCAGGCCGTGCTCCCCTGCCATCCCTGGGACCTTGTTCTGCTGCCCAGCACGGACAGAGCCTCTTCCCTCCATGGCAAGGGACACGTCAGCTCCCTCCTGTCCCTGCTGCCATCACTTCAGCCCAGTGTGACAGCCACTGCCATGAGAGCAAAGAGCCCAGCTAAATGGATGTGCCACCAGGCCTGTAAACAGCCAGGCTGAAAATGTTTCCATTTTCTTGAAATTTTATGTTTTTGGAGAAGGTTTGCCCTTTTTTTTAAAATTTGTTCAGGTATTTGCATTTGGACTTTTTGCGGTTTTTTCTCACAGCTCTTAGGGGAACAGTGTTGATGTTTGGTGTTAGAGAACAGGGTGACATGAGAGTTTCAAAACACATGCAGTCAAAATCTATGTCACCCTTATTAATAATAATAACAACAATTAGCAATATAAAGGACTGGCAGTGCTGTCTCAGTAGAAAACACAAGCAAGCAACTCTCTGCGTTTGCTATTTGCCACATATTTGCAATTAGTTCTTGTCTGCAGAAGGCAAAGTGTGCTGTTTATGGTTGTACTGCAGCATCCAAGTACTTTATATGCTTATTTTTCATAACAAAATTACTTTGCCTATAAATCAGGCTAAACTCACAGGCAGCTTTGACCCCCTCGCTGTAGATCAGCTGTTCATAAACTGTGTGCCCAGATTCGGTGTCCGGGGGCTGCATTAAGAATAAAATATTTGGGAAACACAATTTGCATCACAGCTCTCTAAGTAAGTATTTGGCTTCCTGGAAATGATGACTCATGGTTGGGATGTGCAGAAATGTACCAATAACATAACCTTTCGATCCTCTAATGCCAGACAGAGCCGTGCAAACCCGAGCTTTGTGCTGCCCAGATGGCTGGCACAGCAGCCCAAATACATAGCATCACTTCAGACTCTGCCTTTTTGCAATGTGTGGGAAAGATAAAAAAGGGCAGAATGCGGCAGCGAGGTCAGGCAGCTCCCAGAGCCACGCTTTATCAGCCCATCTCTGATCAGTCTCTTCCTCTGCCACCCTGATGGTTTAATAAGCAACAGTTTCTGGAATGAGCCCTGTGGCCTGGCATATTTTATAGGATCTTTCCAGCGTAGCTCTGTTAGGAATGAAGAGCTTTACGAAGAAACCTTTGCAGTGTGGGTCTAGTCCCTGCCAAGGTGAAGCAGCTGCACTGTTATTGCTCAGAAATGTATATAAAATTGTCACCGGAGAAGCCTCATTTGTTCCCTGACACAGGCAGTTAAAAGCAGACGGTGAGATTTCCAAACAGCCTCCTGGCAAGTGTCACCAGCCAGGAGGGCTCCGTGCCGAGCTCTGCCAGCACCACACATGTGGGAGGCCATCCTGCTCAGAGCCACCTCAGGCCCCTGGTACCCTTCACCCAGGGTCTGCAGATGTGACCCTGGGCACAAAATAAACCACAGCAAACTCCATTCCTCTGCAGGACATGTGAGCTCAGCTTTCTGCCACAGCCATCCTCTTTCTACAGGAAAACGCTGCTCTGCAGAACCAAAATCACAGTTTTCCAAGGGAAAATTTTTTTGTCTTTCCTGGCAATTCTGTTAGGGATTAACCCTGCATCTCTCTCAGCTGCTGCACTGCATCCTTGGCATTCCTGGCCTGCCCAGTCAGCTGGGCTCATTGCCCATGGTGGGCTTGAGCCACTGAGCAGATGGGATGAGCCTCGGGGGAGCCATGTGGCCACTGAGCCCTCTGGCCAGTGAGTCCTGGGCTCTTTGACAACCACTGAGTTTTCTCAGACCAAGGCGGGACAAAGGAGAGGGATAAGAGCTTCCTTCAAAGCAGCATCCTTCTGCCCAGCTCCAGCTGCCACAGGAAGATGTCTCAGCACCATAGGGGGAGCGACAGCCCTGTGCTCCTCGAGGGAGTTTGGGTCAATCCTGGCTCATGCACACTTTCTGTTTGGCTCCCTCTGAGTATCTGCAAGCCTTAAGTGATGTCCAGTGCAAGCATCTGCCCCAGGCTGTGTCACCTTAAACAACCCCAGCCCAACAGACAAAACACAGAGCTTAGAGCAGTCCAGTGGAAATCATGGGGTCACTGAGGTTGGAAAATCTCTCCAAGATCAAGTCCAACCTTTGACCCATCCCCACCCTGTCCCCAGCCCAGAGTCCTGAGTGCCACCTCCAGGCCTTCCTCAGACACCTCCAGGAATGGGGACTCCAAACTTCTCTTGGCAGCTCCCTCTAATGCCCGACCATCTTCCCAGGAAGAAATTCTTCCAGAAGTGAAAGACACCGTGAGAAGCAGAGCACCACTAGATAACAATTTTTTGGAATTCATCCAGCTGCCAAATGTGGAAAAGCTTTGCACCTTGCCCCTGCAGACCCCTCTGCTCCAAACCCCAGGCACCGAGCACCTGCACCTGCTTTGCAGCAGCAGCCACAAAGGCCGGGAGAGCACAGGGGAGCTCACAGCCCCAGGTGCACACCTTGCCTAGCTTGAGGTCACAGCAAAACCCCACCTGGCTGCTGTCCCCGTCCCATTTTAGGCTCTGGGCTTTTCCCAGCTGTGGGGGCAGAGGAGATGCTGCCACTGAGGGCCCTCCCTGGGCTGCGGCGCTCGGGGCTGCAGCCGGCACAGCACGCGGCGTGTGCCGCAGATGGATCGCACAGCTGCGGGGTCTGGGAAGCAGCTGCTGCCTCACACTTGTCAGCAAGGAGAGCTGAGCAGGGATCTCCTCTGCTCCAAGGGCTCCGGAGCAGCTGCCTGCCCCAGCGCTCTGCGGGGTCCTCCATGGGATGCTCCCTCTGCTCCCTTAGGGAAGTGTGGATCTGCCCAAGGTCCTGTGCTGGCAGTGCCACGCAGGGATGTCACTGCCCTGGCCTGCGAGAGGGAGGGGAGATGAACATGGACATTTGGAGTTCAGGGGCATTACTGGAGGGTATTTTGTGGGAAGATCGAGCCCATTCAACATCCTCGATGATCCCAAGCCACCAACACAAGCCCCACGTCCTGGCAGTGCCAGCTTGCCATGGTACAGCGTTTCTAAGCAGGGAAACTCCAGCAGCGGAAGGAGCTTCTCCTGGCTCCCTCCTGTCCTGCCAGCAGTCCCTGCTGAGGGGGCCGAGGGTCCTTTTGCCAGCCTTCCTCCTGCTTGGCCCAGCCTGTCCCTCTGGGCAGGCAGGGAGCCAGAGCACCATCACCTCCAGCAGGCAGCTTTACTGGCTGACACTATAAATGTTCTGTGCTCTCATGGATTTGATGCTGTTTTTATGAACTTGGAGCTCAGTGTGGCTGTTTAGTTTGAGATGAGCGAGGAATGTATTAATAGTTGGGTGAAGCGCACTCCGAGCTTCTAATCTGACCGGGCTGTTTGCTTTAGGGAAAAAACACTTCACTTTTTCCATTCATTACTATTCCTTGTTAGTGGCTGCAGCACCCGCCCCCAGCACACCGGAGGCTGCTTTAACCCCTCTCCCACTGCACCCCAGCCACCCACGCTGTCACACAGAGGGGAGAGCACTTGGCACAGCAACACAAAGACTTTTTCCCTTCCGGGACCATGCTGAAACCCATGGGTGCAAATCCTAGCGCCAGGCTCAGCCAGACCCGAGAGTGGCGATGCACCCACGGACCCCAGCAGCAGCAGGGTGTCACCCACAGCCCACCCAGGCAGGTCTGTGTGCCCTGGGACAGGAGGAGAGTGCTGCTCCAGCAGCCACGTCCACCCGCTGGTGGTGAGTCCCACCAGAGCTTGGCTGCCACGGCCTGGCAGCTGCCCCACCTTCCCTCTGATGAAGAGGAGCAGTCACCAAAATCTCATTTGGATTTGAGGGGACACCTGGCGTGCTGTGGGCTTGTCCTGCTCCTGCCCACCAGGCCCGCAGAGCAGCGATTGATTTACGCTCAGATGAGGATCTCGGCGGCGTCCTGCTCAGCCTCTTATCCAACATGAACTTTCCATAAGCAAGGCTCTATTTTTAACTCTGCTGGGCCTGGCAGAGGGGTTGTCTTGCAGGGAGAGGGGGTGAGGAAGTCGCTGCACGGGCTGCAGCTGGGCAGGGTGACCCCAGGGAGCTTTGGGCTGGTCAGGGGACAGCAGGGCTGTGCTCCAGCCAGTCTGCTGCTACCAGTTCCTCCAACCAGCCTGAAGCTCTGGTGTCCTCACAGACACCAGGAGACCTTTTGGGTTTGGATTGTGAGGTAGATGTGGGCATGGGCAGTGTGGTGCCCCCCTGTTGACCACCACAGAGGGGAGATCCCACAGCAGAGCTTTGTGCCCAGCGCCGAGCAGGCAGGGCAGGGCCATGAGAGGTCTCACCTCCATGGCACAGGATGCCCGTCCCCGCATGGGTGAGGGATACAATGGTTTGGAACCCACACTGATGACACAGAGGGTGCCAGTGTGGGGTACAGAAGTGCCTTGCCCATAGCAGAGCCCACCCTAAGCCCAGCTTCAGCTGCAAGGACAGAGCTGTGACAAGGTCCCAGGCAGGGCCAGAGCTCAGCCACCACCATCACCTGCCACCACAGCCCCATGGCACTTCCCAGTCCCACTGCTTGTCGTGGTGTTTGGAAAGAGAAGCGCAGAGCTCACAGGAGCCAGGCAGGACACCGTGAATCACGGCAGAAGGACAGGGTGCCACCACAGCCCACACACCAGCCAGGAAAGTGGAGTGGCCACTGCTCTGTCCATCAGCTGCCAGGGCTGGGTGGAGGCTGAGCTCTGGACAGAGATCACAGCTTCTCCCCGGGTAGTGAAACCCCTCCAAACTCCTCCTTGGCATGGAAACGCCAAAACCCCACCAGGAGGGCAATGGAGGGGCTGCAAAGATCCTCTCTCCAGGGTCACAGGAGCAGTACTTGAGCCCCTTGGCCACCACCTCAGGGCACTGCCAGCTTCTCTGTGACCCTGGGGGTCAGGAGGGACCAGCACCCCATGCAGCTCATCTCCCCCAGAGCCAAACCCTCTTCCCTGATCTGTGTACTCTGATCCTCGTGCCGCTGACTGATTGACAGACAGATCTCTCTGCAGCAAGCTTTTATTTTCCATGCATGCCAGATTTTCGCACAGTCCACCCCCACAATTAGCCTCTGCAGCCTGTTCCCAAGCACTCTGTCCCATCCAATTTTAAATTACTCCAGCAATAGAGCGCTTGCTCTGTCCCCTGGGAAACCACTCTGCTCCCAAAGATCTTGCTGCTCGGAAGACAGGATTTTGCTGATATCCAGCCCACATTTTCCTCCAGTTAAATTCACTGTGGGGCTCTCAGCTGCGCTGCCCCAGGCAGTTACATCTCCTCCACTTCCCTGGTTCTCCAAGCATTTGCCTATTTGCAGTGACCTTTCTGGTCAGCTGTTTTTCCCACTTTTAGCTCTCCTGCCCTTTAGGCTTGTCAGCCCCTTATCATTTTGTTTGGCTCTCACAGGAGATGGGATCTCAGCAGGGTTCTGCAGAGGATTCCTACGAATGCTTTCCAAGCCACTGTCTGGGTCTTTCTTCTCCAGATTTTGGTCCCTCTGAGGGGACCTAACGATGATGCTCTCACACCTGTGAGGAGGAGGTTTGCACCTTCCCATTCCCTGCTCCAGGCTGGGAATGTTCAGCATTTCCCTTGCAAAACAAGCCTGGCTTTGTTGTGGAGGCAGAGAGAAAGGAAGGGTTAATACTGGGTTTAGCACAACAGGCATTTGGAAGAGACACACGTGCACGGGTCGGTTCAGAACTTCCCCGACACTAATTTACAGTGGGGATTAATGACTTATATGCTGGCAAATCAGAGCACCAGTAAATCAGGCTGCGAGAAGGCAAGCACAAGAACACCATCAGAAATGTCAACACTGAGGAGTTTCTTCTGATTCTCGTTAAATTGATGCGTAAAAGTCTCCATGTTCACTGGGTCAAAAGGTGGAAAAGTAACTTCCATACTGTCTGGTTACTATATAAAAGGTAATAACATGATGCCTTGGACAAAACTAATGTCATATTATGAGATTAAAAAAAAAAACCCAAATATAAGATTAGGGCAAATTAATGAAACAGCACTTTTGCATTGAAGTGCCTCTAATGGTTTATTTGTGCATATAAAGCATGCAAACTCCAATTATTCATTTAGACATTTTTGTAACCATAATGAGCATGAAAACCCAGCCAGTTCTGTGTGCTCTCCACAGCAGCATCCAAGGGAAAATGCTCAACCCAAAACTCAGGCCCCGTGATGAGCCTTGAGACCAAGGACCTGTTGAGCACCCAGCTGTCCTCCTGGGCCACATGGCCCCAAAGTACAAACCTCTCCTTGCCCTAAACAATGGATGGGAGAAAAAAACACACCTTGAAGGGGGAAGAATTACGGTGACACTGAAAATCTCCGACCTGTTTCCCAGTATATGCAACTGGAAATTTTATTTTTGATTTTTCTCAGTTGGTTCCCCCAAGTCTCCTCCTTTTCCTTGTGAATGTGCACCCAAGTCTTGGGAAAGGTGAGGAAGCCAAACACCTTTCATCAGCACCCACCCCAATGTGCTGAGGATGTTTAGGATTCTGAAAAGGATCCCCTCCAAGGTGAGGAGGGTTTGGCAGGTGCCAGAGCAGGTGCAGGGCCAGGAGCGAGGCGCTGGGTGAGGTGTCAGCAGCTCCCTGCTCCCCTGGAGTGATGGATATCGCCCTGATAAGCACTTTGCCAGCACCCTGCCTGTCGGGAGGCAGAGAGCCTGGCTCTCACTGCGTTTCTACTGGCACATTTCACCTCTAATTTGGGAAAAAATCTGGCATCCCACCCATGCGGGGCTGCCAAGGGCTGCTCTAGATAATCTCTCCAAATAGAACGACGAGAAGTCTCCACTGCGCTGATGTCATGGGCAAAATTCCTGCCAGATTCAGTGAGACCCCGGCCTGCCCGTGGCCATCCCAGCACGAAGGGGACAAGCCTGGGGTGTGGGTGGGGACAGTGGTGGCAGCTCAGTTCCCATGGTGCCTGTGCCAGGGCTGTGCCCGTGTGCGTGGCAGTGGCTGCCAGTGCCGGGTGGAATTTCACCTCAGGTGAACCTTCCGACTCTCTGGGATGGCATCCCCATCTGACAAACAGCCTGTGGTTAATGACATTGATGTCACCACCCTGACGAGTTGCTTTCCATCCTCCTTGTGTCTGACAATGACCCCAAAGACAGCAAACTGTTCCTGCAGTGTTCATGCCATGATCTCCCTGTGCCCTGGCCACGGGGAGCTGATGGGGGACCCCAGGAGCAGCTCCCTGAGCAGCTGGGGCCACCCTCCAACACAAAGGGATGTTCTTTGGGCATGTGGTCACTCTCCAGCCACCCAAGCAGTGCCTGCACAGCACTTGTGACTTGGACAGTGAAGGAAAGGGATCAGGGCCACTCTCAGGTCTGGCACCAGCAGCCAGAGCTCCCTGCCCTGTTGGACCACCTGGAGAGGGAGGAATAATCTCCTCATAACCCTGACCTGGGGTTTAGGGTCACTGGTGGAGGAAACCCCAAAGTACATGAAATTCTGCCTACAGCTGTAGCACACACCCAACAGCCTCTTTTACAGCTCTGTCCTGCTCCACCTGAGCCCTCGCCCCACCTTCAACCTTTTCCCAAACCTCCTGACCTGTCTCTCACTCTGAGCCAGCTCCCAGCCCTGTCAGACCATCCTGTGGGAGCTGGCCTGGCCCTCAGGAACACACCTTGAAACTGTTTAGAAGCCATTTCTTTATTCTCACAGAAAGTTCTGATTACCAGGAAGGATTTGATGACCAAAACCTCCAGCTCCTGTGCTGCCCTTGGCCAAGGAGCCTGGTGGGTGAGGCTGGCCAGGGGGACAGCCCTTGGAGGAGGACGGGGATGGGGACAGGGAAGTCCAAGCAGTTGATCTGCCAGGAGATGCACTATGAGGAGCCAAACTTCAGCTCCAGCCCATTCACACTTTGATCGAAAATTGGAAAGATTTAATGGAAAAACAATTATTTCTGCAGAACATGTTTTCTTTACATACAAGGCTTTTTTTCCTGATTTCCTTCAGTTCCCTCCTAAGAAATGAGGTAAGAGCCACGGTCCTGTCTGTCCAGCCTGTTTGTGTGGGACACAATCCAGAGCAGGGCCTGTCTCTGGTTCACAGGGCTCAGCATGGCTCTGGCTGTGCTCACACAGCAGCATCAGCAGCAGCAGCAGCATTCCCTCACCCACACCAGTGGCTCCTGGATTAAATATGACCCATGCAGGAATAAACTCTGTAGGTGCCTCCAAAACTGACAAACACATTTTCAGAAGAAAGACTCACGCAGGCACGCAGTGCACAAAGTGATAATAAACCCAGGAATCCCTGGCTGTGGGGTAGAATTCCTACTGCAAATGGGATGGATATGCTGCTTCTGGTCCCATGTGGGCCATACTATAGTGCAAGGAATCAGTGTCTGTGTTGCACAGAGTGGGGAGCCCTTGGAAGAATGTCACAGGATCACTGTGCACTCCAAGGATTTATTTCTAGGCCTTTCTCTGAGCTGGGGTGGCAGACAGCAGGACCTAGGGCTCCTCGTTGTGCTAATGAGAAAATTACCCCCAGATCTGGTCTGCTACTCCCAACAAGAAGACAGCTCTGAGCAAAGGGGTTTTTTTGGCAGACACATAGATGCTGGAGGATGGCTGGTGTGTGGCCTCTGCTTTGGTAACACCAGGGGCTCCCCAGTAAACGCTTCCCACATAAAAACAAATTGGTCTCCATGAGGTTGTTGGCTGCTGAGGGGTTCCTGTGCTCCCAGGGCAGCAGAGATGTCCCTTTTGGGGGTATGGGAAGGATGAGCACCTCCTGCAGAGATGCCACAAGCACAGAGTTCCTCCTTTCCTCTCTGCATTCCCCGGCTGTGGGATCAGGCCCCTCCAGGCTGAGGGAGGTAAGCAGTAGCTGCTGTGTTCTTTCCCTCTCCTGGACCTGTTCTACCCTGCAGTGACAGGAGCAGGGCTGCCAGCTCTGTGCTGTGTCACTCTGCTTCCCAGGGACAGCCAGGGCAGCTGAGGGGTCCCTCAGGGCTCTTCTCAGTCTCTCAGCAATGGCTGAGTGGCACCAAATCCCGAGGAGTCCACCCAGCTGCGAGGGCTGGGCTGGGCCAGGATGCTCTTTGTGGGTGGAGAAGGGCTGGGAGTGCAGCTTGGCCAGGCAGCATCTCGGGATGGGACTGGGGGGACACTGAGAGGGGCCAGAGGGAGCTGCTGGAGCAGGGATGAATTTCCCAGGCTGACTGTAGGGGTCATCAGCCTTCAGCTTTTACATACAGGACTTGTCCACTCCCTCACTGCAGCCCTCTGGAAGCAGCTGTCCCCAAGGGCCACCAAGACTCCCAGAAAGAACGTGGATAAACAAACTCAGCGCTTTGCTGAAGGACACGAGTCCAAACCCAGGGCTTCCAGGCAGGAAGGGTTTCCCCCACAGCTGCAGGACGCAGGCTGTTCAGGAGGCAGGCTCTGAGTCTTCCTGGGAGGAAACCATTCGTGACTTCTGCTCAGTGGACAGAATCCAGCTCTGTGAGGCATCAGCGGGTCAGGCTTGGGACCAGAGGCTGGCTCTGGGTGATGGTGACCCAGCCTTGGCAGCTGGAAGGGGTGGATGGACACTTGTAAGCCTTCCTCAACCAGGTTAGAATCCCAGAATCACAGAATCCCAGGATCGCTGAGGTTGGAGAAGACCTCCAGGACGGGCAAGTCCAACCTGATGGTGCCCAATCCCCACCTTGTGCCCAGCCCAGAGCTCTGAGTGCCACCTCCAGGAATTCCTTGGACACCTCCAGGGATGAGCACTCCAAACCTCCCTGGGCAGTTCCAATCCCTGAGCATTCTTTCCATGGAGAAATTCCTGCTGATGTCCAACCTGAGCCTCCCCTGGCCCAGCCTGAGGCCACCAGTGGAGCTGACAATTCATTCTGCCTCCACAGTTTTTACTTCAGCAGGAGATGGGGGATTTTTGAGACCATCAGCACCAACCCATGGGGGCCCCTCTGCCAAACTCAGCCCCAGGGGCACAGCACATGAGGGGCAAACACATGCAGTTTGAGCTGGAAGGATCATAATCCCAATCCAAAGAAAATTACGCCATTTGGAGATTAGATTCTTCTCTAATCAGGATGAAAACAACAAATTTTCAGCTGGCCAGTCACGTGTAATTTGAAGAATGGCACAAGATCCAACTGAAGTAATTCAGTTTGAATTTTTTTTTTTTTGTTTTACTTCTTATTTTTTATGAGTTATACTGGAATAATAAAGTCAGTAGGATACAGAAACAAAAAGTCAAAACAAAAAATCAGGGCATTTCACCAGCTAATGCAAAAGCCAAATATCTTGACATCAGCAGAATGTTTCATTTCAGTGTTTTTTCTAAACAAATTTAGGCTATGGAAAGTTTCCATTGAGATGAATTGGCAGAAATGTGTGAGCAGCTCTCCTGGCAGGGCACAGGCTGTCTGTGCACACAGGAACGGTGCACAGCCCACCTTGGGGCACCCACGGGCACCCACCTGCCTTCTCCAGGATGTTCCTCAGACTCAACACCTGGAAATCCCTGCAGTGGAGCTGAACTCGAGCTCTCCGTGCAGCTCTCTGCCTGGCACTGGGTACAAGCTGCTGGATGTGGAGTCACCAGGACATAAAACACCTGAAACTGGATGGCTCAAAGATGGAGCAGCATCTCAGGGAGGTTGCTCAGCTGCTCTTGAGGTCACACAATCACAGAAGGAACCAGGCTGGAAAAGATTTGAGATCATCAAGTCCAACCTGTGACCCAACACCTCCTCATCAACCAAACCATGGCACTAAGTGCCACGTCCAGGCTTTTGTTAAACACCTCCAGGGATGGTGACTCCACCACCTCCCTGGGCAGACGACTCCAGTGCCTGATCACTCCTTCAGTGAAGAATTTTTTCCTGATGTCCAACCTAAACTTCCCCTGGCGCAGCTTGAGGCTGTGCCCTCTCATTCTGACAGTGATTTCCTGCGAGAAGAGACCAAGCTCCACCTGACCACAAGCACAGCTACAGCTACAACCCTCAGGGAGTTGTAGGGAGCGATGAGGTCTCCCCTGAGCCTCCCTTTTTCCAGGCTAAACAACCCCAGCTCCCTGCCAGGCCCTGCCCATGGGAAGACCCTGCTGTCAGTCTGGGGCACAGGAATGAGCTTTGCAGCTTGCTCTCTGCCAAACCAATGCTCCCAGCCTAAGCTGGGCCCAAGGCCAGATGTGGGTTCCCAGAATATCCTGTAGGGTGAGCCAGAATGGAGACTGGTGGGTTTAGATGCCTCTGTTGGGTGGCAACCTCTGTTCTGCCTGAGTGACACCCAGCCAGCACCCCTGTCAGGGGCAGAGGCTCCTCAGACTTCACACAAAGCATTGGAGAAGGCCAGAGCTTCCATTTCCATCCTCTGTGGAGGAGGCAGCAGTGTCCCCTGTGGCACAGATGTGTGGCCTTGGTCCTGCAGGCTCCTGATGCCCCAGCCAGGGCACCAAGGCAGCTGTGGCACTGTGGGAGCCCTGACCATCCCTGCCCTGCCCCACACTGAGCATTGGGGCACAGGAAGGGTGTGCTTGTTCCTCAAGCCCTGGGAGTCCTTCTGTGGGCATCGAGCACCTCTCCTGTGAGGAAAGGCTGGGACAGCTGGGATTGTTCAGCCTGGAGGAGAGAAGCTCCAGGAAGACCTAACTTGGGACAGTTAGGTCTCTTCCAGGGAGGCCTAACTCCCTTCCAGTGCCTGAAGGGAGCTACAAGAAACAGGGGAGAGTCTACTGCCAAGGGATAGAGGGACAGGACAAGGGCAAATGGCACTGACAGAGGGCAGGGTTAGGTGAGATGTTAGAAAGACATCATTCCTTGTGAGGGTGGGGAGGCCCTTGGCACAGGGTGTCCAGAGAAGCTGTGGCTGCCCCTGGAAATGTCCCTGGATCCCTTCTAGTGTCCTTGATCCCAGGAAGTGTCCAAGTCCAGGTTGGGCAGGGCTTGGAGCAGCCTGGGACAGTGGAAGATGTCCCTGCCTGTGGCGGGGAGTTGGAACTAAATGAGTTTTGAGGTCCCTTCCAACCCAACCCATTCTATGATCTACCTGCCAACCCAGGTGACCCCAAACCTGCAGTGCCAGCCCCCCTGAGCTCAGCTGAGCTCCTGAGCTGGAAGCAGCAGTTCCCAGGAAGGCACGAGCCTCCCCACAGTGTCAGGTGTTGCTGCAAGGCTGTGGCATGGCTTGTTGCAAACGTCACACCAGGAGCTGAGGTCTCTGAGCACTACCTTGCCTGCCAAGCCAGCAGCAGCCTGCCCTGGCCGCAGTGCTGGGCAGGAAGATCCTCACCATGCCAACAAAACCTCTAAAAGCATCAGAAAATATTCCCACCCCACACCAGGATCAACCCAAAAACTCGAGAAATTTCCGTGAAAAACCAAAGACGTTCCCGGACAGATTGCCATGGCACGAGACCAGCTGGGGTGTGGGAAGGAGGACCAAGGTCTTCTCCAGTGCTGGCAGAGGGGGGACTTGTCTGGAAGTGTCCCAGACCCCAGCTGAGCTCTAGACCAGCGTGTTTGTACGGCCTGTCCCACTGCAACTTTCCACAGCATAAATAAAGGAATAATCACTTGAACTTGAGCCCAGGTCAGTACCTTAACGAGCAGACCACAATCCAACTTTCCCTTTGACTTAATGAATATTAATTAACTAGACACAATTGAGCAGCTCCAGCAGGACAGGAAAGGCATGTGCTTGTCCTGGGGTGTACCGAGTGCTGGGTCACAGGGGACCAGAGCTGGGTCTCTGCTTTGCTGTCCCCCTCCCAGCTGTGACCCCACCAGTAGGTGACAGGCCACTGCAGGGTGGTCTGCCCCTGCCTCCAGGAGACAATCCCTCCCCAACACCCCTGACCTCCTCAGATAAGACTTTAACTCGAGCTGGTGCATTCCTGTGTGACATTTTCCTCTTGATTAATCAACGAGTTCATTTTTTTTCCCCCCAATGAAACTCTATTGTGATGGAAAATTCTGACGCGGAGGTGAAGCTGCTGCTCGCCTCACTGCCGTGGCTGTTGGCTGCTGCTCTGCTCAATCCCCAGGGTGGGTGGGCACATCAGCCTTGCCTTGCTTTGGCACACGTGCAGAGATGGGTCTTTATCTCCTGCATCAGCCAGGCTGATTCCAGGAGAGTTGGACATCAGGAGATGCTCTGCTGTGAAGCAGGCAGGTGAATTCACATGGGGGATGTGGCCCAGGGCAGGGGGAGTGATTCTCCATCGTGGTTACCCCTGCAGCCTGGTGCTGCCCTGGCACAGCTGGGAGCAGAACGATGTGTGCAGGCACGACCCCGTCTGAGGATGGGATGGGGGTTTGGGGAGCTGGGATGGGCTGCTGCTCTCACGCTGGGGAGAGCTCAGCCTCCCAGGAACACCCATGCCAAGAGTGCATGATGCTCTCCAGATGCTCTCTCTTCTGCTCACAAAGGCAGAGATTGACACAATAAACAAACAATTTGTAAAATTCTTTAGTGAGGGCAAAAAACCCCACATTAACTGGAAACATCGATACCCCCTGAAAGAGTGCAGGAGGGGGGAGCATTCCCAGGACCTGATGTTATAGCAGTGGGTATAGAAATGGAAACATGCACAGGGCTGGATCTTCAGGCAGGACAATTCACCAGAGAGTAGGAAGTTGCCAGTCCCCAGTCCCCAGACAATCTTTTGCCTTGTTCAGCAGAGGGGAGAGAGATGTGTCTGAGCACGGCTGGGGAGCTGGGGGGTCCTCACCCACCACCCCACACTGCTGGGCTGGGCTGGACTTCTTCCCCTGCCCCAAACAGCACCAGGTGTCATGGGCACCATCAGCACCTCTGAGAAGGTTCTGATCACCCACTTTGGTCTTAGCTGACTTTATTTAAAGCCCTGTGTGCCAAAGATCCGTGAGTATAAGAGAGATTTCTCTAAAACTCTGTAAGTTTCTTGGTTTCTGAATTTCAAAGAATGGCTCAAAATCACACCAATTAGAGCTCCTTTGTGAGATCTGCCCCATTCCACCATCGTGCCTCCAGACTGGGTCTGCTTCCAGCAAACCCTTGCTCTGGGCAGCATTTTCCTACCCACGAGCTCCCTGAAATGAAGGGTTAACCACGGAGGACAGTCCAGCTCGCCAGGGTCTGACTTTGGGGGAGAATCTGACCCAGACCCTCTGGATACTCACAGCAGCAGGGTTTGGGTGTTCACATCATGCAAATGTCACTGCTGGGTCACTGTGCATCTTCCCCAGGGCTGCCCAAGGCCAGCATGAGCTGGCCCAAGGCCAGTGTGAGCTGTTGTGTCTGTGACAGGCCAGCCTCAGCCCCGTGCTCCGTGTCCAGGGAGCACAGCACCTTCCCTGTCCTGGGATCCATGGGGTATGATGCCCACCCAACATTTCACTTGAATTCAGTCCCTTTGTGGTACCAGGGGTTTTTTTTGTCCCTCATTTCTCTCCTTTGGAAGCTTTTCCTGGTTTGATGCCTGGAAAACACCTTCTACCCTTTCATGTTGGTGATCAGATTGCCCTGTGACAGGCACGTCCTGCAGTTCCAGTAGCTCTGTGTCCACCCAGGGTTTATCTCCTTCCCAATCCCTCATAGCTGGAGTGTTCAAGTCCCACCTGGAGCATCAGACTCTTCCTCCTTCACCTCCTGGGAGGTGATGTTCCTCTTGAGCTTCAACTGAGCTTTTTAGCCTTTATTTACTTTTTTTACTCAGCGCAGATTTCTCCAGCATGATCCCTCTTTTGGTGGCAAAACCACAACTTAAAGTAATTTAAAAGTATAAGATCTCAGTGCTTCCTTGAGGAATCCTACCTAATTATTTCTCCACAAAATGAAACTCCTCTTTTCAGCACCACAACTTCCTTGTCTGTTCTAGATTAGAACAGACTCATTAACTACTGCCCTGCGTAGATTCCCTTAACTACTTAGACCCATTAATTACTGCCCTACCCAGGCTCCCTTAACTACATAGACCCATTAATTACTACCCTGCCCAGGTTCCCTTAACTACTTAGACCCATTAATTACTGCCCTGCCCAGGCTCCCTTCAGCAGGTGGCAGAGTCAGGAGAAGATGCAGTTTCCAGCCCTTACTCAGCTCCTGCCCCACACAAGCCTCTGGTGTCAAGGTCCAGTGTTGCTCCAGAGCATCTCCTGTCACTGAAGCGACAAATGAGCCAGAATGTCCCCACACTGTCCCCGTGCAAATCCCATAAAACAA
Source organism: Vireo altiloquus (assembly GCA_013396875.1). Taxonomy (NCBI): domain Eukaryota; kingdom Metazoa; phylum Chordata; class Aves; order Passeriformes; family Vireonidae; genus Vireo; species Vireo altiloquus. The sequence goes on along the minus strand of VZRF01002858.1, from coordinate 48,728 downwards.
GAAGTACAGAACTTCTCCTCTCCCATCTCAGGCTCAGTTTAAGGACATAGAAAGGCATAAAATTCATTTTTCTGGGCATGGGCAGACGACATAGGATAAACTCCAAGACAAAACTCACTCCAAGACATTGGCACACCCAGCAGGACACTTTGCTGCAAACACCCAGTGCTGGGACAGAGGCGGAGGAGTCCCTTGGAGGGACTCTGTCCCTGTGCTGGGATGGATGGCAGTGCCCTGTCTGCAGCACAGGGCTGAGCTTGGGGCTAAGCCCAGCCTTCAGCTCTGGGCTGTGCAGGGCCAGGGCTGCAGACAGCCTCAGTGCGAGTGTGGCCTGCTCAGGAACAGCTCCAGGGATGATTCAGAACCGGAGTTTGCAGGATGCTGCTCCCCCGGAGCCCTGGGTTTCACACGACTTAGGTGGGCTGTTCCTGCGAGGCACATCCAGCAGCTGCTCCCCTTTCCTATCAGATAAAGCGCCGAGGTCTCGTGTCAGGGACTCTCCGAGGAGCCAAGCGTGGAGCGTGTGCGAGCGGGAAAGGGGAGAGAGGCTCTGGCTTCGCTGCGAATTCCAGCAGGCTCTGCGGAGGCAGGAGAGCCTTTCCTGCAGTTATTTCTGTCTTTCCGTTCGTTGCGAGGGGGGAAATGGCATTGTAATTTCTAACCAGGATTTCGCTGTGCTGTTGCCTCTCTCTGATTTACCATCCTCAAATCCCTGTGGAAGTGCCTTAGCTGGTCTGCGCCAACTTTTACTTTGGCAGTTCAGGAGGAAAAATCACAATCTGTGAAAGTCACCAAAATATTCCCTAAGTTTTCATCACTTGAATGAATAAAAAGAATAAAAAGCAGAGCAGGGAAGGGGGAGGGCTGGATAGGGTGCAGAGAGCAAACAAGCATCGTTTAGAAAAGCATGCTGTTATTCCTGGAAGTTGGTTTGTGGAAAGACAATTTACAACGCCTGTGAAAAGTTTGGCTATTCATCCCATTCCCCTTTGGAGCTGGGAACCACAAGGGCAGGCTCCCCTTTGCCATGCAATTACATAGCGTGATCTCCAAACCCAAACAGCTTCACCCAGCCCCAAGATCTGCTTCCAGCTCTCTGCCTGGGGTACATGAGCTGCGTTCTACAACAATGGGCAAAACTTGGCACTCTTAAATGAGGCCACTATAGAAAATCACATTTAACTTTTGTTTGCCTCTCCCCCTTTTTTTTTTGTTTTGCGAAAGGAAAATATTTTGTAGTTCGTTTGCAGTTTGTTTTCTACAAACCCAAGAGGAATTCCTGCTGGTGACACTGAAGAGGGAAGGAAGAATCAGAGAGCAACCACTGAGAAATAGGTGTAGACGTCTCAAATAAGTAGTTATTAATAGTAGTTAAAAAAATAAAAAAAGAAAAAGTTGTATTGGGGAAACATGTTAAAATCCTACTGATTGCTGTGCTGCTCAGCACAGGACTGCCTTTCCTGTGCCCCAAGGCAGGCAGGAGAGCTTGGGTGATGTCCAGACCTCTGTGCATCCTCCACAGTGCTGGAAGCCTCAGCACTGACACAGGAGCTCCCTCTGGCTCCCTCCCACCTCCAGCCAGGTGACAGACAGTGCTGGCCAGACCTGGTCCCTCCACTCAGAATTCCTCTGGCATGGCATCCCCAGCCAGCACGGAGAAGCAGACAGGTGGCTGAGTTTCCTTCTCCACACCTCAGGGCTGTCTCCCCACGGCTCCATCCTGGTCCCTCTCCTGAGGCCTGAGAGGGAGATTACACTGAGTGTCCAGGTCACCTTCACCTGCCTCTGGAAGCAAATCACCTGGATTTGGAGGGAAATCAGATTCCTGAAAGGCCCCATTTCCTCCAGAATAATTGAGAGGGAAATGCCCTTGGTTGCCTTCTCTGATCATGAAGTGCTCTGGGCAGCAGAGCAAAGAATTTGGCTTTGCTCTCATAGCCTGAATGGTCTATGAAACAATGCAAAAGAGTTTGAGCTCTAATGTGCCTGCTTTTCCCATCCTCTGCGTCCCTTTCCTGTTCACTGGAGGGGGAAAAATCTACCTGGAGAACATTTATTTGCTGGTTACGCAGCACAGAGACACCAGCTCTGCTTCTGCCTTCCCCTGTGGGTGAGGGGAGATGGTTTTGTGGGGAGGGGGCTGCTCTGGGGCCCTGCAGGGCATCAGGGACCCCGGCTGGGCAGTGGGAGCAAGGCATGGTGGGCAGGGGACATCTCTTGGCGCAATGTTTGCTAAATAAAGAGCACTTTAAAATAAATGCCAGAACATGCATGTTCCTGAACTCGGGCTCATACTATTTAGGGACTCTGCAAAGCAAATAAAGTGCCTATTACAAAATAACTATTTAGAGAAAATGCTGCAGAAAGATCTAGAGAGAACTATGTGTTTTAGCATGGTCTGTTTACAGTGCATCACTGCTGGTCTGTCGAGAACTGTGCTGTAACCCAGCAAAAATGCATCTGCATTCCTTCGCTGCAAAAATACTCATGCACAGACATCACAACAGCATGGCAGCTATTTTCCTCTCTTCCTGGCTTTTTGTTGTGCTGTTGTTGTTTTGGTTTTGTTTGCTTTTTGGTGCTTTCCCAGCTTCTAGAAGGTTGACCTAATACATCCTTGGCCCGGGCTGTGCTGTCAGTCAGAGCCCTGGCAATGAGCTCTGCTGCCCAAGCGCTGCGGGCTCGTGGCTGGGGGCAGCGGTGCCGTGGCCAGGCTGGAGCCTGGGGATGCTGGCACAGAGGCTGGATGGAGCTGAGAGCAAACAGTGAGCACCCAGCCCTGCTATTCCTCCTCCAGCACAGCTCATCCCTCCCGGGAAGGGAGCCTGGAGCTGGAACATGTTGGCTCAGACTCGCCCCCAGAGCCCCTTCTGCTGCTGGCAGAGGAGTGGGAGAGGGGTGCAGATGAGCTCTGCACTTGGGAGTCTGCTCTGATGAGATGGATGGAGGCAAACACTTGCCAGCAGGTGTAAGCTCAGGTGTGCTGGGAAATCAGCCAGGCTCTGGGAAAAATCTCTGCAAGAGAGTTTTGCCAGGCTGGGTAAAGCAGGTGGGGGAAGCTTGCTAGAATGACCTGGCTAAGATGGTTTTCCGAACGCAGGTGCCTCCATCTCCATCTATCTCCACGTGCAGGCAGGCTGGCTCTGACTCTTGTTTTTAGACAGCCTGGTAGCCTGGTAGGAGAATCAGAGGCTTCTGCTGCTGTTTTCTGTGCTGGTGGGACAAGGGGGATCGAGGAGTAGAGACTGAGTTTCCTGTGGCTGCCTCTGCCTCCCCAGCCGCCTGCAGGGAGACCTGAGCTCCGTCTGCCTCCCCTCCTGCCAAACCCTGCCTGCCAGGCTGTCCCAGCGCTGCCCGAGGCAGTGCCACAGGCACGAACCTCTCATCCCATGGCCTCTCCCTGGATCACCACACCCTGCCCTGGCCCCGGGCTGGGTGGCCGTGCCTGCGAACAGAAGCTCTGAGGGAGTGCAGCTGCATCATCCTGTGCTTTCCCACTTCTCACTCCTCCTGGCTCTACATCCCTGTAACATCCAGACTATTTTTTTCCTTCCCTTTTGCTGGTTTATTGCTCTCCAACCCGCTCTGGGTGAGCAGAGCTCTTCTGGGACACATTATTTACTAGAAGGTATTTGGTACATTGCTTTAATAATGAGAACAATTTTTTTTTTTTCAAAGCCTTACAAATATGTTTAAAATCTAAATACAATGAGGCAATGCAACATCATTTAATAGTTCCAATAATATGCCAAGCCTGGGAATGACAAAAGCTGCCAGCAGGGTGCTACAAAGCAGGGTTCAGAACCCCACTGCTTCCCAGCTAAACAGAAACAGATTTCCAGCAGTAAGACATTTGTTAACCATTTTGGAGGCTGCAAGATGGGGCGTGGAACAAGCCTGGCCGCCTCTGTGTCACTGCCTTGCAAAATCCTTGGCACAGGCGTGCACCAGCGTCCTTGGAATTAAGGCCCTTGTGAAGACTTAAAGGCTTAGTGGACTAATATACTTAAGGCGGATTTTTCCAAATATTATTCTAAGCCATTGAGAAACACCGTGTCCCGTGCTGGTGTGAATGAACGGAGCTCCAGGAGCAGCACTCGGCCCTAGGGCGGCACTGGGAGGTCACAGAGCTGCCATGGAATCACTGAATGGTTTGGGTGGGAAGGGACTTCAAAGCTCATCTCATTCCACCCCTCCCTGCCACACCTTAGGCCATCCCAGGGTGCTCCAAGCCCTGTCCAAGCTGGCCTTGGACACTGCCAGGAATGGGGCAAGAGGTCAAATGGAGTGTGGCATGTCCCAGTCCCTGGGGCTGCTGGGTGCCTCCAGCTCAGTGCCATGGTCCCTCCTGGCTCCAGGAGGTGCAGGGACACATGTGATGTCCCAGCAGGGCACCCAGGAGTGGGACTCACCTGCACCCACAGGTGAAAATCTGCTGTGAGCACCTGGGATAGAATCAGAATGGTTTGGATTGGAAGAGACTTTCTTTAAAGCTCATCCTGTTCCACCCCTGCCATGGGCAGGGACACCTCCCACTGTCCCAGGCTGTTCCCAGCCCCAATGTCCAGCCTGGCCTTGGGCACTGCCAGGGATCCAGGGGCAGCCACAGCTGCTCTGGGCACCCTGTGCCAAGGCCTCACATCCTCCCAGGGAAGGATTTCCTCCTGATATCCAATCTAACCCTGTCCTCTGTCACTTTTCCTTTTTGTGTCCCTGGGGAATGGGCTGCACCTCCCTCTCCAGCACAGGGTCCTGCAAGTGGAGGTGTCAGAGCATCCCTTGGGCCCCCTGAGCTGTGGGGATGCTCCCCCAGGACACACAGACACCTCAGCTGTGACACAGCTTGGCTGGTGACACCTTGGCTCAGCGAGGTGACCCAGGCTGGGCTGGGTTCCTCCTCACCAGCTCTGGGAGGGCTCTGGCTGAGAGTGTGGGGAACACGAGCCCAGCATCCCTCTGGCTGCTGCCAGGGAGCTCCATCCTGCTCCCACCAAAGGCAGAGCCAGCAGAGTCCCACCCCAAGCTGCAGAGCTGCCTCCCTGCTTTCAGGCTGGGCACTGATCCTTATTTCCCAGGAGGAGAAGGATGAGGAAATCCAAGGGTGCCTGTTGAGGGCAGTGCAAGGATGGAGCCTGCAGCCACCAAGCACCGAAAGCCCTAACAAACTGCTAATGGGAAAAGCAATCGTATTTATTACAGGAAAAGAAGTTTGTGATTATTACAGGAATGACATCATAACCCCCCGTGCCAGTTTAAACAATATTTGGAGAATTCATTTGTTTTGTACTATTTAAAATTACAGTGTGGGAGCCTATTGAAAGTGCACTTGTGAGAGAGTGTGTGTGTGTGTATGTGTGTGTGTGTGTGTGTTGATGTACCCATGCTAATGTTTATTTACATCTTTTATTTATAAAATTGATGTTCCTACTCCTAAAATGGAAATTTTCTCCTCTAAAACATCTCTTAATTGTGGAAAATTATTGTATATTTTTACATTTCCCCTCACATTCATATCTGTGTGTTTATCACCGGGCACGTGCACGCACAGACCTTCACGGTGACACCCAAAGGTGCTGCCACCTGTGACAAACTCCCTGAAAAACGGCAAAAATGGGGAAGTGAGCTGCAAAGCTGCATCACTGCCCACCCCAGACACCAGCCCTGGTGCTCCTGCATCCATCACCAGCCCGGTGGGCAGGGCACAGCCTGCCTGCAGCAGGGCCTGTCCCCTCTGAGCCTGCCATGTCCCTGTGTCTTAGCCCAGCACATTGTGCAGCCCTGGGGTGCCACAGCCAGCTGCCAGCAGGATGAGGAGTTCTGCTGGTACCCAGATTTTTGGCTCCCACCTCCCACATGGGATAGAAAAGCCGCTGTGCTTCTGCCACCACTCCCAGCCCCACTGAGCACCACTGGGCATCCCTGTCCCCTCGGGGTGAGCTGCCTTCCTTTCCCTGCAGTGCATTTGCAGGGAATCCCTCCCTGCTGGTCTCTCATGCCCTTTGCACGTGGGCAGTCTGGGGGTTTTACCTGCCCCAGCTCTTCCACACCACTGCCCATCCCACACATCCAGCTCTGCTCCCGCGGGGCTGAGATCTCCAGCGAGGATGGAGCAGCATCAGAATCACAGAATCACAGAATCACAGAATCACAGAATCACACAATCACACAATCACACAATCACAGAATCACAGAACCACACAATCACAGAATGAACCAGGCTGGAAAAGATTTGAGATCATCAAGCCCAACCTGTGACCCAACACCTCCTCATCAAGCAAACCACTGAGTGCCATGTCCAGGCTTTTGTTAAACACCTCCAGGGACGGTGATTCCACCACCTCCCTGAGGATTTCAGTGCCCAAAAGGCTCCCTGCAGACCCATCTCCAGGGCCAGGATCCCACCCTAATCCCATCCCTATGCTGCTAAGGGGGAGTTTTAGCAGGGGGGTGGACACCAGTGTCCCCAGCACGGAGCACAGTGGGGTGACCCCATGGACAACCCTCCCAGGTCCCTGGGGAATGCTGAAGCGTGCTTTTCAGCAAATTCCCTCTGCTTGGCTCTAAGATGAAGGGCCAGAAGTCCTCCTGCCTTTCACCAGGATGTACCTGTCCTCCCAGGCAGGGCAGAGCTGGTCTAGACATCGAGGTCATAAATCTGCTGGCTGCCACTCTGTGCAGCACTCCCACCATCACTGGGGCAGAGGGAGACAACCCTGGCACAGTCTGATGGAGAGCTCAGTGTCCAAAAAATCTTATGAACTGCCTGTCTGGAAATATTGGCAGGATCCTCCAGGAATATATCCTAAAGCCTCCCCTCCTGGGCACCTGGGAAGCTTCAGTAGCACCTTGGGGCCTCAGGAGAAGGGCTGACGTGCATCCCTGATGGTGTGGGCACTCAGCATGCTTTCCTGGAGTTTTCAGAGTACTCCTCTTCCTTTGTTAGTGAGGCAACTGAGGGTAATTTCTTCCTCTGCCTGGTCCTGGCTCCTCCCTATGCCACAAAGCAGAGTGGGGTCAGGGTGGACCTCAGTGCCCTGACACTGGGAGCATGAGGCAAGGCACCCCTGAGAGCTCAGGACCTGCAGCCTGGTGGGTTCAGGACAGCCCTGTCCCCTCCTGGTTCCCTCTCAGCACCCCCAGGGCAGCACCCAACCTTGGCCAGCGAGCAAGAACGAAGGGATGCGAGCAGGACTGAAATAAAAGGCTTGGACAGGGGGAGGAGAAGCCTCTGTGGAAAGCCCAGGACAAGCTGCTCTGGTCAGCCCTGTCTCTGGGGGGGCTGGGAGTGGTGGGAGAGCTGGGCCAAAGTCCCCAACAGCTCGATGGAGCTCCAAACCCCATCCCCGGCCAAGCCCTGTGGGATTCTCATCCCCCGAGCGGCTCGGTGGGTAGCGGTCGCACACGCTGCAGCTGAACATTCTCCTGGCACAGGCACGGCTCAGAGCGTTGAGTAACACTGAGTAAACTTTGTTTAAAGGAGACAGCTGTGCGACTGGAATGAGCTGCAAATGAGTGAGATTCCCGGTGACGTGTCTCCAGCTCTGCTGGAGTCTCCCACCGCCCACGGCGCTCGGAGGGCTCCGTCCCCAAGGAGCAGCCTGCAGCAGGAATCTGCTCGCACTTTTGGCACAAGGTTTTTAGCTCACGGCGTCTCCTCTGCTCAGCAAAAGCTGCCCAGTGGCACAGGGTCACTGAGCTCTGTCCCCAAGGCTCCCTTTTTATGCTGCAGCCATGCAGGGACTGTCCTGGAGGGATGTGTGCTTCCAGAGAGTCAGGGTGGGACATGGTACATGCCTGGAACACAAACTGCAGCCACTGCAGGGGAGGGATAGCCACACAGGGGACAGGGGACCTGCAATTCCAGCTGAAGCTTTAAACGCTTGCACAAGGCACCTTCCTCTGAAATAGTCCAGAAGAAAAGTTAAGACTCTTCCATTGGAGAAATTCTCCCACTTTTCAGATTTCAAAAGTTCCAAGTCTTCCCCAGGGCTTAGAGGACATGTCTGAACATGGCTCCTACCTCCAGCAGCTGGGAAGAGGTGACAGAACATCTTCAGCAGTCAGGAGTGGGGTCACAGCTGGATCTGGAGGGAAAGCTGAATTTTCTGGAGGGACCCTGGGTGTGAGTGAGCTCCATGCCCAAACTTCTCCTCCTGGGTGAGATTCACCACTGAAAGGCATGGCCAGTGCTTCTGGAGAAACTGAGCAACCCCAGGTATTCCCTGGGAGCAGGCTTGGGGACACAGGCCAGGAAAGGAATCTGGTGGCCAGGACATTCAGAAGAAGCCACTTGTCAATTTTTCTTAGCCAGGGTAGCATGGCCAGGGAAGGAAGAGGATGGAAAAGGAGGGACACCTGCATTGTGCAAGGACATGGAGAACTGAAGGGACTGGGGAACGACACCAGCACAAGAGATGCAAAACTCCTCTCTGGATAGACAGGAGTCATGGAAAAATAAACATTGCTTGTGGTAAGAGTGACTGAGAGGCTGAGGAGAGGATATGGCAGAAAAGTGCCCAATTTATGGCTCTTTGGAGCTCTGGGAATGTGAAAGCCCTGGCAGGTGTGACAGGAGCCCCAGCAGAGGAGCTGCTCCTCAGACCTGGAGTTCCAAAGGGTCAGAGGCTCCTGTCACCTCCGTGAGCTTCCAGGAGAGGAGACAAGGGTTAATCAGCACTTTGGGGAGAAGGAGAGCCTGGGGGAGCACAGTCTGCCTGTGGGTGTGTTTCAATGAGTTCAGCTCAAGAGATTCCTTGGATTGTGGTGTTATCTCTCACAGGACGGGATGGGGACAGGACCCAAAGCGGAGGCAGGGCAAGAATCAGGCACCAGGGGTGCGTGAGAGCCAAGGGAGAGGCACCCGCCCGGGGGACTGTGCCCATTCCAGCCTATAAAAGGCTCTTTACGTGTCAGAAACAGAATTGACTTCCACTCCTGACAGCTCCTAAGCTCCAATGTCTCCTAATAAACTCCATATCTTTATGCAAAGGAGTTGCTTCATGTATACAAGATATGCAGAACCATGGGGCTCGGAGCCAGGCTGAACCTCCAGGACAAGGAGTGCCTTCGTGTGCCGGAGGTCTGCTTTGGGAAACATCTCCACCCTGATGGCAGCTAGCCGGGAAAAGGACAGCCCTTTCCCTGGGGCAGGGGTTTTCAGAGGCTCTGGGCACTGCAGGGTGAGTGCCCACCCCAGCAGCAGGTGGGTTGGGAATGATTCCTTGCCTCCAGGGAAGCTGCAGATGGACATTGTATGGCCAGAGTCCCTGCAGAGCTCCTGAGGAGTGACCCGAGGGAACTTGTCCTCAGTGAGGGGTGGCAGAAAGCAGGAATGACCCCAAAGTGCTGCCAACAGCGACTGTGATGGCAGAGAGGCCTGGACACCCCAGAAGAGCTCAGTGCCACCTCAGTGCTCACAGAGCTGCTCTTCCCCACAACATTCCTCTTCCCCAGTCCTGGCATTTGTGCAGCTCTCCTCTCAGCTGTCCTTCTGGTTTTATCCCTAGTGAGTCTCTGTCCTCTGTGCCACAGGGACAGTGCTTCTCCTGATGGCTGGCTACTAGCACAAAAAAAATTAGCCACTGTCTCCCCCTTCTTTAGATTTTATTCCAAAAATGAGCAGTAGTATGCCACAGCAGCAAAGCATGGAAGAGAAAGGAAGGATTGCCCTGGGGTTTATTGAGCCCCCCCAGCTCCCCACCCCAGCCACAGTTCCTCACTTCCCACGATCCTAAAATGGCACAGAGCAGCTGGCAGGGGACAGATCTGCTGCCATTCAGTGCCAAAGACCCTCTTTTCACTGCCTGGCTGCTCCCAGCCCCCGGGGTCACCACAGGAGCTGTGGTCAGCCTGGCTGTCCTTGCCCCACACTGCTGGGCTGGCCGTGCTCCGGCAGGGCTGCTCCCAGAGAGGGCAGCTGGGGCCAGCAGGAACCCGCTGGAGCTGTGAGATGTGCTTGCTGGCAGCCAGCAGACAAAATGTCCTTAAATCTGAAGTCCCTCGGGGAAAATAAATGCTCTCCATCTGCTGGGTCGGCTGGGGTCTGCCGCGCCAACCCACACTGACCTCTGCTCATGGCCTTGTCCCAAGGTTTCTTGACACCGAAAGGCAACGAGCAGAACCCAGCGTGGAAGAATAAACACAGCCCGTGATACCCAATTTGGGCTGGGAAGGGCCGGGGACACTTTGGGTGGATTTCACAAGCCTTTGGATAATTTATGCTGGGGCACTGGGGTGAGGGCTCTGGGCACCGTCCCAGGCGCCAGGGTGAGCTGGCCTCGCCTCTGTCCCACGCAGGGAGGTTCCACAGCTCCTCTGTCCTCTTCCCAATGCCCAGCCAGCCCAGAAGGTGACCCAGCAGGACAGGCCCAGGGTACCCTGGGGCTGCAGCGGCTGGGTGTGGGCAGGAGAGGCACAGAAGCAGCAGGCAGACACATCCCAGGTATCAGGAACTCTTCCCTCGCTGCTGGGGATGGAGCAAAGGGCTCAGCCCAGCCCCAGATGCCTTTTTTTTGGGCGAGCAGCTGATGCTCAACCACAGCTGAGCAGGCTCTGGGTCCACTCCTGGGGAGGATCTGCTGACCTTGGTGGCTCCCACGCCACTGTCACCCTGGGGCTGGCTCGGGCAGGGGGGGCAGGCCAAGGGCAGCCCCCGTGGGCTCCCCACCCCCCAGCACCACCTGTAAGATGCATTCTTTCTGAGCACCCCGAGAGACTTTCTTTCGCAAACCCTTCCAGATAAACCCAACTTATTTAGCTGATAATATATAAACAGTTTATCAGCTTTGCGCATTTGCAGTGCAGCGGGATGGATGTTGTTCTTGGAATTCTGTTTGGTCATAATATTTAGAAGAGGGCTCTGATAGCAAAGATAAGCAGCTCGCCCACAGCAGATGGCTCGTGAGACACTCAGCGGAGCCAACATTCTGTGGGGAATGAATAAACTTGTAATGCAAGTTGTTTGTAAGTGGTTTTAGCTAAATGTCACATGTAAGACTGCACAGACATGCTCTGTCCAAGGTGTTTGAATTTATAGGAGCGAGGATTCAAAGGCAAGGGCCAAATTTGCTTTTAAACTTCCTTAAACAAATGTACAGAGGATAAAATACCTCTGGATTTGCTCTTGGAGCAGGGGCGTGAGCGAGATGCGTGCAAAGGCACAGCCCATCCCTGCCGGCAGCTCCTGGCCACGGGGCTGTGCCTGCCAGCATGCCCAGCCTGGCTGGGGTGAGACAGGGCACCCTGACCCCATGAGATCCCCTGGCCCACATCCACTTTATGAATGGCCTCTGCTGGGGCTGGCTCATTCACCTTCCCGCAGAAGGGAAGCAGGGAAACGCTCTCCTCCCAGCGAGTACCCAGGGAGCACTTTCTTTATCCTCTCCGACTGCGTGACAAGGCTGGGATTGGGTCCTGGGGAAGCTCTGGACCTTCACACACATCCAGGGCATCTGTGGCAGCCGTGGCAGTGTCTGGTCCTTGCTGGGGAGGTGCTTGGCGGAGGAGATGCCAAGGCACAGCGATCTGGCAGAGGCAGGAGGAGGTGCAGGAGCCACCCTCATGCACAGGGGTCTGTGCTGTGCATGCTCTGGGTGGTTTTAGGGCTGCAGGGCTGATGCTCAGCTCTGTGTGGAGCCTGGTGATGGGCAGTCCCTGCCCTGCCAGCCCTTTCCTGGGAGCTGTCCGGGTTGCTCTGCCTGTTTCACCTGCTCTGTCCCTCCCGGCACAGTGACACCGCAGGAGCCAACAAAGGGCACAGCACACTCCACTTCTGCTGGTCACTGGGAGCCATGGTGCTGTCCAGCGAGTGCCCACTCTATCCCCCAACACAGAACTGTTCATGATGGCAGCCTGAGCACCCCAGTCCTCTCCATGGGGCCATGCCTCACATCAGTGCTCCGACACACTGAAAGGGCTCTCTCTGCTGCAGTCTGGGGGGAAAAGCACACAAAATGGGTGTTGAAATGCATTTACTCTAGATTTTGCTTTAAAGGCATCCTGCACAATGCAGCAAGGCAGGCAGGCACTGCTCCCTCCTGCCCAGCCTCATCCCAGTGTGGTGGAAAATCAGCACCAAAAATGTGAGCTCAGCTGCCTGGAGGGGCTCAGCCCAGAGCCTCCTCTCACAAGTCACCTCAGCACCCAGAAGGGACTCCAGGACCAGCTGCTTGGGATTCAGACAAGCATCCAAAAAAGGGAAGAGGCTGAAGCCAAGGAACATTTGTCTTGTCCTGTGCTGCATGAGTTAATGAACTTGGTGTTTCCTGCCCGCTCCATTCATCCAGCCTGCCCCTTCCAGGTACCAGAGAGTCACACAGGTCAAGTTGCTCTGCTGTGTCTTCATGCCAGAGCTCCTTGGAAACTCTTTGTTTCCAAAGAGTCGCCCTCCTGCCCCAACATAATGGTGTTGGGCTTCTCTAAGTGCATCTCATAATTGTCTAGATTTATGAGGCCTCTACTGAAATGTTGAAGACAGCATTTAGAGCTCCTCAGTTCTTGTTCTGTCTAATCCATTCCCTTTTCCCTGGGTTGTGATTCCAGCTCAGCATGTGAAGCTCTGCCATTGCCAACAGGCTCTTTCATTTCCAAAATGAGGCAGTTTGACATCTCTGTGATTCTGTTCCTTTCCCTCTTGTGGTCTCTCTTCACCTTCTTTACAAGTTGCTTCACTGGCAAATTAACTGTGGGCTGGGCACGGATCACCATGCACTGTGAGCACTGGGATATAAATTCCTTTGGCTGGCAAGAGTGACTGTCTGCTTCCCCTCAGGAGGACACTGCCTGTCTGGACACTGTATGTCCAGAAAACATCATCTTCTCTGAGGACTCCTCAGTAGCTCCAGACCTACCACCTTTATCTCCACACTCTCTCCGGGGCACTCTCTGAAGGACAGATTCAGGCTGAAGGTCACAAACTTATTGATCCTGGTCAAAGGCTTGAACTTTGTTTTTACAGCCAGAGAAATGCCAAAAACAGTAAGCTGTTACCCCAAGGTTGGTACTTTCCCCCTGAGGCTCCCATGGAGCACTTTCACTCAGTGCAGTCTGATGGTTGCATTCACTCAGGGTGTAGGTGATACGCAATCCTTCCCCAGAAAATGCTTAATTACACTTATAAGAACAATTTAACTGAAGCCATGGGATAAATCGACCTCTGAAATGAGAACTGACAAAGGATGGTCCTGTACATGATCCCTACTCATGCTTATTCCTTCTGCACTTTGCCAGTCCTGCTGCTGCAGTCCCACTCTGCCCACCCCTCTCTGGCCCTTCAGCCAAGCCAATACCCTCCCCAGGTGCAGCAAACGTGGCTGGGCAGAGGCACAGGCTCTTTTGAGACCCATGAGAGAAGGCAGCTACAGCTTCTGGACTGAGTACCTCCAGAGGGCACTGCCCAGCTCCCCCAGGAGAACACAGGAGGAGCAGCTCCAGGAACAGGGGTGGTGATGCCTTAAATGGCTCCCTAGAAACAGAGACTAGACAGGAATAAGGGAATAAAGGAGGGATTGATTTGAGAGGCCTTCAGAGGTCACACCCTGGGGGTCTGGATGCTCCTGCCCCAGTGGATCCCAGGATGGACAACAGGTCATGAGTTCTTCACACTTTTATAGGTTTGGTCCATTTGCTTATCAGCATCAATTCGCCAATTAAAACTTTAGCTAATGATGGAATTTCCCCAAGATTTTCCCTCCTCCCCAAGATGCAGGTTTGCACTTTTGGGCCCAGGAGGGTCTGGGTGTCCTTGGAGAGCGAGCTGGAGAGGCTTTGTTATGTCAGTGTGAGCATGAGAGAACAGCACTGAACGAGCTCCAGGGAACTGCAGAGTCACATTGGGCACTGCAGGGTTTGAGAAAATATAAAAGTTCAAACCTAAGGCATCAGTGGTGACCTCAGAGAAGCAGAAGAAGCAGAAGCTGAAGCAGCCACCGAGCCGAGCTCAGCTGTCCCCTCCCCTGTCCCAGGAGGGTCCCTCCACAGATGGGGTCCTGCAGAGCCCTGCCAGCAGCTCTTGCTCTCCACTGAGACGCAGCCATCGAACAATCCCCCTCTAATTGGCATTGTTTGCTAAAATTAAACCCCTGCTCAATGAAACACAGCCAAGAAGACACAGTTCCCCCAGGGCTTGGACCCTCCTGTCCCTGAGGCCGGCTGCCCTCAGGCTTGACCATGATCCTGCTGCCGGAACACCCTGGCTGGTGGTGGTGGCACGGGCAGGGACAGTCCTTGGTCAGCAGGATGAACCCTTGGGGACTGTGGCTGCAGGTCCCACAGGTGGGCCAGCTGTCCTGGCAGGAGGCTGCGAGCAGCCAGCATGGAGCAGCCCTTCCCTGCCCGAGGAGAGTTCCTGGGGCTTGGCTCCATCCGGGACCCATCACATCCCCAGCAGTCAGAGCAGGGTCCTGGGCAGCCAGCACAGAGACACTCCTCTCCAAACCAGGGGAGGAAGGCAGATAGCAAACTTTGCATGCTGAATTTTCTGAAACTAACTATAAATGGTAAAAACGCAAAGTCTTGCTTTCTCTGGAGGTTTTTAAGCAAAATAACCCCAAGAACGGCAGCTTCGACTTTTATTCGGATGAGAAAACATTCTTTTATTTTGACATCATCTTTGTCCATTTTTATCATAGGGATAAAGTATCTTTTATCTGGACACAATGCATCAAGTTGCAGGGTGAGTCATAAAGTGAATCTATACAATTGAGCCAAGGTGCTGCCCCGGGGCGAGGGCTGGCAGTGTCTAAATGTCACATTCAAGGTACAAGGCAATAAACAGCCATCTCTGCTCTCTGAGGAGGAGCAGGGCCTGCTTTAGGAGAGCTGTCAATTCAGAGACACCCCCACGAGCTGGGCATGGAGCTGAGCCCACGAGTGAACCTTTCTCACACCTACTTAATCCAGCAGGGATGTGGAGCTCATCGATGTGCTGTGGATTCCCTTACACGCCCTGGCACGAGGGCAGCTGTGGGAGCTGCTGTGGGGTGATGCTCTGTCAGCCAGGACTGGGCAGGGTTTCCATCTGAAGCACACTCAGGCTCCTCGTGTTCAGTGTCAAACACTCAGAGGATTAATTTGGGGGCTGGAAGGCCTCTGGACACGTCTGTGCTGCTGGTGAGGGAAGGCAGCTCTTGCACACACTGCAGGGATGTGCCAGGAATGCAGCAGAGCAGGAAACAGCCTCGTTCCTTCCTGGGCTGCTTCAGACTCACGGTCCAGAGCCACCCTTGGTGACAACTGCGTCCCACGTTTGTTCAGCTCTTTTGGGGAGGGAGAGGGATGTGCACGAATCACTTTGGCTATGGAGGCTCGTGATGGAAAGCCTGTGTCCGACCCTCCCGTGGGCAGCAGGCACACCCCACCTCCTCCTGCTCCTGCTGAGCCAGCTGAGGGTAAGGAGGAAGAGGGTCCCAAGACATTACAGAGCTTTATGTCCCTGGGGCTCTCTGCACCCTTCCTTTGGCACCACGCAGGCTCCCCAGCAGCCCACGGGCAGGGCCACACCACGCTGCTGCTCCAGGGGAAGTGTCCCCAGCACAAGGCTGTCCTTTGGCACCTTCAGAGCCCTCGTACCAGGCACAGCAGGAGGAGCAAAGTGCTGATCTGACCTGGTTGTGCTCCCCAGGGCAGGCAGATGTATCAAACCCATGCCATGGGCAAGCCTTAGGATAAGCCCACGACTGTCTTTGCAAGGCTCAGGACTAGAGAAGAGGAGGCTTTGTGCTGGGCACCAACCACCCCTCCAAACACCACCATGCCAGGGGACAGTGGTGGGAACACTGCCCTGGAGGTGGCAGAAGGACCTTGCTGCTGGTGGCTGAGTGCAGCCTGGGGGTGCTGCAGAACTGGCACTCTGTTCTCCTCTCTCATACCCACCACCTGAGGATCCACTCCACTTTCCTTCCCCTCCCGGGCACCATCAGAAAAAGGTTGGGACAGGGACAGTCATTGTTTCTGGGATGAGAAACCTCACCTCTGCTCTGCTCAAGTTTTCCTGCTCTGATCTTTCCCAGAAAATAGGCTGTGCCAGGAGGAGGAGGTGAGCAGAAGGTGCCCATTGTGGGAAGAGGGCACCTCACCACCTCCCCCGAGTGCTGAGAGTTTGGATCCTACAAACCCAAGCCAGGAAGGAAAAGGATCTGCTCTTTGTCTCCATGTGCTGCTGCTTCCCTGGAAAACCCAACCATCAGTCACACAGCAGAGGAACACAGGAGAAAACAAAATCACTTGTGTTTAACTACAAACTGGTCCAGTGAGGGGCTAACAGGGCAGGAGTGGCTCATTAATGGATAGATTAGGGTGGAAATTAGGATGGAAAAAAAAAGTTAAAGCTGGTTTGGGGGTTTGCTTCTGCAGAGACGCCAGGGAGCTGCCTTTGGCTGGTGAATGAGAGTCACAGGGAACATGGGGAGCCAGAGCTGTGGGTGCTCCCCAAGCAACCAGGGCTGGGTTAGCAGCAGCATCTGCACTGACTGCAGTGCCCCACAGCCCAGCTGGCCCAGGGCACAGATCTCCTCCCGCCAGGGACACTAAACCAGGGATCCCTTGCACCTCTGGGCGACACAGCGAGACTCAGCTTTTACCCACTCCCTATCCAGAGGGGTCGTTTGCTCCGCAGAGCCCTTGCCCACCCCCTCCAGTCCTCCAAAGCCGTTGGATTAAGATTCAAAGGTGAAAGCACAGCAGGAAACGCTTTGATACCAAGAGAGGGACCAGCCGAGGAATGTTACAGGATTTTTCCGTGGCTGTTTCTTCTCAAGCATGTACACAAGCAGCAGCCCTGGGTTATGCAACCTTGCCTCAGTGCCTTCAGCCGCTGCAGGCAGGGAGGAGCGGGCATTATTTAGAATACCCCGTCCTTAAATCAAGCTGAGAGATGGGGACTGGCACGAGCAGCAGGGCTCGCAAACCGCGCCCATTCCAAATGTTCCCACTAATTAGCACAACACAGCATCCTTCCAAGAACAAGGGAAACTCCGAAAGCCCTCGGCAGTGTAATAACATGGAAGCGAATGTCCTGAGGGTGGGTGGCCAAGCCCTTGTGGATGTGGCCTGGCTTGGCTCACAGCACAGCCTGACCACGCGGCAGGGCTGGAAAACCACTCTGATAAATGCACCCTTCAGTAGCCTTACACACTTGGATCTGATTCCCTGGGGAGGCAGCGCCTCTTAACCTCGCCACAGATGGTCTCCTTCCATCTCCTTCCATCCTTCATCTCCTTCCCTGAGCTCCAGGAGCATCCACTGCTATCAGCTGCTCCTCGGCTCCTGGGCAGCTGCAGGACACAGCCGTGGTGCCACACCAACTGCAGGACACCTCAGCCTGAGGCTGGAATGAAAGGGCGTGGAAAGAAAAGCTCTCTTCACAGCTCCTTCCCACGTTCCTGATGCTCAGGACCAGACAGAAGTGTGTCCTTCAGCTTTGACGATCTCGGCTTTCCTCAGCACCCTGAGGCTGGGTTGTGGGAGGGAGGAGGCTACCTGGATCTGTTAGTTCTCATGCTGGGGGTCTGCCCAAACTGTATGAGAGCCCAGTGGTGTTTGCGAGCTCAGTGATCACCTCAGGATGCCCTCCTGCAGCTAGGAGGGGAAGGAAGCTGCTGAGAGCACCAAACACCTCCTCCCTAAAAACTCAGAGTCTGCAGCCCAACGTGGGTGTTTGGTGGAAGAATTGTGCCTGCAGCACTCTTCACTCTGCACTGACACCCCTCATCCTGGAAATCATCACGAGCATCTTGGAGTCATCACGCTTGCAAACCTCCGGGGGGGATGTGGGGGCCCTGCTGCCCACGGGCGCTGCGGCTCCGGGCAGGAGAGGGACTGCAGCTCCCAGGGGATCCTGACGGGGGAGATGAACGGGAGCATCTTCTGACCCGAGGGCAGAGCTCTGCCAGTGCTCCTGCACCAGCTGTGCCCGAGCACGGAGCTGTGCTGAGCACCTCAGGGTGCCAGGTGATGCAGGAGAACTGGACAGGGCAGTGTCTGCTCTGCTGCCTCCATCAGCCTCCTCCAGCAGCTCCCTGCAGCTTACAGGGTGTCTGTGCTGCTCTTTGCAGGGGAGAGGCTTGGTGCAGGCACACACAAAACCTCCCAGCACATCACCCCCTGCGTCCAGGTAGGGCTGCTCTGGAGGGATGGCACTCGGGATGTCTACAGAGCTCAGCACCAGACAGGGTGGCAGAACCGAGCCTGGTGCTCCCAGCCAGCTCAGTCTCCTGGGGACTGCACCATGCTGGCTCAGCTTGTGTTTTAATTCCTCCTTCTCACTCAGGAGGTGTCTGCCAGCTGCTCCCTTCGGTGCAGTGCAGGAGGAAGGATCAGCTCCGGCAGCGAGGAGCCAGGGCAGTGTGTGCCTGGGCAGCAGGGCAGGGGCAGCCTGAGCACACACAGGAGGATTCTCATCCCCATGGATCCTCATCCCAGGCACACGCAGCAAATCCCCTCCAGGGAAACTCAGTGTTTGCTTTGCAAGTGCCTGGGAAAAAGGCTTGAAAACCATCCATGTACCTGTGCTAGTGAGGGAAAGTTCCCTGAGTGCTGGCTGCTGCCTCGGGGGCTCTCACACAGCAGGAATTGTGCCCCTGGTTTGCTGTGGGCACATCTGCTGGGCTTTTTTGCCAAACAACGACTGCTGTGACTCTAATTCAGTGCTGGCTCTGGACCATCTCCCTCAGCTGAATCCTTGGGGAAAGGACTCAAGCACAGGCTGGGGAAAAAACACAGAGAGAGGTGAACCACCTTCGGGCATGTGGCAGGAACCCCTGGGCTGTGACCAACATTTTCTGGAGGGCACAGTTCACCCTGAAAATAGTCTTTCCCAAGCAGAGGGGAGATCATCCAGGACACACCACACCCCCAGCCCCGAGTGAAGGTTTTTCCCTGGCACAACGAAGAGAAAATGAATTTCCACATCTCTCAGGAAAGCATGACACCAGGCAGCTCAGAAATCCTGGGATTTCCAGCAGGACCTTGACTGGATGTGCCAAGCAGGAATAAAGAACACTAGAAATTCAGTGGGGTAGAGTGGGGCAGAAATTCAGTGGGGCAAAGTTTACTCTGCCACTCCCAGGCAGACAAATACTGCAGCCTGTCCAGAGAGGTGCTCTGAAAAAATCAGCTACAGGCTGGGATGGTGGAGGAAGGAGAAGCAGCACAGCCATCAGGGTGCTGTGCAAAGTCTCAGAGTGTCCTGCAGACACACCAAGGCTCTGCCAGGCGCCAAGCAGTGCTGGCCAGGAGCTCTGAGAGAGGCGGGATGGAAAAAGCATTCCAGGGAGGCTCAGGTGGCTTCTGCATCACCTCCTGGATGTGATGGCCCTTGAAAAGTCATCTCCTCTTTCCAACACACCCTGGGCCAGCGTGAGGGAGGAACAGAGAAAGCTGAAACCCCACTGAAATCGCAGGAGGTCCCTTGTGGTTCCTGGCTCGAGCTGATGTGGATCCATTTCAGCTGAATGCAGGATTATCTTGACAGCTTGAAAGCTATTCTTAACCATAGCTCGTGCCCAGCGCCCCACGCAGCCGGGGGAGGCACCGTAAATCAGCGCTCGGTGGACACGGGAAACCAAATAAGTGAGAGGAGATAAGGAACCAGAACGGAGGTGTGACTCACTCTGACAAATGCCTTCGAGATGGCAACTGGAGACCTCAGTGTTGCAGCCACATGAATCAGCGGGAAAGGCAAAAGTCTGGGTTAATGGATGGGTCTGTGGGCTCAGCCTTGCTACCACATCCTGCAGCACCTCACAATTCCCGCTGGAGTTAAGGACTGCTGGGCTGGTGGACAAGGGATGCCAGAACCAGAGACACTTCTGGGGCCAGACTCAATCCATCCTAGACTGAGGAGTAACAACAGCTCTGGGAAATGAGGCAGAAGAACTCCAGGTTATTCCCAACACAGCAGCAATGGGGATCTCAGGGTAGACTCCAGACCTTCCTGATGATCTTGCACTACCCAAAGGTGGCAAATGTTCATCAGCTGAGTGGAAAACAAGTCCTCCAGCCCATTCCTTGTTTCAGCCTGACCCTTCCCCACATGCAGCTTTCCCAGGGCCCCGTGCCTCAGGGAAAAGCAAAATGCTGCTGATGATGCAGGAGGAGCAATGGCTCTGCTCTTCAGGGACAGAGAGGCAGGAGAGGAGGAGAAAACAGCCAAACTCCGACCCCTCACAGCATGTTGGTCCTGCCTTCCCTCCTTCTCCTCTCCTCAGTTGCCAGGATTCCCTTCCCTTTCCACTTCTGCAGCTCTGAGTGCAAGAGGGGAGAGGGCAAGAAAAAACACTGGTGAGAAAGCAGAGTAGATGAAGCATTCTGATGGAAAACTGACCAGGATGTGGGGTTGGGGAACAGCTGGGAACTTGGCATCCTTAGGGAACCACTGCAAACCCTGCAGGGAGACCCTCATCCCCCTCAGGAATTCAGGATGGACCTTGTGTGGGGACCCCAGACGCATCCAGGAAGAAATTGGTCCCCACCGTGGGGTCTATAAACCTCCAGAATTCCCAGTGTGACATTTCTGGGCTGTGGAGGCACAAATGTTTGAGTCCTCAAGGCTGCTGCCTGGGAATGGCCATGCAGTGACCTGCAGGATTTGCCTGTGGGGTGTGGACACTAGATCAGGTTTATATTTTCTTCACCTCACTGAAAGCAGCCCTGTCAGCAGCAGTGCCTGGGCTGGAGACAGCTCTGATGGCCCCAGGAGGTGACAGGAGCCAGGAAGACTCAGCCTTGGCAGGTCCAGTCCTCCCTCAGCTCAGCTTTGGACCAGCCCTGCCAACCAGAAAGGGACTTTAAATGGTGAGTTTTGAAGGTGCCAGCATCTAACTCCTCAGCTTCTCTTGATTTTTTCCCTCTTGCCAGTCCTCTTGCTTTACAGACAGGACATATCACTTCTTCTAATTGCTCAAGGACTCCCTGGCCAGGACCCGTGTGAGGGTTTGGCCATGAATAACAGACATGGTTCCATATCTCAACCAGCGTCCATCTCCCTCCCTCACATCTCCCTCCCTTTCAGGTGAGCCTCTGCCAGAAAAGATTTGGGATCTGTGGCTAACTCCAAGGCTCTGGAGAGTCTTTGGCCTCCTCCACCGATCTCCAACCCCAACAGAGTGACTGTTTGCTTGCTCAGAGCAAGTTTATCCTGGAAGCCCTCACT
Source organism: Vireo altiloquus (assembly GCA_013396875.1). NCBI lineage: Eukaryota > Metazoa > Chordata > Aves > Passeriformes > Vireonidae > Vireo > Vireo altiloquus. The sequence continues at coordinate 27,580 of VZRF01002858.1, read as the reverse complement.
GATACTCAGCCACGTTCGTCACTTGAGTCTCTGCAGACCCTCTGCCAGTTCAGGTGGGGTTTCTTGCTTTGCCCTTTCCCCCCAGCTCTCAGCTCTGCTCGGGCCAGCCCTGAGCGATGCCTGGCTCCAAGCCACACATCAAGAGCTGGTATCAGATCTGGATCACCGAGTCTCTTTTTTTTACGGGGATAAGTTTGGCAGCAAAGGGTCCACTCGAGCTGACTGCTGAAACCTCTCCTCCCGTCTGCTTTTCCCAGCCATTCATTGCACCAGGATGCCAAACCGAGCCAGAGGCACCTCCTGGGGATGTTTCCCTCCAGGCCATGGCCCTTGACCCTGTGTGAGAAGAACAGACCTCCACATCCTGCACCATCCCACTGCAAATTCCAGGTCCTGCCCATGCCCTTCTCCTCCTTCAGGCTGTGTGGGAGCTGCTCTGGTCTGGAGATCAATGAAATTGGGATATTCACTCTGTTTTTGGAAAGGCAAGCTCGGTAATCACAGCTTCAGAAAGTTAGATCAGCACATGGAGATGTCCTGCTGGAGGAACGTTCCCTTCACCTTCCTTGTTTAATGTTCCAGAAAGAATTTTTTTTTGATTTTTTTTTTTTAATCAGCACTAAAATCAGACAAAAGCCACACTGTGCTGAGGTACTGAAAGTACATCCCAATAATTCAGAGTAAAATACCGTACAAGACAGGAGCACTCACTCCCCAAACAGCCATTTAAGCGAAAGAAATTCCTGATTAAACTCCTAAAAGAGCTGATCCATGCTGAGGATACACACAGCTCCAAATGAGCCTGGTGGTACCTTAACACACAATTTAAAGGATTTGATTTAATTTAATTTACTGTAAAGGCTAATTTAAAGGATTAATGGCATCTTTGTGATCCTTTATCCACTGCCTGTGGTGGGGGGCTGGAACTAGAGGGTCTTTAAGGTCCCTCCCAACCCAATCTCTGTAGGGGATGAATTCCCCTCGGAGTTTGTCTCCTCAGGAAGGGCTGCCCTGTGCACATGGCCCCAAAAACTCGGACAAAAGTTACATTTTGGAGAGTTCTGGGGTAGAGCTGGCCAAGACACAGCCCTGGCCTTGTGCTCAGAGCTCCACAGACCTCCTGAATGAGGAGCTGGCTGTGTTTGCTGTCCTCCAAGCCAATCTGCACCGCTGGAAACATCACTGGAAAGCTGATTTGGCAGAATTTCGTCATGAGCTGCCAGTCTGGAAATTGCAGGTGTATTTGGCAAGGCCTTGCACGGCTGAGCATGGCTCCCACCTTCCAGGAAACACACCCTAGGGAACGCTGGTGAGAGAGCCAGGCACCACCAGAAACTCATCCAGAACAAAAGCTCAACGCAACTGAAGAGCCATTCAAAATATTTGTTTAAAAAAAAAAAAAAAGAAGGAAAAAAAAAGAAATTACGCACAGGGAACTTCAGTCTGAATCAAACTGAACATCATCATTTCTCACCATCTTTTTAAAGCTCTCTTGGCTTCCAACTGGAAAATGCCACTGATAAACCACTTGCACTCAAACAAAGCCACCTGGCTTTGATCCTGACACTTGCATTCACTAGACTGATTTTTTTATCCTCCCAAGAGCAGACCTTTTTCTGTACAAAACAGCCATTTCAGTGAAACCCTCTTGTTCAGCAGAAAAGCTCCTGGACTGAGAGGCAGAGGAGGAGGTTGAGGATCAAACCCTGCAGCCCAGGAAGAGAGGATCTCTCAGCTGCTGCCCTGGCTGCCCCAGGCTGGCTGTGGCAGGACCTCTGTTCCCCATCCCTCTCTCTGTTTCCCATCCCTCTATTTCCCATCTCTCAATTTCCCATTCCTCTCTCTATTTCCCATCCCTCTCTTTATTTCCCATCCCTCTTTCTGTTCCCATCCCTCTCTTTATTTCCCATCCCTCTTTCTGTTCCCATCCCTCTCTTTATTTCCCATCCCTCTTTCTGTTCCCATCCCTCTCTCTGTTCCCCATCCCTCTCTCTATTTATTTCCCATCTCTCTCTCTATTTCCCATCTCTCTTTTCCCCATCCCTCTCTCTGTTCCCCATCCCTCTCTCTATTTCCCATCCCTCTCTCTGCTCAGCCCAGCCAGCCTTGGGCTGTGCCCTCCCAGGGTTGTGCCCAGGAGAACACAGAGCTGCTGTGGCCCTGGGTGAGGGCATGAGGTCCTGGGGGCTGCAGGCATCTCCCCCATGGCACAGGGTGGGCTCATAGGCATCTCAGTCCCTCCCCAGAAAAGGAAACCCATGGCACACTGTGCTGCTGGGCATGGGGAAGGGCTGGGGGTCTCACAGCCTTCCCACTGCTGGTGCTGACCCCTCTCCTGAGGATGCCACGCTCTCCCTGCCAGGGCCACGGGGCTCCTGTGATGTGTGAAACCCAGTGACAGTCCCACTGCTGGTGGGTGGTGTCATGGACAGAGCTGTGGTCCTGGCAGGGAGCCCATCCCAAGTCACCCCCTCCATCCTCGTGCTGCCAGGTCCTGCTCTGCTCAGGAGTTTGCCAAAGACAAAGGAACTCAAGAAGTGTTCTGACAAGGCTCTCAGGCACCTGGTGGGACTCTTGTGGTTGTCCTGTGTAGGGTCAGAATTTGGGCATCGATGACCCTTGCGGGTCCCTTCCAGCTCAGGATATTTTGTGTTTCTGCAGTTCCATGAACTCTGTGCTGTTGGTGCTTGCACTTGACGCCTTAGGTTTGAACTTTTCTCTGTTCCCAGCCCTGCAGTGCTCAGTGTAACTCTGCAGGTCCCTGGAGCTCGTTCAGTGCTGTTCTCTCATGCTCACACTGACATAACAAAGCCTCTCCAGCTCCCTCTCCAAGGACACCCAGACCCTCCTGGGCCCAACAACTGCAAACCTTCATCTTGGGGAGAGGGGGGCAAGCTTGGGCAAATTCCATCCTTACCTGGCTTCTGCTTGGGCAATTGATGCTGATATCAAAGTGGGAAGAACTCACACTTTTACATCAGCATATAAAAGTGAAAATATGAAAATACGAAAATGTGAAAATATGAAAATGACCTGTCGTCCATGTTGGGATGCACTGAGGCAGGAGCCTCTGGAGCCCAGAGTGTGACCTCTGAAGGCCTTTCAAGTAAATCCCTCCTTTATTCCTGTCTGGTCTCTGTTTCTAGGGAGCCATTTAAGGCATCACACTCATTCAGGAACAGGAGGCTGAGGAGGTCTGCGTGTGTCAGACTAGCCTGGCCAAAGGAGGGATGAGCTCATGGGATCTGCCATGACATCACAGGGCACAGCACCCCAGCACCCTGGTGGTGCACATGGGTTGGAAATGTCTGGCCTGGACATGACAGACCCTTCCTGCACGGAACTGAAAACATTTATTCTGGAAGGGTCTGGATGCTCGTGGCTAAAAGCAATAAATACGGATTTAATTTCATAGTTAATACCCTGTCCAGGGCAAAATGCTCATTTTTAATATCGTTGCCTGCGATCTGACTTTACCAACGAGATGTTGCAATGCAATCTCTGAGTCATTGCGCAGCAGATAATGGTATTTTCTTGAGTTCAATCTGGAGGAGTTGGCCCCATTTATCAAGCCTGAAAAAACGATGCCAGAGAGTCTGCCAGAGAGTCTGTCTGGCCTGTGCTGCGCACGAGTTACGTGACCCAGGGCTGCAAGGAGAGGGGGAGAGAGGGAGCGGACCTGGATGTCGTGGTGTGGGATCTCCTGGGAGCATGTTTCCTTCCTTAGGGTCAGCCAAGAGACTCCTGAATTTGGGGTACGAGGGAGCCAGGAGTGACCACATCGCTCCAGCTCCACCTTTGCTTTTAGGCTGCCCCAGGGGAGCTGATATCCCACAGCAAGAGCAGGCACAGCTGACATTTGGGGTCTGGGGGGGTCCCTGTGATGTGCAGGGACAATGTCAGAGGATCCCTCAAGTCTGTCAGAGATCCCTTAAGTCTGTCAGAGATCTCTCAAATCACCACCAGGGCTGGGAGCTCCATCGCTGCTGAGCCCAGTGGGGACAACAACACTTGGGAAGGTGGCTGAGGAAAGAATGTCCATTATGGACAGGTCAGTAAAATCTGCCAGGTAGGAACTGGGGGCAGGGAAGCTGTGAGGAAGCATCCTCAAAGAAATCCTGCCCTCAGAAGTGTGTGTACATCTTGTAGGGCTCCCAGGGGAGGAAGAAGAAGAAGAGGAGGATGGGAGCTGGAGGAGAAGCCTGCCTGGGCTGCCTTGGGCTCTGGGAGTGTTAAAGGAGCTTGAGAGATGTGGAGAAAACCAGGAGCAATGCTAGGAATATTGGGCTTTGTTTTCTGTAGGCAAGCGGGAGCGTCTCCAGTTATCCAGCAAGGCCAGCGTGGGAGGGAAGCTCTCTGGCAGAGTGCTCCTGCTCTGGCAGGCAGGGCCCAGGTTCTGCACAGAAATGTGCACTGCACTCCCAACACAGAGCACCATGGACCCCTCGGGCTAGCTTGGCTGGGGACGCAGCAGATCTGCTTTCAGCAGAAAGGCTTTAACCCGAGGCTGGGCTCTAACCTCACTGTAAAAGAAATGCTTTTTATTGACCTCATGCTGCAGACAGGATGCAAGGACCAGCAGGTGAAAGTCCCAGGCCTGCTGTGCAGAGGTCAGAGAAGATGATCCCTTCTGCCCTTGAAAGCCAGTAAATTGTTCTGCAGATGCTTAATCCGTGCATGAAAAAGCGACTCATGAGAACAAGACACATTAATTCCTGTGGTCCTCAGTCCAGAGGCAGTGCCATGGGGAGTCTGAGCCAGGAGGAAAGTGTGGGGTTCAGAAAAGCTCCTACAACCCCAGGGTCCTGGCCAGGGGCTGCACAGGCAGGGCTTGTGCTGAGATCTGCTCAGAGGCTCACCTGGAAATCAGCAGAGATTTCCGTGGAAGTGACCACTCCTTTCTCCTTCTCCTCACGGTTTTCTGGGTGTTTTGGGTGCGGAACTGCCTCTCTAGAAGCAGCCACCTCCCTTGTCATGTCTTTGCCTGCTTTCCCCTTCCTTCTCCTTCCTTCCCCTTCCTTCCTCTTCTTTCTCTTTCCTTCCCCTTCCTTCCCCTTCCTTCTCCTTCCTTCTCCTGCCTTCTCCCAGAATGAGTCTCCACTCAACTGCTTGTCAATGAATTGTGGTGTTTTGGGCATCAAATTCACAATTTCAAAGAGAAACTTAATCTTCCTATGAAAACCAAAAAACAAAAACAAAAAACAAAAACAAAAACAAAAAAAAAAACCAACCAAAAAAATTAAAAAAGAAATTTTATTTCCAGTGAAATCTGAAAAACCTCAAAGTGACTGAAGAATTTCTGATTTTAATTGCCAAATACAAAATGTTGGGTAAACTTGGAGAATGAAAAAAAAAATTGGACTTAATGTCTCAGTTTTCAGTTGCCAAAGGAGGGACAATGCCATCTTCATGCTGTGGGATTTCAGACAAGCCTCGGTTTATTCAAATTAATATATATGTTGACAAAAACCATTTCACGAAAACAACTTTTCTCAGGAACAATTTCCATTTCCCAGTTCTGTGACCCTAAAATGCATGCCAAAAGTCTCTAAGAGTGCTTTAGTTTATTTAACTGAAAAGCAAAATGACAATAAAGCGAATATTTAAAGTGAAGCTCTGTTCTGAAAATATATCCACTTAATGCTAAAACGATTCATTTTCACAGCGCTGGAAACAATTATGAACCAAATCAATTGGGAGAAGGAATTTAATCAGAAAAATGTGAATGCTAAGTGGGAATTGTTGAAAAACATTTTATGTGTTGCCCCAAAACCACAATCCCACAATTGAGAAAGAAGGCAACGTTGGTTAAAAAAATAGACAACTCTGGCTCGTGAGGGAAGTGAAGACAACTGTGAAAAATAAGAAAACCATATATAACTTAAGAAAGTGGAAACTGATAATGATGAATGAGAAGTGAGAAGCTGTAGAAAGCTGATAAGGAAAGCCAAGAGCTGAGGCTGCAAACCTGAGCGAAGGAGCAGCAGCTCCTGTCAGGGTAAAGGGAATTATTGTAGCTCTGGGGAGGCTGTGGGATGTGTTAGACTCGGGATAGATGCACTACAGGAAATCTCCTGCTCGCCAGAGGGGTTGGGCATCAGCTCTGGGCAGGCCACAGACAGCAACAGGCAAATTGAAGTGAGAAAAATGCGATTAAAGCTAAGTCACACAGACTTATAGAAAGCAGAGCATGTCAAACTAAGATTCGTCTTTTTCCTGGAATTATGAGTTTGATTGATAAAAATAATATTGGTGGTATAAACCACTCAGACTTCTGCAAGGCGATGCCGTGGTGCTGTTACATTTTGATGAAGAAACCAGAACAATACCCAATTAACACGGGCCATATTTAATAGATTAAAAGCTGGCTGTGGGGTGTCCCAGCTGGGATTGTCAGTGGGAACTCCACACCCAGGGGGGCAAACAGAGCTCCCCGGGGCTCAGGGCTGGGCCCTGGGCTATTCAACCTCCTTATCAATGATCTGGAAATGTAGTAAATCACCCGTGCTGACACTGGGGTGGTGAGAGAAACAAATGGGGAAGAAGCCAAATCACTGCAGCAGAGGGGTCTGGGCCACCGGGCACAAGCAGTTCGTGCAGGCAGATGGAGCCACACATCCAGGGACAGATTATCCTGGGGCTCTACACACAGCAAAAAATTCTGCCTGCCCTACACAAGGCTCCTCTCCCCACCAGCCACCCTCCTGCAGCCTCTGGGAAGCGGCAGAAGGAGCTGGGCAGGGCCCTGCCGGCGTTCCCGAGTGGAAAGAGCTGCTCCTGCTGCCCCCGTGCCAACATCCAGCATGTTTTACAACTGACCTGCAAGGAATGTGTGTCACCGAAGAGGATATGTAGCCCTGGAGAACATAAACCACAGCTGCATTGTTTAAAAGTACCTCATCCACTGGATTGGAACAGCAGGCGAAGATGATCTCAGGGAGATAACTCTAGGAGTGTGTTAGCAGGAACAGTCCTGCTACCTTCGCCAGTGGAAGATTCTTATAAATTCACTCCTCCTGCCATCCTTTTGCAAAGGGTCAGAAGATGTACTGACAATAGCAGCATGCAAATATTTCAGAACTTGGCCACACGCTGAGCAAACACTCTGGATAGTTTCACGAGTAGATTAAAATGCCAGATCAGCGAGCAGTGCTGCACTTTAAATATGCTCACTAATTTATTAAGTTTATTCTTAGCAAGCTTGCAGACTTCAGAAAGTTAAATTTCTCGGTGACAGATGGAGCTGGGCAGGCAGGGTGTGTGTGCTGTGGCCACAGGGCCCCGAGGCAGCGCAGGGGAGCAGATCCCCCTGAGCTCACCACGGGGCAGAATCCCCAGAGGAAAAGCCTGCACGGGTTTGGTGTCAAGACTCTTGTACAGCTACAGAACCAGGGCTCTTGGCACATCCCACGCTTCTCCAAGGAGCTGCTGCTTCCCTCTCCAGGCTCAGACATCCCTTATCTGTTTCCCTGTGTGCTGTGGGTTAACTGCTCTGAGCACCACTCCTCAGCTCACTCTCGATGTCCCAGCTTCAGTCCCCTGAGATCCAGCAGGGAAAAGGAAGCCCTGTGGCACAGGGATGGAGAGGAGAAGCTCTGTGGCACAGGGATGAAGAGGAGGAGCTCTGTGGCACAGGGAGGGAGAGAAGGAAGCCCTGTGGCACAAGGATGGAGAGAGAAGGAAACCCTGTGGCAAAGGGAGGGAGAGAAGGAAGCCCTGTGGCACAGGGATGGAGAGAGAAGGAAGCCCAGTGGCACAAGGATGGAGAGAAGGAAGTTCTGTGGCACAGGGATGGAGAGAGAAGGAAGTTCTGTGGCACAGGGATGGAGAGAGAAGGAAGTTCTGTGGCACAAGGACGCAGAGAGCTGGAAGGCCTCCTGGCACAGGGGTGCAGAGAGGGGCGATCCCCGGGCAGGGAGCAGCCTGCCAGCCCCGGGGCCAGGGCTCGGCACTGCGAGCTGGCACAGCTCGTCGGGAGGGCGATGACAGCCGCCGTGGGGATGCCTACGTGCTGTTTGTGGGGCAGAAATAGGGCCCTGCGGGCCTTGCAGGGACAGAAGGCAGCGGGATCCTTTGAGCTGGAGCTCGCAGCCTTGCGGGGCTGCTCCGCAGCGTTCGCAGCATCTCCGGGGAGTTGTTCTTCTTCATCGTCCCTCCTCGGGAAGCACTCGCGCCTCTCCTGCTAACACTGGGAGGGAAAAGACTTTCCCAGGAACATTTTCTGAGCTGGGAGCAAATCCCACATGGCATCACAACCCTCCGCCGACAGCAAAGGCATGTTATTGTTATTCGCGCTGCGAAGGAGCTGTCGGCCCCAAAGCAGGGTGAGCTGTGCCGCTGCTGGTAGTTAAACAAACTCCCTCTGCCCCGTCCAGCAGCTGGCTGGGCCATGTCAGAGCCCTGCAGAATGACCTGCTCCGGCAGCCCTTCTCCCTCCTTCCGTGATTTAGTGCCCAGCCCGCCGTGCAGACAGGGAGCAGCACACACACGCACCCAGCGGGGTCCCTGTGCGCTCACCAGCTCTTCATCCCCAGCTCCCTCGGCCTTTCAGCCAGTCCCTGCCTCAAAACCAGCTCCTGTCATGGGATGCTCAGCTCTATTTCCTGATCTTTGCCCTGCCTCAGAAGCAGTTGGGCTTCTAGAAATGCAGGGAAGTTGCAAACTCAGTCCTTGCACTTTAATGCACTGTGGGAGCAGCATCATCCCCTTGATGCTAATTCACCCAGGTGTAGAGAAGCCTTTTGAAGTAAGAGCACCCCAGAATGTCACCCTCAACAGGCCACAGCCATTCTGTTTTCTTCCCCTCCAGTGGCTAGAGCAGCACATGGCGAAGATTTGGCCTTGGGAGGCCCAAAAAATCACATAAAGGATAAAACCAGCCCAGCAGTTAAAAGGGTCAGAAGACTGTAAGGAGTGAAGAAAGTTCTGGAGACTGGTCCAGGGTGTCACAGATGCTGGGTGTGAGATGCTGCACTTGGGTGACAACTTGGAGGGCTCAGAGGAGTGTGGCTAGGGCTGTGGGCACACCCCTGGGCAAGGCAGGTCCCTGCTCAGCATGAGGGGTGAGTGGCAAAGCCTTCTCATTTCAGCCTGGACTTTATTTCAGCTCCTTTCACTCCTTCCCAGCTCTGTAGAGGCACCGGCTGCTCCTTCACCCTGCACCTGCAGGCCCACCAGGGCAGCTCCAGGAATCTCAGAGTGACGGGTGATGGGCAATGCCCCACCAAAACCAGCCCTCCTGGCACCCTGGCTGCTCCCCACGAGCTCTGCCTCGAGGGGAGACAGAACCCACAGCACCAGCACCTCCAGGCCCAGTCCCACTGCCAGCCCTGCACAGCATCACCACATCCCAGTCCCGTCCTGAGGCTGCCTGTGGCTGTCACACTGTCACAATAGAGTTCAGAGCCAGGAAATCCCTGGGGACAGCTGATAAGCCCTCTGCATCTCTTCCAAAAATGCCCGTGCAAGCAGGGTGAATTTTTTGGCTTGAGGCTGGGCCATAAATCAACGTGAGTCAGAAAAGGCCCCTGAGAGGGTGTCCCCTCCCCTGGTGCCTTCTCCAGGGCACTGCCAACAGCCCAGGCTGCACGATGGACACAGGCAGGGCCTGGGTGCAGTGGCCAGAGAATCCTGAAGGAACCTGGCAGTTCTGAAGGATCCTGGCAGTTCTGAAGGATCCTGGCAGTTCTGGTTCAGAAGCAGCCCTTGAGGAGAGCTCGGGGAGGAGGTTTTGGGGCAGTTCCCTAAACACAACCTTGCCTGTGCAGTGTGTGCCCTGTGGGAGCCAGGGAAGGGCAGGGAGGCACAAGGGCTGCTGCTGCTCTTGTGGGGCACACACTGGGCTAGGGAGGCTCAGCTCCATGGAGGAGCAGGACAAGAGGCTAGCAGAGGAGTCTGGTGCCTCCTGCCTCTGCTCTGCTGGGTGTAGGGGTCTGTTCTGCATCTCTGAACCACACATCCTCCATGTGTGTAGTTATCATTATTCCATATTATTCTTCAGCATTATTTCATATTATTCTTCATCATTATTCCATATTATTCTTCAGCATTATTCCATATTATTCTTCATCATTATTCCATATTCTTTTATTAATGGAGACATCTCAATGCGTACAATGTAGGCTTGTTGGCAGAGTTGTGTTATTGAGAAAGGATGACTGTAGTGATTTAAAAATAAATGCTATTACAGGAATTTAGATGCTATTACGAAAAATGCAAAGAATTTTCACTGTAGAAGAAAAACAGGAAAAGAAAAGATCATTCCAAGATTATTTCATATAATAAATTACTCTTGTAACGAGTGATGTCCCCACCATGCACTATGGGACATCACTGAGCTCCCCCCGGAGCAGGGGACACCTGCAAACTCTCTGTTCCCAGCAACCAGCCCGTGATGGAGGACACAGTCATCCACCCCGCTGGGGGCTCAGAGGTGGGGAGGTGACACATGGCCCTGCCACGAATGTGTCACATCTGGTGGAACAACATCCTGCCACGTCCCTGCCCTCCAGCTCAGGGGCTCTGTCCTGGAGCCGGAGAGCAGGGCTGGATCTCCTTGTCATCCAAACCCCAGCACATGAGCTGAGCTCCTCTCCAATAACAGGCAAGAAGGCCAAGAAATAAAGCAGGTACATTCCGGGAATGCTGCAGCAGCAAACACTGCATGAATCACGTCGGGCTGTGGCTTCTTCCCCAGAGACTCACACGGGGTGGGCATCCCACCTTTGGAGCTTGGCTTTTCCAACACAGACAGGTCCTGCACAGCAGGGGAGGGGCAGGAGTGGGAGTGTGGGAAATGTAAAAGGTGAGAAGGCTTTTAGTTTGAGTAAGAAAAGCAGGTTTCAGAAATAAAGCGAGGATTTTAGGTTTAGCTGCAGCTGCAAAATCAGAATGTAGAAGAGGATACAATAATTTAAACAGCAAGGATATTAGAACAAGCATTAGTGTTCCTGGGTTTGGCTCAGAGAAGTACTGAAGCTGCAGAAAATGTGCTTAGCAAAGACACTGAAGTTTTAAGCTTAATAATAAAATATTGTGCATTGTTATTACAAGCATACAAGTGAGTATTGTCTGTAACAGGTGTACATGTGCTTTTTAGGGGCTGGTTAGAGCACTTGTCCATAAACTTTAGAAGCATCTATTGGCTGAAAAGCCTTTAAGAATGTTCTGTAACTAAGAAATCTTGGGTTGCCAGCTGTGTTGAGCCATGTACATCTCTTGTGTACACGAGGCTGATGCCTGAATAAAATAAATAATAAAAAACTCACGGAACATCTGCCTGCTCCACCATCCTGTTGAAAACTGTACTCCAACATGGGATAACCACCAGGCAGAGGGAGGTTTCATTCAGCCATGAGGTGTGGAAGAGCCACACGATGTCCCCTGGCCTGTGTCCCTCCTCCATGGCACCCTCAGCTGCTCACCGGCATCAAACCAACTCCACAGACCTTGGCACAGGACACAGCTGCTGCCACAGCACCCAGACCTTCCCTGCTCCTCTGGAATGCCTCTCCCTGAATTCCAATGGGTTTAATACGGACACGTGAAAAATGGAGTGACCCTGGAGAAAAGCAGTGAGAGGACAAAGCTGCAGGAAGGCACAGAGTGAAAACTGATGGAGTTGGAGCTCTGGACCTGACACTGGATTGGAGAGCAAATAGAGTGTCACTGTTGCACTTTAGGGACGGGGGAAGAACAACACAGAGGACTCCAATGTTCATAAGGCGAGAAAAAAGAGCAGGATCCTGTTTATTGAGTGTACACTTTTTTATACACCGCTGTGCAACAACACTACACCACTGGTTAATTGAAAAACACCCCTTAACGCTACAGGTTAACTGAAGAACAACCCAGTTTCAAAACATCTCTTCAAAACATCAGTAACAAACAGTAGGTGCAAGTTATTTACCAAGGAATTGTTTATCAAATGTTGTTTTCCATCTCTCACGGCCTTCAGGTTGCTGCATAAGAAAATTTACTTTCCCACAAACACTGACTAGCAGTCTATATTAGAAAAATCCTTTCTGAGCAAGCAGACAGCATCCAAAATACAGTACAGAGAGAGGTGCTGGAGGGAGGGAAATCATTGCTGGTCACTGTGTACACAACAGGAGGGATGCTGGAAAATGGGAGTGGGCTCAGAGAAGAGCTGCAGGAACGATTGAGAGACAAAAAAACCTGGGAAACTCCAGTACCATGGAAGGCAGAAGAACCTGAATCACTTTTCCCATTGCAGGGCACAGGTAAAACAAGGTTTGGTCCCATTCAGCCAGCACCTGCTGGGAGCTGTGCAGCCCAAACCAAACTGAGCTCCAGCTGATCTAGCACTTGTAATGGAAAGCAAAGTGTCTGATGCAAATGGTGCAGCTGCTCTGTCATCCAGAGCAGCCCTGACGTGGAAAGAGAAGCTTCCTCAGCTGGGCTCACCCCACTCTGCCCAGCCCAGGAGGGATGCCACCCATGGGCCAGACTGGCCTCCACAGACAGCATGGGATGGCTCTCCTGCCTCCCTGAGCCTTTTTGGGAGCAGCTCCCAGCCTAGCAGCTGGAAAAAAAGGCACCAGGGACTCGGGCAGAGCAGCAGGGAGGGAGGGACCCTTCTGTGGAGATGGGGATGAGCTCAGGAGAGTCCACCTCCTTCCTCCCCACAGGGCCTGTGCCCTCTTGGCGAGCTCTCTGCAGGTTTCCTCCTGTCCATCAGGCTGTGAGTGTGCAGCAGAGCCGTGCCAGGCTCCTCACAAGCACCAGCACTGAGCCTGCACACCAGGACGGGGCCAGCCTGGCCAGCCTCCAGCCCTGGCTGCCATCGAACGGGAAATAAGGGAATTGGAGCGCGACCACAGCGACCACCAAGCAGCCAGCCCTGGCAGCCGTGGGGCAGTCACCCTCTGCCAGGCACGAGGCAGAGCCTCACCCTGTGCCCAAGCGCCCTGGCAGCCGGGGAGCAGCTGGAGAGTGCCCAGAGGAGGATGAGGATGGGAGGAAGCCCCGTGTGCCTCGCCCTCCTGGGATGCTCCCGGGGAGAGAGGCAGCCAGGAGTCCCTGGGTGCTGCACAGCAGACAGCACGGCCGAACAGTGTGGAGTTTTCTGCTAGTTACATGTTTTGTGAAAAGCTGTTGGCAAAAATGTGCATTTTCTTTGGCTGTGTTTTGCATGGATTTGGCAAAAATGTAACGTTAGTGTCTCCCCTTGAGAGAACTTTATTGAGTGGAACAAAGTCGGATATTTTTAGCTACCCATTGTTAGCTGAAGAACAAAGCCATAACTAAGATATTTTGTCTCTTACACTGAAAAGGGACTATCAGACAAATCCATGTACAGTCATATGTGGCTGCCCATTCAGATGGAGCACGAGAGGGAAACTATTTTTAGCCTGAACACTCCACACAACAACCACATTTCCCTTCCCCTCCAAGCTGGACCACCAGAATACACAGGCAGCACCAGAGAGAGCAGCGTTGGCCAGGGGGACCTGGGGTCACCTCCTGCTGCTGTCCCTGGGGTCATCTGACAAATGACATTTATAGGAGAGATCGGGTCACGCAATCCTAAAAAAAACACCCTAATTTTTCTGCCTTTTGGGGTGTTTTTCCCCTCACACTCAGAGACGAAACGATGAGATGAAACGAGAAGCAGCAAAGCAGGATACAGACAGCTCTCGGTGAAGCAGCGGCTGAGCTCTGCCCTGAGCCCTCCCCGCTTTTCCCAGAACACTTGTGCATGCCCTGAGGGCAGCTCGGATGAGGAGAAGGGATGCCCACAGGGCAGGGAGAGATGATCTTGCAGCCCGCAGGGAGGAACGGGGCCGGCACAGCTCTGTCCTGCCACCCTTCCCGCTCCGCAGCCGAACCATCCGAGCTGGAAATGTCACTGCTGGGGCTGCCAAGGCGGAGCTTTCGAAAGCTTTAACCCTGAGACACCAGAGAGCTCAGCACGAGGCTGACAAACCTCCCCCGAGCGCTTCAGCGCTCTCAGCAAATGACATCAGTGGATTCTGACTGGCAGCGTTCTGCAAAGTATTCGTGTAACAGAAACAAAGCGGTCCATAAATGCCCTGGATTTCTGTGTGTGAGAGATGCCGGGAAATTGTTCTAAACAGTTTTTGTGGGTTGCACTGGTGAGTCACGGAGGAGTTGCGTTAAACACGGAGCATTTGGTGCGACCAGAATGACCCTCCACAGTTCAGGGAGCCGTGACAGGCTCATGGCAAAGCACGAGGAGTAAAAGCAGGGTGCCACCGCACAGCCTGAGCTGCTGGGGTGGGGAACCATCGTGTCAGCTGGGGTGGGGGCACCAGAGGAAACACCAGAGCAGCCTCCAAATGGCTGCAGCACAG
>VZRF01002857.1:65898-78339 GCA_013396875.1 Vireo altiloquus | reverse complement strand
CCCCTCCCCGTGGACTCAGCCGGCGGCGGTCGTCCACAGGCCCCGGAGTGTGTCCGGCGCCAGAAGCGCCGAGAATTGGACGCACGGCGCAGCAAGTGCCGCATCCGCATCGGGGGACATCTGGAGCGCTGGTGTCGCCTCAAGGAGCAGCTAGGATTCACCCTGCACTCCCAGTTGGCCCAATTTCTCCTTGACAGGTCATAAGGGGGGGCTCAAAAACCATTAATACCTGCTTCTCATGGGGAAAATCCAGGTTTCTGCTTGCTCACTTCTATCTTCACATGCAGGTACAGCTCTCATGGCTGCACCTGGAGCCCAGGTAGGTCCTTCCCTTACAATTCCCTGTTGGCATCCAATAGTTTGGGTCCATAAGAAGTTTGTGGTAGAGAGGGAGGATTCCTGTTGGGTTGGGTGCTGGAGAAACACCTGGGGCTGCTCTTGGGTTTGCTGACCCCCCCGAGCGCTAGGCAAATCCTCCCTTCATTCCTTGTTTTTGGCATCCCTAACTCTTTTTTGGGAAGCTTTTTGAGGATTGCTCTTAACAAGGACAAACCTTAAGAGCCTGAGGAAGGTGGAGGGCTCTCGCAGGTGTCCCACGCCTCTGGAATCCCATTAGGGAGCTGTTTTTCACAGATTTCGTCATTTTCCCAGGAGAGCTGGAGCGGCTCCAGCCGGCTGCGCTGCAGCACCTGGTCGTGCTGTCCCACGGCCACGGCCAGGAGTGCGGGTTCGTGCCAGACGTTCTGCTGCCGGCGCCAGGCGGCGCAGCCCCACTGGTTTGGGAATGCGTGGCTGGGCACCGCTTCTCATGGGGAGGCTCCCTGGTCCCCAGCGGCCCCTCCTGCGACCCCCCGAGGGCGGCCCAGGCATGCGACCTCTCCCTGGATGCTGGGTGCCGGCGCTCGCTCCGTAGGGCCACGCCGGGCTCTGACAAGGCCAGAGCAAAGGGGGCAGCTGGATCACCCCACAATGACGGTGATCGGGGCGAGGAGCTGGGAGACAGTGGTGGCACAGGTGAGTTCCTCCAGGTCACTTTTCCACTCTCAAGTCCGCTCGATTCCCCTTCTTCAGCTCCTCTCCCTGTTTTAGGGATTCAATGACCACCATCCCACCAGGATCGGATGCTCCCCCAACTGTGCGGATCTTTCCGACACCCCCATCCTTCCTGACTATCCTCCTCACCGCTCCCAGTCCTTCCTCACCACCTTCCTGTCCCCTTGCAGCCCCCCAGGTGCCACTGGAACCGGGGCCTGTGGGAATGGCCGGCGGGAGGTGAGTGGCGGCACCCACGAGCGTCCCCCAGTGAGGCCAATGGTTGCATTCAGCCCCGTCTGAGCCGTCCCCGGGTCCCCGGTCTCGGCCGACACGACCATCCACGGTCGAGCCGTCGTGGCGGAGTTGACCTGGGTTGTTGTCCGGCAGTGCTGTCCCGGGGGAGGACGTAGAGCCAGGAGTTGAGCCCCGAGAGCAAGAGGAGGACGGGGACTTGGCTGAGGATGACGATCTGGGCTATGTCGATGACCTGCGTGATGAGAACTACCACCCATCCCTGGACAGGTGGGAGCGCGGTGAGGGAGCTTGCGGGCCGGGATCACGTGGGTGCCGCTCCACAGTGCTCGCCGATTCCGTGTCGGTCCGGACCGATGTTGCGGCGGGAGGGTTTCAGGCCTCGTGTCTCTGCCGCGTGCTTGTCATGCTCCAGCTGCCTTGGCACAGGGGGAAGAGGTGGGAGTAGTGTCCCTCTGGTGCTAAAATAAGGTGTTTCTGGGGTCTAAGGGCACAGGATTTTAGGGAGGCGTTTTCATTGTGTCTCCTTGGGGGGAGGGTCTTTGCCATGTCCAAGCAATGTCCTCTACAAGATCTTCCCTGTCTAACGGAGTCTAATCCATGAACACCCCGTGTCTGTGTCCAACGCACCCATTTCCTACCGTGTCTGACCCGTATCTCGCCCCGTCAACCACCCGACGCCTTTGCCCGCCCCGGTCCGTGCCCCCTGCAGCGACTCGGAGCCGCGGCGACGCCAGAGCCAACCTAAGGCCTGCAAGAAGCCGATCGAGGAGGGGCAGCCCCAGCTCGAGCCACCCCTGCCCAGCTCTGGCCCCTCGGAGGAGAAGAGCGGACGGGTCAGGTGAGTCGTGGTAGCCACGGCAGTGGAGGGATGAGGGGAGGGGTGTCAGAGTCATCATCTTGCGACTGTCCAACACTGTTGGCCATGGGGCAAGAGCTGTGTGTCTCCGATGGGGGTCAGCGGTCCCCGTGACGTTACTGGCTATAGGACAAGAGCCGTGTGTCCCGGATGGGAATAAACCCTCCCCATGATACCACTGACCGTGGGGTAAGAGCTGTGCGTCTCCAATGGGGTCAACCCTCCCCGTGACACCGTTGACTGCGGGGCAGAGCCGTGTTTCTTGGTCTTGTTGGGCATCGAGTGAGCAAAGGGGGGGTCCCACTCACCGATGTCGCCGCGGAGGCTTCGTGAACTTCGTGTCGCCTGCCTTGTCCCTCATGGGGCTGGCCCGGGACGGTCGGGGAACGAGGAGAGGCTGCTGAGGCCGCGGAAGGGAACGAAGACCATTGAACAGGAGCTGCGGTAGGCGTTGAAGCCTCCGCCAGACTGGAGATGGAACAGCCCAAAATCTGTCGGTCCCACCGTGATCTCCTCTGCCGATGGATCCGCAGCTTCTCCGGCAGCTTTGGGGCCAAGCGCTGGGTTTCCGGCTCTCATTTCCGGGCACGCAGAATTCAGCGTTTTCTGCCAAAAAAGCTCGAATTGGCCCTCGGGGTTTCACTGGGGCTTTGCGCTAGCCTTGAAGGGATGTCGGACCGGGGCTTGCTCTGCGCGTGGCCTCGGATCCAGTGTGCCAAGATGCCTCACCCAGATGGATTTTCTTATGCTTTTGATACAACGAGGGGGTTAATTCCCCATTTTTCTTGGAATTGGCTGTAACTCCGCTGTCTGTCCCTTGAAAGACAGGCTCAGCGCCAATCCCATCCCAAACCGTTTCCCCAGGTGAGTGTTGTGCCGCTCCCTTATGGCTTTTGTTGATCCCTTTGACCGGCTCCTTTTGGATGCTGAACGCTCTCCCCTCTCCCAGCAGCTCCAGAACCTCCCCAGATGCAGCTGGAAGAGAGACCACCCTTCCCAGAGACCCGGTCCCAGTGAAGGTAACGCTGGAATTTGCTCTTCCATTCTCCCTGCCGTCGCCAGGCGCGCGGATCCCAGGGTCCCAAATCTGATGTGAGGGTGGAAGAGTCTGGGTTCGATCTGGGCTGTCCTTTTTGAGGTCAAAAGTGAATTAAATGTGCGGTTTTTTATGGTGTTTATTGGGTTCTGCCCAATTTCCATCCCAAATTCTGGGCTCTGGCCCTCCAAATATGTCCAGAGTTATACCCTGGGACTCTTCTGAGTCTTGTAGCTGGGTCCTGTAGTTCTCCATCCCTTCTCCTAAGCCAAGCCTAAGGTTCGGGTCAGCGCTTTTTGGGCCAAGTTTGGTGACTCGGATCATATTTTTAATCTTTTGGTTGATTTTTTTCCCCCCCCTCTTTTGTCATGGCAAGTCAAAAATGGGAGATAAAATTCTGGCTTATGAGCAAAGTGGGAGCTTCCAGATGTTGAGGGGGTTCCTCCTTTTCTCCCTCCCCTAGGTAAAGCCACCCTGAGCTGATATAACCGTTTTTTAAGAGATTTGGGACAAGCCCCAGACTGAATCCGTGCTTGGGCATTGGCATCTCTCACCATCCCATTATTTCTCCTCCCCAAACCCTGCTTTAATCCACTTTTAATGGTTGTTTCTTGAATTCCAGGGTGACAGCCAGGAATAGCTGCTGTTTCCAGGGAGCTATGGATGAATTATAGATCAAACCAGGCTGACAACCAATTTCAGTGTCCTGGGACGCGTCCAAACCGTGTGAAAAGGGTTTTGTAACAAGCAATAAAGAATTTATTCTTATTTTAATGCCTGAACAATGTGTTTGTTCCAGCGTGTCCTGCTCCTGTGGTGGGGGGGAAATGGGAGAAATTCCAGTCCTGAGGACGATTTAATGTGGGATTTCCTCAGGAATCTTTTTGTTTCTTGGCTCGGGGCTTGGGGACGGCGAGGGGACACCGCAGCTTGGTTCAAATGGCTCTTTTCTATTGCAGTTGCCAGCGGCGACCGCGGGCGAGCGACAAGGACGTGGCTCAGATTGGCCCCAAGAGGATCAGGTACCTGGGAAGGAGGAGGGAGGGGGCCAGGGAAGCTTCCAGGCATTCCTGGGAAGAGGAAGTGGAGGAGCTCAGCTCTTCCGTAGGGGATAGGCAGGAGGTTTATTTGCTTCATTTTAGATTTTATGGGTGGGAAAAAGGGAAGGTGGGTGAGGAGGAAGAAGCAGGGGCCAGATCCGTATCCCACGGCTTTTCTGACCCTCCTCCTCCTTCCTGCCAATGATTTTTCCCATGTTTTCGCCACCAGGAAGGCGGCAAAGCGCGAGATCCTCCTGTGCGACTTTGACGGCTGCGGCAAAATCTTCTCCAACCGCCAGTACCTGAATGTGAGCTCCCACAGGGACTGGCTCTTCCCGGAGCACTGGGGAGCCTGGGTGGGGTGTCCTGGAGCTGGCATTGGGAGCCGATGGGTTTTTTCCCCCCGGCAGCACCACCAGAAGTACCAGCACGTGCACCAGAAAACCTTCACCTGCTCTGAGCCCACCTGTGGGAAATCTTTCAACTTCAAGAAGCACCTGAAGGAGCACGAGAAGCTGCACAGTGGTGAGTGGGGCATTTCCATGGGAATCACATCTCCACCCCTATGGATTACACCTTCCTGGATGTCCTCCTGTAGGAGTTGCAGCTCTCCTGTATAGATCGTGGCTCCTCCCGCAGGGATCGCACCTCCCTTATGGATTACGCTTCCTATACGGATTCCGCCTGTTCCCGTCGGATTCCCGCCTCCCGTACCCCACCCTCCCCGCTGGGCCATGGCCACCCGTTCCCAAATCCCCACCCCTGGGAGCCATCCCTGTTGCCCTTTGCTCCCCGAATCGCTCTCTTATCATCTCTAGTCTCCCTGCTCCCAAAGCACGGCCCAAGGGTGCTGAAGGTTTTTCCAGGCTGCATCACCCTCATCCCTTTTTCTCCGCTCCCAGACAAGCGGGACTACATCTGCGAGTTCTGTGCGCGCTCCTTCCGCACCAGCAGCAATTTGATCATCCACCGACGGATTCACACCGGGGAGAAGCCGCTCCAGTAAGTCCCAGTCCCATTTCCGCCTTGCCGGCAAGTCATAGTCCCGTCCCTGCCCTTCCAGTAAATCCTGGTCCCATTCCCACTCCTTAGGTAAATCCCAGTTCCATCCCTGCAGCTCTGATCAGCCTCGGAGCCTCTTCCCACCCTTTTCAACCCAAACTTGGCTCCTCGGCATGTGGCATCCAGCCAAAAGCTGGGCTGGGATTTATCATGAGGTTTCTGGCCTTGGAGCAGGCTGTGCCCAGATGCAGCAGCTCCAGCCTCAGCTCCAGGGAAGGAGCTGGTTAATGAGCCAGGACGGAAGGAAGGCCTCCCGTCCAATGCGCTCGTGCCAGGAGGGCGCTGGAGCTTCTACCTGCAGCACGTTCCAGCCCAGGCATGGCAGGGCCGGTTCTCCCTGTGCCTCATCCCTGGGGTTTTTTACTCTTGCTGGGATCTCCCCCAGGTGTGAGATCTGCGGCTTCACCTGCCGCCAGAAAGCCTCCCTGAACTGGCACATGAGGAAACACGACGCCGATTCCTTCTACCAATTCCCGTGCGACGTCTGCGGGAAGAGGTTCGAAAAGCGGGACAACGTCACCGCCCACAAGAGCAAGAGCCACCCCAGGGAGCTTGGGGGACCCCCCCAGCCCGAGGGAATCCAGCAGCACCCAGAGCCCCCTGGGCCAATGGAACCTCTGGAGCTGCTCAGGGATGTCCTGGGGAGCAGGGGGGATGCAGGGAGGACCCCCCTGGAGTATGACGGGAGGGATGTCGGGCAGGATTCAGGCACGCCCCAAGGCCGGGGAATGGGCGTAGGGGGGTCCTAGAGGGACTCATCCCCCAGTCTGGGGACCTGAATGGGATCAGGGATGACAGTGGACCCTGCAGCAGCTCTAGGTGCCAAAAATATGTGGGAGAGGCAAAATTTGGGAAAATCCCAGTTTTTCTGCCAAATCCCAGCTTCCCTTGAGCCTAGCAGTGTTGCCACATGTGGATCCTCAATAAAGATTTATTTTGAGTAAAAGTGGGATTTGGCACCAGATTTTTTATGGAAAAGAGATAAAAGAGTGAGATTTGGGTGGTCTGGGCACAGGAAGAGGGGGTGGAGACACCAAACACCCAGGAATTGGGGACCGAAACTGGGATGAAAGGGAGCTCCCAGTTGGGCTGTGCCCCCAGACTGGGATGAGAGGGAGCGCCCAGTGTGGCTGTGCCCCTTAAGTGGGAGCTCCCAGTGCTTACAACTTTTCCTTTAAACTTTATTTCATTTCCATTTAAAACTCAGATTTAAACCAGAATTTGAACTTACAGATACTTGGAATCTCCAAGTTGAGACCAATGAATGAATCCCAAATGCTCCCAAAACCTCTTTGTGGTCCACCCCAGCAGGCTGGGGACAAGGGCACATCCCTGCCTCTGTTCCCCTTGAGCAAGAGCAGCTTTTCCTCCTCCCCCAGCACCAAAAAACCCCAAATCGCCTCCTTTTAGGGATTTTTTTGCACAGCAACTTTTTATTTCCCCACTAACAGTGACAGGGCAAAGGACACGAACAGCAGCAGGGTGGAGGGCACAAGGGGAGCGGGCAAGCGCAAGATCACACCTAGAACACAAACCCCCCACTCCCGCAACACCCCCCAACCGGACCCTGGCCTGGGTTTGGGATGACCCCAAATATCCACGGCCCCTTGCTGGGATCCTGGTGCTCCGGGGGCTCAGAGTTTGGGGGGAGCAAGGGGGAGGTGAGAGAATGAGGAGGGAGATGGGGGGGCAGTGGGGAAGATGAGGAGGCAAAGAGGGATGTGGGNAGATGACCCGGTGTCCAAACTGGGTGGGGGGGTAGGGGGGGATGCCTCCTCTCCACACAGCAGTTTTTGGGGGGGTTGGGGGTCACAAAGCTTTGGCTACAGTTCAAGGTGGGATGGGATCATCCTCTCCCTGTTCCATGGGGATCCAACTCNCAATGGGGGGGATTGGGGAGAGAAATGGGGGGCAATAGGGGAGATGGGGAGGTCACTCAGCAATAGCAGGATGGGCTCAGCCCTTTCCCCAGGGGGCATGGGATGGCATGGCTAAAGATGACCCGGTGTCCAAACTGGGTGGGGGGGTAGGGGGGGATGCCTCCTCTCCACACAGCAGTTTTTGGGGGGGTTGGGGGTCACAAAGCTTTGGCTACAGTTCAAGGTGGGATGGGATCATCCTCTCCCTGTTCCATGGGGATCCAACTCCAAAGAAAAACATGAAATGAACTACAGGGGTGTTAAACCAGCAACAGGGAGGGGGTGCTCAAGCAGCCCCCCCTCACCAACCAATGCCCTTGAAGAAGATTTCAGGGGGCAAAAAGACTCCAAACTTTGAACTGCAATGGGAAAAAAAATCCCCCCTGAATGGCCAAGGGCAGGATTTGGGAGTTTTGCTTGGAAGCAAAGGAAAACCTAAGGATGGTGGGGGAGAGGGGACAACAGCAGTGAGTGGGGCGGGCTCAGTTGCAGAGGGACAGCGAGGAGCCCACGTAGAAGAGCCAGAAAAACGGGAAGATCCTCTCAGAGAAGGCGGCGGTGAAGGTAAAGATGGGAGCCATGTTGTCAGCATTGTAAAACGCCACCCACCCACCCTCGTAGTCCAGGTACACCCCGATCTTGCGTGGCCGCTCGCACAGGGACAGCGGGGTCTCGGGAGAGGTGAACGCCTGGTACTGATCCCAATTTTTGCCCTTCCAGTTGAGCCCCACCGCCCAAATCCCCTCCTCAGGGGCGAAGTCGACCTTCTCCTTGCGGCGCACGGACTCGCGGGCGGCGCCCAGCACCCAGCTCTCCCCGTCTCCCACCTCCACTTCCCAGTAGTGGCGGCCAGCAGAGAAGCCCTCAGAGGCCAGGACACAGAAGGCGTAGTCAAAGCGTTTGGGATGAGCCGGCAGTTCCTGGGGAGCCCCGCGGAGCCGCACGCTCCGCTTGTCCTCCGACAGCACCAGGTAGGGGTTGGCCGTGTCGGGGTCCAGGGAGAGGTCGCCTGGAGGGGAAAAGGGGAGGAGTTACCCGTGGGATTGGTGGGCTTGACTCAGTGGCTGCGTCCCAAACCCACCGGGGAGGAACAGAGGCGATTCACCTGTGGAATCGTGGTGGGATTGAGCGCTTGTTTGTGTCCCTAACCCAATGGGGACGATACAGGTGAGTCACCTGTGGGGTCATTGTCCCACCTGTGAGGGGACCGACCCATCATTTGTGTCCCAAACCCAACGAGGATGACACAGGCGAGTCACTCGTGGGACCATCCTACCACCTGTCTGGGGACCGACCCATTCTCTTTGTCCTAAATCCAATGGGGACAACACAGGTGAGTCACCTCTGCGACCACTGTCCCACCCGTGTTGGAACTGATCCACTGTCTGTGCCCCAAACTCGAGGGGAAGGACACCGGTGAGTCACCCGTAGCTTCTTGAAGAGCCCACACAGATCCCAAGCCCAGCAACTCCAACTTTAACCCTTGGAAAAGGGAGGTTAGAGTCCCCGTAAGCCCCGCTCCCAGCAAACTCCCAAGTTAGCACTTGGAAAAGGGAAGTCACAGCCCCAAATCCCATCCTATACTGTGCAAGTCCCTGGAAAAGAGAGACCTTATCCCAGTCCTGACAGCCTCACCTGTGTCGTTCTCCAGCTCGAAGCGCAGGTTTTCTGCGGGAAGAGAAGGAAGGAATTGAGCCGTTGGAGCCCCCAGAACTGCCCAAGCCACGGGAATGATCCCTGCTCCATGCTTCCATACTCAAATCCCAGGGAAATCGCCGCTTTCCCACCTTTTCCCTAGGATGAGCCAATGCTCAAACAACCCAGAGCTCTCCCAATTGGCCCAGGGGGAGAATAAGAGCCTGGCTCTATCCTGGCCCTGATTTTGGTGGACTTCCATGTGGGATCCTGGCCAGGAGGCAGTGATTTTTTTCCAGGAAGGCTCTTGTCAGGCTCACCCTTGAATTCCAGCAGCACTTCCTTGAGCACCGCGCTCTTCTGGGAAAAGCTCTTCAGCTTCTTCTCCAGCTCGGAAAAGCCAGGTTCGGGCTTGAGGAACATCCAGCTCTCCGGGCTGCGGAGACACGGTAGTCAGGGACCCAAAATGAGGGAATTCCCCATAGGAAGGGTTGGAACACCAGCTCCACCTGCCAGAGCCTCCAAGTTCACTCACCTGCTGCCGGCCAGGACGACACCCTGGAAGGGGAAAAAACCCAAGGGATTTGTTAGGATCGGCATGTCTCCTACCTCAGAGATCCCAAAATCCTCCCCAAAATCAGGGAGGATCCCATGAAGGGACTTTCATCCCCATAAAGACGTTTTTGTTTCCAGAAATGGAATTTCTAACCCTGTTAATAGGATTTTTTTCCCTCAATAAGTGGAAATATTTTGCCCCATAAATGGAACCTTTTTTACCTTCTTTCACCCTGTAAACAGGATTTTTTTTGTCCCCATAAATGGAATTTTCATCCCCATAAACATAATTAGGATATTTTTGCCCAATACAAGGGATTTCTGTGTCCAGAGAGAGGAATTTTTTCCATGGAGACATGTAATGGGAATCCCACCTCGCCAGATGTGTTCCCTGTCCCGCTGTCCCCGCCCTGCTCTGCCAGGAGCTTGTCCAGCTGGGCGATGTCCTCAGCGAGCCGGGCCACGCTCTCGTCCCTCCGGCGCCCAATGTCCCTCTCCAACTCTTCCAGCCGGGAGAGCAGGAGCTGCTCCTTCTCCTCCAGGAACGCCCGCAGCTCCTTGCACTCGGCCACGATCTTCTGCCGCTCCACCTCCGTCTGCTTCTGCAATTCCACAGGGAAGGTCCCCGTGAGAGCAGATCCCTGCAGCCATGGAGCTCAGGGAATCATCCCCAAGTGAGAGAATCTCTGAGGGCTGGGATTCCCACAGGGAGAGGGAACCCCCCAAGTAGGACCCAATTCCCACAGCCAGGAAAACCCCAGGTGAGACTGAACCCTCCTGGATGGGGGGCTCAGGGAACCCCCCAAGTGAGGGTAGATCCTCCTGGATGGGGGCTCTGGGACCCCAGGCACTCACCAGCAGCTCCTCGCTCTGCCGCTCCCGCTCGGCCTTGGCCTCCTCACGCCCTTTCTTCAGGGAGCTCAAGTGCTCCTGGGGCACCTCCTGGAAGCGGAACGAGGAGATCCGTTGGGAATTCTTTCCGTGGGTGATCAGGAGGGGAGGGCTGCCACTGCTAAAATCGCCAAATTCGCCCAGTCTGGGGTTTTTTTGGAGCTGGAACCGGCAGCTGCCCTGCTCCCCTCAACCCTGACTTCAGACTGCGCCAAAACCCTCGAAATTCACCCCAAGCAGCCCAAAAAACCCACAACAATTAATTTTAGTTGCCTGTAAGGAAACAAACACCCTGGTCCCATCCCCATCCTCCTCCCAGGATCACCTCCCACACCCCCATTCCTGGAGGTGCCCCAAAATCCGGCTGGAACCCCCCCAAGAGGAGGAACTGCAGCCTCCAAACTACTCATTAAATTAAGAATTAATTAGTGATTAATTAAACTCATCCTCATTTAAGTAGTTTGACCTCCATGGAGACCAGAGAAGCCCCAGCAACACCCTGCTAAGAGCAGCTAGGCTTGGCGGCAAATAAATCCACTTATTTTTTAACTAAAACGCAAAATACCAGGATTTTGACTATTAAGAGCCAGGAGATGCTGCCTTTGGAATTTATCCATCAGATTAGTACGTATCAGGAAAAAAATGAGGTGGGAGGAGCTCAGCAATGACCAATTATTAAAAACTCATAAAAATAGGTTAACGAGGGAGAAAAAATCCCAATGGAGCAACAGCCTGGATCTGCCTAAGGACGTTTGCGTCCTAAAAAAAAGGGCAAAATCCCAGCTTTGGGGCGGGGGGACAGCACCGGCATCCCCGGAAGAAGAACCACGGCAGTTCCGGGACAAAATCCCCTCTAAAAGGATTTAATAAACACAATAATTAGTATCTGGTGGTCAACGATCCCACAATCCCCTTCCTGATCCCTCGGGATCGTGCTGGTGCCACCCTCCTCCTGCTGCCACTGCGCAGCGACATCGGCTTCGTCCGGCATGTTGGCTCCCTCTGGAGCCGCTGCTCCCGCCCGAAATAGTGAGGCCTAGCCGCCCACGTCGAGCCCTTGAGCTTTTAATTACTAATTAATCTACACTCCGATCACGACACGCCCCACATCGCGATATGGGGGAGCCCCCGCGCCGCCGGGGGGGCTCTCTTTTCGCTCTGCGTCACTCCCCAAGGGCCGTCGGGCTGAGGAGGGGACGACAGACGGCTCCTGGGGGGGGATCGTGTGCCACTTCCAGCCTTGATCGGGACCGGGGCGGGAGGATGAATAACCCCTGGTCCCCCCCGTTCCCAGGTTCCAGCTCGGTCCTTCCCCGGGAAGGGGGAGCGGTGGATTTTGGGGGGCTGGTGGGATTTTGCACAATCACCCCCGCACTGACGTGCCCCCTCCCCCAAGTCCTCCCAATTCAACCCAGTTCGATCTCGCACCGGGAACACTCCCCGCTCACTGCACTCTACCCCGGGGTGTCCCTATTTTGGGGTGATTCAGTTCCTTATTCACCCCGAATCCTCGGAGCAGCGCCCAGCTGGGAAGGGGATCTCGCACAGCCTGGAGGGGCCCTTACTGCCTCCCAATATTCCCGAATGAAGTGGGGGAACACATCGGCGGGGTCCCGACTGTACCCCACAAGTGGGGGGGAATGGGAGCTCATTTCTGTACTCCCCTGTGGAACTGGCGGCTCCCACTGGACCCAAAGGGCGCTTCTCCCCGTGGAGGGGCAGTCCCTGGTGCACCGCCCCCGTCCGAGGTCTCCTTGTGCACCCCCAATTTGGGTGGGGGTGTTTCCGATTTCCTCCCCGCTTACTGCATCCCCTCTTTCTCAGAGGGGATCCTGCACCCCAAAAAAGACCCCGGGAGGGAGCGAGGTTTTCACTACACCCCGGGGGGGTTCGCAGCGCTCTCCTTCTCCGGGGAAGGGGTCCCGATGCCCCGCCGCCCCCTCAGGAGGCGAGTCCTCGCTGTCCTCCCTCCGAGCCGAGCGCTGCGCGGGGGGATCTTGGAGGTCCCGGCACTGACCTCCGCGGCGTGGGCAGCCTCCTCGGCGGGCAGCACGGTGTGGGCGCGGTGCTCGCGGGACAGGTGACACACGACACACACGGCCCGCCGGTCCTGCACGCAGTAAAGCCGCAGCGGCTCCCCGTGGCGCGGGCAGCGCG
>VZRF01002857.1:48295-65556 GCA_013396875.1 Vireo altiloquus | reverse complement strand
GGTGGGCGTGGTCAGGACTGCTCCTGGGACGTGTGGGCGTGGCCATGTGGGACAACGGAATGAGGGGGCGTGGCGTTCGGTGGGGGTGTGGTTGCGCTTGCGCAGGAAGAGACGACGCGACGGCCGCCCCCCGCTCAAGGGAGGGGCTTGGGTGCCACCATGGGGGTGGGGGGCTGAAGGTCCCTGTAGGATTTGAGGAGGGGTATCGGGGTCTGTGGGGTGCTGGGAGAGGGGAGTGGTCCCCTACAAGCTGCTCAGACAGGTGGGCTCCCTATAGGGTGCAGGAGGAGGTTGGATGTCCCAGTCCCGGTAGAACAGGTGAGGTTTATCGGGGTCTATAGAATATTTTTTCGGGTCCGTCTCTGTGGGATTCAGGAGTGGTATCGGGGTTTATGGGATGATTTTTGGGGACCCTATAGGATTAGGGTGGGTGTATCAGGGTGTACAGGATGGCTTTGGGGAATTCCTGTCGGACTGAGGGGGTTTGCCGGGGTCTACAGGACGTTTTTGCGGTCGCTGTAGGGTTCGGAAGGGGTGTTTGGGGGTCTATAGGCTGTTGGGAGAGGAGCGGTCCCTCTAGGTTTTAGAAAGATCCCAGATCCCTGAGAGTAGGGGGGTGAGGGTGCAAAGGGCCTTATGGTTGTTCTGGGGGTCTCTCTAGGATGTTGGGGGTTCCTGGCACTAGGTGGTGAGAGTGGAGCTTTTTTGGGATGGTTTTCACAGCATCAGCCTCTCTGCCGTGTTCCCACGAGCGCAACAGATCTGATCTAGGAACCTGAATTCAGCGAAGAATTACTCAAACCCGCCAGACGTACGAAAACGACCCCGAAACCGCCTTGCGCTCACTCGTCGGTCCTTTCAGTCAGCATTTAGGGATTTACATCCCTACTGGGAGCAATCCCTCCTGCATGAGAGAGATTGAGGACACAGCCAGCACCGTTTCCCTGCTTTTCTTTACGTTTCATCACTGTGATAAGATTGGCTTTGGGGAGGACATATTTTGTTACCATAGGGTCGGGGAAGGCAGAAATCGGGGTTAAAAATGGTTAATTGGGGGTCAGAGCGGAGCTGCCCTCTTCCGAAATGGCGCCCTTGCCTTCAGGCAGGGCGCGAGGAAAAATGGCCGCGGCCTCCCCGTCCCCATTGCCGCCCGGCTCAAGATGGCGCCTGCGGCGTGAAGCCCTGGGCACCATCTTGGGTGAGGGCAGCCAGCCGCCGTTGCCATGCCGACGTGCCCCGTCGCGGGGCAAAGCTCGCAAAACGCCCGCCGCGGGGGCGGGAACGACGTTTTGGGCTCACAACTCCTCATGGGGGGTCCTACCACGTTTGGGGAGATGCTCCTTGATGTCGCGACGTGCCCCCGTTGACAGAAGACTCCCTTTTTACCCCCAAAATCTGCCCCTTTTCCTGCTGTGAAGGGTCACGGCGGCCGCCTTAATGGGGGGTCCTGCAGCTCCCCAGCCCCTTCCCCTCAGACTAGACTGGTTAAAACACTCCCAGTACCTCCCCCGGCTCGAAATTTAGGGGGTTTTGGCCCAAAATGATCCTTGATGTGTTTAGCACTGATAAATTTAGGGGGTCACTCCGCTGCTCTCACAAGCAAAGTGACTCTGGGGCTCATCCCCATCCCCGCACAGAAGCGGGAGAACCCCAAAACCACTCTTTTTTCATATTTTGAGGAAAACAACACCCCAGCAGGACATTAGTGAGCATTTTTTTCACAGTGCAAAGTGGTTTTTTTTTTAATTTCCGCCCAGACCCGCTGCTTGTTGCCGCCAGGGGGCTCCGGCCATTGTGCAGAGTCCTTTTCTCCCTCCCTCCGCCCCCCAAACTTTTTTTTTTTTTTAATTTTTATTCCTTCTTTCCTTCCTTCCATTTTAAAACTGTTACTGTTTAGGATATCGGAGAGACGGTACTCATCCGCTCCCCACGTGCACGTCCCCACTTTTTGGGGGAAAAGGGCTTTTTTTGGAAAACTAAAGGGGCGGGGCGGGGGGAGCGCTTTTGCCGACAGCACCTCCCGAGCTGGACCTGCAGGTAACGGGGAGATTCGGGTTGGGATGTGGAAACAAAGGCAGAAAATGGCTTGGTTTTCCGCATCTCCGTCCTTCCCTCCTCCATCTTCCCCTCGGGTCCTGGATTTTGTCCCCGCTCCGGTCCCAGGGAAGAGGGAAAATGATAAAAAAAACCCAACACCTCCCCATCCCCAAATCCACCCCATTGTTCTTCCGCCTCGGTCGGGTTCCCTTTTGGATGCGTCGATCCCTTTATTTCCATTTATTTTAGCAGGATGGCAAAACATCGAGGAATAAATGAAGTGGGATGAGATGCTGGTGGGGGCTCCAAAATAAATAAAAATAAAGGGAAAATTAGCAGGAGGGATCTGTGCTGGAAATCGGCCGTTTATGCCCCGCATCAGAACCTGCAAATCCACCCTTTTCCATCCTGTCCTCCAGGAATAATAATAACTGAGTAAAAATGAAATTAATAATTGGGATACTTACGCACCCACTGCTTCCCGAGGAGGATGAGGAAGTGTGGGGGGAGCAATGGGCATTTGCTTTTCCATGATTTTTGTAAAGGAAAGCATCAAACACTCTTCCTACAACTGAGAAAAAGTCCAGGTTTTCCCCTAAGGCTTGAGATAATGGGGAAATAATGGGATGATTTATCCTTTTTGGGCAGGAGGAGCAATTGCTGTGGGGGATTGGGGATGATTGTGACAGGATTCGCTGAGAAGAGATTCCTAGACTCTGGGGATGAGCACCCAGGGTTTGTTGCATTGGGAATGAGCTGTTTGGGTAAAATTTGGGTGAAAATGAATTTTAGGGTCCGGATCTCTCTGCATAGCCTTGTCTGCAGATGATAGAAACAGCTTCTTCCTGCGAGGTGTTTTATCCCTTTTCAATTACTTTTTAAGGAATTTTTGCATTTCTGTTCTCCCTTTCTACTTCTTCCTACCTGTTAATTTTTGGAAAAAAGGAAAATTCCTGAGGCAGTAGGGGCAAAAGGTGGGGACTGTGGGGAGAAGGATGGAGGGGTTTGTTCAACACCCATCCCACACCGTGATCCAACTTGGCCGTGCCGTTGCCTTATTAGGGAATAAATATCCATAAAGTTTTCAGTGCCTAATCCTCCGTTCTGGGTTCCCAGAGCCCAGCCATGGAGCCCTATGTGGCGCTGGACCCGCAACAGAGAGCTCTGTATCGTGGTGTGATGCAGGAGAGCTACGAGACGCTCATGGCACTGGGTGAGGAGCCTGCCCCTTCCCAGTGGAAAATCGGGGGCGGGACAGATGATTGACCTTGTTGAGATGCAAAGGGTGCAGGGCAAGGCGGCACCTACAAATCCCCCTTTTCCCAACCTGTCCTCTGAGAATAATAATAAATGAATGATTGGGATCCTCACCCACCTGCTCCTCCCCAAGGAGGATGAGGAAAGGCAGGGAGAGCAGTGGGAATCAACTTCTCCATTATTTTTTGGCAGAGGAAAACACTAAATTCTCTTCCTACAGCTGGGAAAACTGTTTTTCCCCACGAACTCAAGCTCTGGGGATGACAAATTATGTTTTCCAGAATTCCCCGTTTCCAAGCCTGACCTGCTGTTCCGCCTGGACCACGGGGAGGAAGCAACAGCCCTGGATCTCCATATATCCCAGAATGCAGGTGAGGCTCTGATGCTGCTCCTGCACAAGCAGGAGGGGGTGTTTTACTGCCCATCCCTCCCTAAATTAGGTGGAATAAAAAGGAGAAGGGTTCCCCCTTCACTTTCCTTTTCCCAGCACCTTCCGGTGTTCCCAGCCCTGGAATTACCCAACAAGTTGTATCTGTTGAAAAAGGAGCCTGTGGAGCAGTGGGGAAAAATGTTGAAAAGGGATTTAATCCATGAAATAGGTAACGGATGACGGGCAAACTCTGGGTTGGAAAACAGATTAGAAATTTAGGACACTAAGCTCAGACATGGTGGAGGAACTCCCTCCTGGAGGACGAACTTAACAAAACCTGGGAGAGAAATTTGTTGTTGAGAACTGAACACAGGCATGCAGAATTTATAAAGTACAAAGATGCATCGCATAAACCAGAGATGCTCATTCTGGAAGCAAAGGTAATAAAAAGGCAGAAAATGTGGAAAATCTACGTGAGAAGAGAGAAATAAATAACCAATCGAAGATAGAATGTTAATTAATGAAGAGACCCACGTAACTCATGAGGCAGTGAGCACTAATTCGTTTTTCTAAAATATGTAAATAGTTCAAAGTTTTGATAGTTTTGGTGGAGTACCTTCAGCGTTGAACAAAGGAATGTCTAATAAAAGAGTGTTTCCAACCCAGCACATTCATTACGGACTTTATTTCTCGGTTTTCCTTTGTGTCTGGCTGTCTCTGCCTACAGAGCATGGAGCAGGAGCAGGGCAGGAAGCACCTCAGGAAGAACTCGTTGAAGAAAAGCCCAACACAGACAAGGAGCACCCTCAGCTCCCTACGAGCCAGAGCGAGAACCACGCTACCAACACCTGCGGCGAGTGTGGGAAGACCTTCAGCCACAAATCAGCCCTAGTGAAGCACCGGAAAATCCACAGCGGCGACCGCCCGCACGCGTGTCCTGACTGCGGGAAGGGCTTCATCCAGCGCTCCGACCTCACCATCCACCGGCGCGTGCACACGGGCGAGCGGCCTTACGGCTGCCCCGAGTGCGGGCGCCGCTTCAGCGTCAGCTCCTCGCTGCTCACGCACCAGCGCACGCACGCGCCTGGCACCGCCCGGCCTGACCGCTGCCCCCAGTGTGGCCGCGGCTTTGCTGACGCTGCGGCGCTGGCCCAGCACCAGAAGAGCCACCTGGGCGGGAAGCCCTTCAAGTGTGGCGTGTGTGGTAAGGCCTTCGCCTGGAGCTCCCACCTGGAGCGGCACCGCCGCATCCACACCGGGGAGAAGCCCTTCCAGTGTGCCGAGTGCGGGCGGGCCTTCGCCTGGAGCTCCCACCTCGACCGCCATATGCGCACCCACGTCGCCGCCAAGGATGAGGAGGGTGTGGAGACAGAAGAGGAGCCACCACCGGCCCTGCGAAAATGTGCTGACTGTGGGAAGCGCCTCAACCGCTGGACAGACCCACAGCGCTTCAAGCAGAAGGCTACACAGACCCCACTGGCCAGAGCCAGCGATGACCTTGCACCACAGCCCCACCGCTGCGAGCAGTGCGGGAAGTGCTTCAGCCACAGCTCAGGCCTGCTCAAGCACCGACACGTGCACAGCTCCAAGCGGCTGCACCCCTGCCCGGACTGCCCACGCCGCTTCCGCTGCAGCGCAGCCCTGGCCGAGCGCCGGCACGACCATGCGCAGCCGCCCGACGATGCTGACAATGCCCCGCCAGGCACAGAGGAAGCAGCCAAACCGTACCAGTGCGGGGCGTGCGGGAAGAGCTTCGGGTGGGTGTCGCACCTGGAGCGGCACCGCCGCGTGCACACCGGGGAGAAGCCGTTCCGCTGCGGGGAGTGCGGGCGTGGCTTCGCCGTGAGCTCCCACCTGGAGCGGCACCGGCGGGTGCACACGGGCGAGCGACCCTTCCGTTGTGCCGACTGCGGCAAGAGTTTCGCCGTCAGCTCCACGCTGCTGGCGCACCTGCGCACCCACGGCACCCGGCCCGGCCGACCCCATGCCTGCCCTGAGTGTGGGAAGGGCTTCAGCTCACTGGCCAGGCTGGAGCGGCACCAGCGGCTGCACCGCGGTGAGAAGCCGTACCAGTGCGGGCTCTGCGGGAAGGGTTTCTCTTGGAGCTCCCACTACGACCGACACCGGCTCACGCACACCGGGGAGAAGCCCTTCTCCTGCGCCCACTGTGGGAAGCGCTTCGGCCGCAGCTCCCACCGCAACCGGCACCAACGTGCCCATGCCCAGTGTGGCCCCGAGAAGCGCCACGTGTGCCCCGATTGTGGCAAAGCTTTCAGCCTCGGCACGGCCCTGGCGGCCCATCAGCGTCTGCATGGTGCCGGTGCCCGCAGCCCCCTCTCCCTGTTGCCACCTGTGTGGTGGGAGGGTGAACAACGAGGAGGGACAGCCACATCCCCTGAGCTCTGGCCTGAGGAGCCCAGCTCTGCTTTCCAGAAGCGTCCCACGCCTTCCTCCTCTGCAGTGCCCGGGGGCTGGGCGGCCCAAGCTCTCCTGCCCCTCACCAGGGCATGGAGGCCTGGGCAGGGGGACACCCTGCAAAGCGATGCTGCAGCCCCGCCAGAGCCCTGAGTGTCCCTTCCTCCTACCGGACTGGGGTGCTCGGAGTCCCCCTCTAGTTTAGGGGACACCCCATGGCTCAGGTGGGAGGGTGGTCTGTGCTCCTGCCCCAGGATGGGAAAGGGCTTGGGGGGCCCAGGATACCCTGGAATGAGGATCAGGGTGGGGATGAGGTGTGAAGCGGTGGGAAGGGGGCACAGGGAGGGGTAGCCGTGCCTGCCAAGGGGGTTTTAGGGGGAAACAGGGAGAGGAGGGATGGGGGAGGCTGAGGGTAGATTTGGGGAAAGGTGGGTGATCATTTGGGGTGGTGGGGAAACACTTCTCTCTAACCCTCCTCATCTTCTGCCCTACTATTAGTGGGGTAAAAAGGGGGGGACACAACTTGGGTGCATGGCAGGGTGAAACTGCACAGGGAACCCCCATACCTGGAGATTTTTGGGGGCTTGGAAAAGAGTCCTGGGGACCTGTACCCATCACCAGCACTGCTGGGACCTCTCCAGACTGCTAGGGATGCACCAAGGACAGGCTGGGATGCATTAAGGTGGGAATGCTGCAGAAGCCAGGCCAGGTTTCCTGGGTTTGGAGTGGCAGTTAATAAAGTAGAAGGTAGTTGAGCCAAAAAGCAAAACTCCTCCACGTGTGTTCATGTGGTTTTTTCTCTAGGGAAGAAGAAGGTGCTCATGAGCTTTCCTGCCTGGAGCAGGGAAAGCATCAGAGTGCAGGGTTGGAGCACAAGGAGACACAGGTGTCCATGAGGTGCAGGGCTCCTGGTTTATTCCTGCTCCGTGCCAGCACCTCCCGCTCATCCTGAACATCTTGCCCCCTCCACCCTTCTCCGCCCGCTGGCAGCACAAAGCGGGCACACCACCGCTGGATTTTTGCATCAGAACCAGCCCTGGTTCCCCCACCCTTCCCCAATGGAGCCAAGCGCCATTTTCTTCGGGAATAAGCTCCTTCTCCCCCAGGTTGTCCTTTTGTAGGGTCTGGACTGCAGCAGGTGCAAGGTTCACCCATTGCTGTGGGGAGACACCAGGGCAGATAAATCCCACCCTGTGCCATGACAGAGCACCCCTGCCACCCATCCCAGTGCCCTTCAGGTGTCACTTGGTGTCCTTTGGCTTGTCCCCGTGACAAGTTTTCCCTCGATCGTCTCTCCGCATCCCTCACACCGAGGGAGCTCTTAGTCCTTAGGGCTCGTCACCGCTGTGAGCTCTGGGCATGTCCTCACCGAGCCGTGTTCTGGCAAGGGGCGACGGTCCTGCGGCCTTGGGGAGGTGGCTGCGGCGGTGCTTGGCGAGGTGCGAGCCCTGGCTGAAAGCCTCGCCACACTCAGGGCACTCGAAGGGCTTCTCGCCGGTATGAACACGGCGGTGCCGCTCCAGGTGGGAAGCCCAGGCAAAGCCCTTCCCACAGTCACCGCAGGTGTAGCTCTTGTGCGCGGTGTGGCCGCGCTGGTGCGCCAGGAACGGGGTGGCTTCCCCAAAGCGCTTCCCGCAATCGCTGCACTTGTAGGGCCGCTCTGGTGAGTGGGTCCTGCGGTGCTGCAGCAGATGAGCCTTCTGGGAGAAGCGCTCGCCGCAGCTGCTGCAGGGGAAGGGCCGCTCGCCCGTGTGGACGCGCCGGTGCCGCTCCAGGTGGGATGCCCACACGAAGCCCTTCCCGCAGTCGGCGCAGCGGTGCGAATGCTCCCGGCGGTGGCACCGCTGGTGCCGCGCCAGTGCCGGTCCCGCTCGGAACAGCTTCCCGCAGTCCCCGCAGTGCAGGGGCTTCCTGCCCAGGTGAGTGCGGCGGTGCCGTGCCAGGTCGGAGCTCTGGCAGAAGGTCTTCCCGCAGGCCAGGCAGCGGTGCGGCCGCTCGCCCGTGTGGCTGCGGCGGTGCTTGGCGAGGTGCGAGCCCTGGCTGAAAGCCTCGCCGCACTCGGTGCATTCAAAGGGCTTCTCGCCGGTGTGGACACGGCGATGCCGCTCCAGGTGCGATGCCCACACAAAGCCCTTTCCGCAGTCCCCACATTTGTGGGGTTTGTCGGCGGCGTGGCCGCGGCCATGGGCCGCCAGCTCGGCCGCGATGGCGAAGCGCTTCCCGCAGTCGCCGCACTTGTGCGGGCGGTCGCTGGCGTGGGTGCGGCGGTGTTGCAGCAGGTGTGAGCTCTGGCTGTAGGTCTCACCGCACTCAGGGCAGCCGAAGGGCCGCTCGCCTGTGTGGACGCGCCGGTGACGCTCCAGGTGCGATGCCCACGGGAAGCTCTTCCCGCAGTCGGCGCAGCTGAACGGCCGCTCCCGGGCCGGTCCTTTGCCGTGCAGGGGTTTGACATGGCTGCGTTTGGGGAGCGTGATGGGTTTGGGGATCCCGGGGGGCACGGCTTTGTCCGGGCGCTTTGCTTTGCGCCTGTTGGAGCCGAGGGGCTTCTCTCGCTCTGTGCCGTGGGATGAGTGCGGTCCGAGCTCGGCACCACTCTCTGATGCTCCGTTCTCCGCTGCTTTTTCACTCACCAGCCCCTGAGCTGCTGGGAGAGGGGAGAAGCAGGAAAAGGTGAAAGCGTCAAGAGTCAGATTTAAAACAGTAGAGCAGCAACAGGATTCCCCTTAAAAACCTTGTTCTCCCAGAGAGGAGGAAGAGAGCTACAACAGGGACCTGATCCCAGTTTGAACCGGGAATGTGGAGATGTCAAGGGCACTCCAGTGCCAGAATTTTCAATTTAAGTTAGGAGAGATCAATAACATCTTCCTGCAGAAAAAGAATTAAGGAAACGGCTGGGGTTTGGGGAAATCGCCCTGGAAACTTGCTCACATCCCTCCGCCCCTCTTCCCAAACTGCTTTGCTTTGGGGCAAGGAAAAGATAGGGGGATATACAACAGGGGAAGGGAGATTTTTGGGGTGTCCTTACCCAGGGACATGAGAGTCTCGTAGCTCTCGTGCATCACGTTGCGGTACAGGGCCTTCTGACGCGGATCCAGCAGTAGCCACGGCTCCATGGCAGGAAGGAGCACCGGGACAATGCAGATTCCTCCTTCGGGGCTCCTCAAAATCCCCTGCAGGGAGGAGAAATCACTTGAAATCAAGGAATTACCCCCACAGCGCTTCCTGCTCGGGATTTGATGCTCTTCCTGTGGTCACTTCGAGGAATGTCGGGCTTTCACAGTCCCTCCATGCAGGATTAATCCTGAGCGTCCCCAGAGCAACGCGGGGGCAGAGGGCCAGGAGGGTCCCTGCTTCCCCCCCCTCCCCTTTCTGGCAGACCCCATCCCACAGCAATCTCTGCCTCCCGGTTCCCCCACTCCCCATCCCACCGGGAATCAGCGATGGGGCCCTGGCGGCTGTATCCTAGGAGCATCCCCATCCCTGCGGAGCCCAGGGCTCCCTCTCCATCCTGCCTATCCCTTGTCCTCTCCCCAAAGGAGCCGCTGCTCCCGGGAACATCCCCCCTGCAGTCTCTAGCCCCGCTGGGAGCCGAACCACATCCCCGCTCCTCTTTTGCCCCGTTACCTGCCGTCCCCGGCTCCTCGGCTGCCGGCCGAGCTTGGAGCTGCTTCCACAGGGTTTTTCCTTAGGAGAAGTGTTCTTCCCACGCTGAGACTGCAGGGAGGGGGCGATGCCCGGACCCCCCCTTGCACCCCCAGGACCACAAAGCCTCCCCCAGAAGGACACAATGGAGGCGATGCCGAGCACAGCTCCGCTCCGGAAGCCCAAGCCGGTATCCGGGAGAGAGAGGAGAGGCCAAGAACCAGCTCCGCTTACGCAGAGCCCTCTAGAGGTAACCCAGTCGCAGACCTGTCCCCAGACCCCCTCTCCCCCCACCTCCCCCGCCCGTGCTCCTGCCCTGTCACCCGCGCTGTTCCCCCCCCGTTGGTACCCAGAGGATTTGGGGGCCCTGATGGAAGCTCTGCCAGGGAGGTTGGGATAGCAGGAGCGGAATTCTGGTCTCCAAGTGGAGGTGTGGGTTCAGATCCCACTTCTGACGTGCAGTTTTCCTAAAAACTAGTTTTTTAATATAATTTTCTGCCTTTTTTTTCCTTTCCCTATCCTTGATAAAATTTGTCCCTGTCATATCCACTCCCTTCAAACACTGGAAGCCCCAGTAAGATCACCCCGATACGGAACCTTAGGTTCTCCAGGAGAACCCCAACGTCCTCAGCCTGGGAGTGTCTCCATGGCCTCTGGACTTCCTCCATCATCTCCATGTCCTTCCCATGAGGTGAACTCCAGTTTTGAACAGTTTTATCCAAGAAATTCCTCCCTGGTGCATTCATTTTTCGAATTATCCCCCTGATCTCAAAAGTTTTTCGTCAGAGTCGCGTGAGTACGTGCAACAGGTATATCCTGGGAATCCTCTGGGCGAGCAGGAAGTGAAGGACAAGAAAATGCTTTGAAAGGGCATCTTTCCTCAACAGGACCTGCCCTCACCTCTCCAACCTGTGCCTGCTGGCTCAGAGATTCATTAAGGCTAATTACCTCATTAATAAATCCACACGGGTTTTTCCCTCCGTGTGCTTTACATACACGGTCCTTTTTCATCTCCACAGGGAAACGCTCCCAGGTGGACACCCTCCCCCATTCCGAGTGCTCTCCATCACATGCATGATGTCCCACACGAGATGTGGAATGAAATCCCACTCTTTTTCCACTCCTTCCATTAAGAAAAGTCAACCTTAAAACCAGAAAACAATGATTTGGAAGGAAATCACCATCCCTTCTCCTGCCCTCTGATTCCCTGGGGTTTTCATCCCTCCTGCCATCCCTCTCCGAGCCTTGTGATGCAACTGGTGTCAGGCGGAAACTCATCTTCCCGTAACCTTCAGGGAATCAACAGGTGGAAGCAGGAAGATGGGAGGGACAACTTTTGCAACTGGTGGAGTTTTGGTGCCCAGAAAATAAAACCCTGTCATCAAGGCTGATCCCAAAGCAGCTTGTTGGGACACGCATGAATCCAGGTCTTATTGGGACAATGTGAAATCAGCTGCCCTCACTCCAAACTCTCTGCTGTTCCTGGGAATGTGTGTCCATGCCAATTTCGTTGTGCAGTCACCAAAATCCTCGTAATTTGTTATTCCAGATAGAGAAAATGTGTGGTTTTGGAAGTTCAGTGTCCATACCCCACAGGGGAACAACCAGCTAGCCACAAATCATAAAACATAAAACCAGACCTGAACCAAGGGTTTTTTTTTCCAAAAGAAATGGCACTTTTCCCTTTTTCCAATCCAGCTGAAGGGTTTTCTTAAATGGGAATGTGATCCAACACAACAACCAAAAAAAAAAAAAAAATCAAGAAAAACCTTAAATCCTTCAGTTTTTCTTAGAAGGAAACTTTCCGCAGGTGTTTGTCACCTGATTTTAACCAAGACAGCACAGTGACACCCATTCAGAAGGGGTAATGGTCCATCGTAAACTTATGGCTACAGAAACTGTCAAGGGCCCCAAAAATATCCTATGACTCATAGGACTGCGTCATTTCATTGTGAAACTCCCCTCCCTGGGGGATGTACCACCTGAATCTGACCACACATAATCTCAAAGTCTGGGTACTTGGGACACCACCGCCACCGTCGCTGATGGATCCAGAGGAGGGACAGAACTTCCACAGGTTAAGAGTGCGACCGTCACTTCAACAGCACTGAAACTACTGCTGAATCGGACTGTGACCACCACCCTGACTCACAGGGGCCAGGTTGTACTCCAACGTTGTGCTTTTAAGCCAGTGTTCTGCATTCATTGCATTTATCGTAATTTTTCTATTAAATTGTAACTACGACTTAAAATCTCTCACAAGGTATTTGTATGGAGTTAATTTCCCCCTCTGGTTTACCTTCAAACCAGCGCAACCTGGAACATGGTATTGGGACTCCTGCAGAAACCACAAAAACACCTCCACGCTCCACCAAAAAGCAAAATTCTGGGCAAAACCCACATCGTGGCTTCTCCCGAGGAGATCCCTTGAACATGGCGCCGCAACTCCCCAGTTTCCATGTAAAATTCCATCTAAACTGGGAGATCCCGTAAATGCAATTCGTAAAGACCCTTGACATGAATCTCCAAAATTCTACTTAAACTTTGATGGCTGGAATGTTCTTTCCTGAATGTTCCTCCATCCTGAGATCTTTTATGATCATATTTAGTGAATTCCCACAGTTTTGTGGAGATTGAACAGGATAAAGCCCGATGAGGGCATTGGCTAGGAACAGAAGACTCAAGTTCTTGATCCGAGAACCAAGGGATGGTTCCTCAGATGGGTTTATGGTGCTTTGGCAAGTCCAAGGTCTCATTCTGGAACAATGCTGGTCTCGGTTCTAGGAAAACACCCAGTTTTTGCAATTTCAGAGAAGTTCTCAATGATCTTTAAGGTCTCCTTCCCACCCAAACAATTCTTCATCCCCTCCATTCTAATGCCAAAATTGTGCAACACTCAAACACTGGAAATGCTCATTTTTGTCTCTGAAATCATATTTTGGATGCTGGCTCAAGGTCACCCCTGGGTTCAGAAGGAGCCCTGTGAAGGTTACTGAGATTTCAGCGGGCTTTATGCAATACTGGAAAAAAAACCCCAGGTCTGATTGTTCCCTTCTGGGAAATTGCTGCCTTTGGTGGAGCAGGGTGCGGTCACCATGTTGGGGTAAACATGGCACATCCCAAGACATGAAAACCCAGCAGAGGAACTGACTGCTCAATTGCTGGTTCCCCTTCTCATGACAAATCCCACTTCACTCCCTTCCGTGTTGCACTGATTGGCAGAGGTTTCTTTGAAAGCACCAGGCTGCTTTTTTTTTCTCCCCTAAGCCAGGGTATAAAATGAATTCCAATCTCAGCAGAGGATTCATCTTC
Source organism: Vireo altiloquus (assembly GCA_013396875.1). Classification (NCBI taxonomy): domain Eukaryota; kingdom Metazoa; phylum Chordata; class Aves; order Passeriformes; family Vireonidae; genus Vireo; species Vireo altiloquus. The sequence continues at coordinate 52,523 of VZRF01002857.1, read as the reverse complement.
CTCCCGGAGCGATGACTGGGATTGGTGAGTGAATCCTCCCCTCACTCCTGAGCTCTCTGTGATTTTTTTCCTGGTTTTCTTTCACCTTCAGTGCCTGGGTTTGGTGCTTTGTTTCCACCTGCTTCCATCTCTGTGCCACCTCCCAAGAGCACAGCCACAAACCTCCCTTTTCCCAGCTGGGCTATTCCATGGTCAACTGGACCACTGGACACCATGGGCAGGGGGAGACCTCTCTTCGGGTCTGGGGCATGGGATGATCCCAGTCTTTCAGGAAACACGGGCATGAGTTTGGAGTCTCTGAGGGCCATCCTGGAGGATGCCTCCGTGCTCCAGGTGGCTGATTTCTTTGCATCTTCCCAAAAAACACCTGATGGAAGACGGAGATCCGGCAGACACGTCCAAGACCTGGTCCCAGGTTATTTACTCTGATCTCCAAACAGGATCTCCCAAATGCTCCATAGGTTTCTTCCAATCCAACCGGGATGATTCTGTGATCAGGACCAATCCAACTTTATCTCCCTGTTAACAGGACAACTGGAGCAGATTCTTACTAAATATTTTTTACACTCGTGGTTGGTGTCTGGATTGGCTCAAGGGCCTGTGGAAACACTTTCCTCAGGTGCTGGATGACCAAGGCTCCGAGGCAGATTCCCGGCAGATCCGCTCCAGATCTGGGAGGTGGACAGATCTGGCAGATCTGTCACAGATCTGGGGCTGCTCCAGGAAAAAAAAAAACCACAATTCCCAGGGATTTTCCAGCAGTGAGAATTACCCAAAGTGGGGTTTCCAAAGCTTTTTCTTTTTCCCTGGAAGACAATTAGCAGCACTTGGGAGAAGGAAAAGAAAATGAAATTTGCTCTTTAGTTATTTTGAAGAACAGAAACCAAAACTAGGAAACCCCCTCTGGGGAGGGGGGACAGACCATGGTGCTCAGCCCAGATTTTCTTTCACTGTGAAAATGTTAAATAATGTTGTGTCTGTTCTGGTGGAAATACTTATTTTGGGTCTGTTTGATGCTCCCTGTGGGCATCTCAAAACACATTAATTTAAAAGGAGAGAATTTTAAATTGGGAGGGATTTTTAAAGGAGGGGATTTTAAAGGAGAGAATTTTAAAGGAGGGAATATTAAAGGAGAGAATTTTAGAGGAGGGAATTTTAAAGGAGAGTAAAATTCTCTTCTCTAAAATTAAGTAGAGAATTTTTAATTAGGGAATTTTTAAAGAAGATAAATCCCATCTCTCTTCAGCCCTCTAATCCATCCATCTTTCTGTAAAATTTTATCTCCATCTCTCCTGTCTGTGCAAGTCTTCATCAGATCCATCTGTCCAGTCCTATCTCTTCCCTCCACCCTTCACAGAAAAGCTCCCCAGGTATGGGAAAGGTCACTTGGGACAACGAGGTGCCTCGATTCTTTGCACATGAGTGACACTAATTACCATTCTTGGAGGCTTTGGAGCTTATTCTAAGGAGGTCAAAGTCATTTTGGGACCTCACCACAGCAGCTGTACAAGCAGAACATGAATATGGAGAAATAAAAAATCATCTATGGGTTGATTTCTCTTAAAAAGGTGAATCACCATTGCTGACATCTCTTGACACCTTTCACGACAGACCTGCCAGTGCCAGGGATTTCACAACCACCCCAGTTCCTCTTTTTAGGTCTTGGATACTAACGTCCTTGGAGCCAGTCTGTGCCATCAGGAATGATCTGGAGTGCCAAGGCCGCATTATTCCCTTGTCTTCTCTTCTTCCCTCCCCAGTCCTCTTCCAGATCCTCCTGCTCGCAGGTGTCCTGAGTGCCAAGCAGTTCCCGTGCTTTCCCGAGTATTGTCTCCACGACCAGGACTATGAGGAGCTGCTGGAGATCGTCCGGCATGGGCTGGAGCCCACGGCTCACCCGGCGCACGTGGTCGTGGTGGGCGCAGGGATTGGCGGGCTGACGGCGGCCAAGCTGCTCCGGGACGCTGGGCACACGGTGGGAATTCCATGAGGCTCTCCTGGGCTTGTTTCCCTCCTCTAAAGGTCTTCCAGGCTGGAGAGGGAGAAGGGAATGAAGTGGGTCAACCACAGTGGTAGGAGGAGGAAGGGAAGGCGATTTGGCTGTGATAATTCCACCCGACATTGGTTCCTGTGAATCAAACAAGCCCTTCGCATTCTGTCTTTAGGGCAGCAGAAATTCCAGGGGTTTCCGAACCATCCCGAGGCACCTGTGAGTCTTAAAGAGGGTTTCCAAGGCATGAAGGGACAGACTAATGCTGCTTTCAAAGCCTTGTTTGATCCTGAACCACCAAGAGAACCTTTTCACCAGAGTTGGTGTGCAAATGCGATCCAGGAGTTGGGAAACGAGAAACTGCCCCATAGGGAGAGGTGCCTTGGCCCACCCGGAGAAGGGTTTGAATCGACAGGTGCTTCGTTTGCCATATGAAGGGGACCTGTCCCACCCTCTGGACCTTGTTTTAGGGGAGTTTTGCTTCAAACGAGCCATTTCCCAAACGCTTCTGATCTCCACCCAACTTTTTTAGGTTACCGTTCTGGAAATGAGCAGCCAGGTCGGAGGGCGGATCCGGACGTACCGCCCTGAGGGACAGGACTGGTACGTGGAGCTGGGAGCCATGCGCCTGCCAGGCAAGCACAGGTGAGGGCATGTCCACCCCCGAGGTCAGGCAAGGGACCAGCCCGAGGCACCTGACCAATTGGGAGAGCAAATCGTCCCTGTTGCTGCCCCGGGGCTCAGTGTCTGTGCCAAGGGGACGAAATGTGCTTCGGTGGCAGAGATGGGGCTTGGTTGTTGGCTCTCGGCACTGTCGCTCTGCCCTTCTTCCAGGCTCGTCCGCGAATTCATCCGCCAGTTCGACCTGAAGCTGAACCCCTTCATCCAGAGGGACAACAACACCTGGTACTTCCTGAAGGGTGCTCGGGTCAGGGCGGAGGAGGTAAACAGGAACCCCGACATCCTGAATTACACAGTGAAGCCATCGGAGAGGGGCAAGAGCCCTGACCAACTCTACCGGGAGGTGCTGAACAAGGTACAAGACTTTTCCGTGGTGTCCCCTCACCCGAATGATGAGTTGGGGAAGACTTGGCCAGGAGTTGGAGGAAGAAGGGGAAGAACAGGGGTCCTTTTGGAGTGAAAAGCAGAGAGGCTCATTGAGAAGCAAGGGTGGGTGGTTGCAAAACCCCTCTTTGTCCACAAGAAATCCTTTGGAATGGGTCCACCAGGACTTGGATGAGCAGAAAATGTCACACCGAGGCACAGCTGCCCGAAACTTGATGTCCGGGAGCTCCAGGGGTTACCAGACCTTAAAATCCTGGGAGAATTTTGGGCAGCACTTTAGCAAATTGATCTTTTTCCCTTGAAAACATCAATGTTTCTTCTCCAGGCTTTTAAGAAGTTCCAGACCACTGATTGCAGGAAGTTTCTGGCTCAACATGACTCCTTCTCCACCAAGGTAATGGGCTGGGGCTCGAGGGTAAATTTAATCTCAACTCCTGATAATTAACCTGCTCTCCCTACTTTGAGAAGGCTCTGTGTCACTCTAATCCCATTCTCTGTCACCTTTTGGATGCTTTTCCCTAATAAATTATCCCTTCTACTTAAGAATGTTGAGAAAGGGTCCATCATAGCTGCCACGGAGCCCAAACTGAGGTAACAACCTCAGGCTGTCTCTCTTCTCCTGGGATCTCTAGGAATATTTGATCAAGGTGGGGGGCCTGAGCCGAGGAGCTGTTGAGATGATCGGTGATTTGATGAATGAGGACTCGGGATTCTACCTGTCCTTCCTTGCCTCTCTGTGGGACTTCGACATCTTCTCCAATGAGAGGTGAGTGCTGTCCCTTCAGCCCAACCCTGTTCCCACAATGGGAAACGTTAGTGTGATTCCAAACGGAACCATTCGCTGCTCGATGGGGTCTCCAAGCTCTGCTGGCATCTCCAGAAGAGCCCAGGTTTTTACGCTCCCTAAACTCTGGCATCCTTCCCACGCCTTCTGCTTCTCTTCCCTTCCAGCTTTGATGAAATCACCGGAGGGTTTGACCAACTGCCCAGAGCCTTCCACAAGGCGCTGCCCAATGTCGTCCAGTTCAACTGCACCGTGGAGAAGATCATGACCAAGGACGGCAAAGTCCGAGTGTTCTACCGTGCTCCGGACACGCTGGCCCCGACTATCATCACTGCAGATTACGTCCTTGTCACCTCCAGTGCCAAAGCTACCAGGCACATCCAGTTCCT
>VZRF01002857.1:30795-43295 GCA_013396875.1 Vireo altiloquus | reverse complement strand
CGCTTGGGGTTGTCGGGGAGGTCCTGCTTCCTGCAGCCCATCCGGACGCTCTTGAGGTCAGCGGAGAGGATCAGCAGGTGGTTGGCCGAATCGGGGTCCAGGGTCAGGTCCTCTGTCGGAGACAGCAGGGACAGCGGTCAGAACTCGACGAGGGTTTAAGCAATTAAAAGTCCAACTCGGGGTGGGTGTTACCAGTTTCTGGACCAGCCCGGACCTCAATAATCCCATCCCAACCCCAATAACCCCATCCCAACCTCAACAACCCCTTCCCAACCTCAACATTCCCCCCCAAACTTCGGTAATCGCTTTCCAGCCCCACAAAACCCGAGCCCAACCCCGATAATCCTGTCCCACACAGACGCCCCACGCTGACACCCCTGTGGACACCCCTGTGGACACCCCAGGTCCCTCGAGGGGGACGCTTGGTCTCGTGCTGCTTCTGGTGAGAAATGGGGTGACAAAACCACAAGGCCACCAGGAGTAAACAACACCATAAAAGCACGTGCAAATAATTTGCGGATATTCACAGCAAAGATGGGCCTTAGATCAAGAACATTTTTTCCACATAAATTGATTTTTTATCTTGGTTTCCAGCTCATCTGCACACAGGGCGGCTCTGCACCTCCCTGGCATCACAAATTGCACAGTTTTTATCCCCAAACCACCCCAAAGGTGTACAAATCCTCGTGGGAAGCCATGACCTAAGGGCATCTTTGCACTTGGAGAAGCCCAAACCAAACATGCAGGTGCAGCTTGGTCCCAACAGCTTTTTTTCCCCTTTTCAAACTCAGGCTCAGAGGAAGCAACGAGTGACCTCAAATTGTGGTTGTAGTCAGCAAAGTCACCACGAATCCATGAGACACTTTGTGGGGGAGTCTAAAATGGGGCCTCAGGAGCTGAAACCCGGCAGGTGCCGCACCATAAAGACCTTTGTGCTCTCCAAAATTCACAGATTTGGGTCAGGAAATGGCATAAAAAATTTCCCAAAATAGCTAGGGTGGGATTAAAAGCCTCACAGCGCTTCATAAAGGTGGAAGAACTCATAACAAGGATAGGGAAAGCTAGGGAGATCATTTTTCCTTGAAAACTTAAGTTTTGAACCAGATTCCTCCCCAAAAGTGGGAGAGTGGCTAAAAAATAGCATCTCCTGCATCAGAGACTGCAAATCCCACCAGCAAAACCGTGGGGAAACGCATCAGAATGAGCCAATTTCATCGATTTTCTTTTAATCTACGAGGTGTTTTCCTTCCTCGGGCATCTCCGGCTCCGGGAACCATCGGGATTTGGGTTTGAGGTTCAACCACGACGTCAGGGGACAACACACAGCCAGTGACGCCTCTGCACATGCACCCACCCCCCGGGCATGCAGCGAGGGGCCTTGGGCTTTCCGACGGTGGTCACCAGGTTCCTCCTCGTGTTTTCTGCCAATTTTCGGCATTTCCAGAGGTGTCTGGGGGGTTTGCTTGTGAGCAGAACCCTTGGAAAGGGTCCAACCCATGGGCTGTCCTTCTTTGAGACACCCCAGCTGGAGACCACAGCTTTAAAAGCAAAAAATGAGCTTTTTCTTCTGAAAACTCTGCTCTGGGCACCTTCACGCTGAGGGGGTCGGGGTGGGGCACGTTTTAATCTCAGGGTGAGGTCAGAGGGATGGGGTTGATCCCAGAATTCTTGCAGAGCCTCTTCCCAGGGGCTCGTCCAGCACGGAAATTGTTGTGGGCTGGGTTTGCCCCTCAAATTCATGACCTCTTCTGTGAAAAGGAGTTAAATTCTTAATTAACTTAAAAAACTGGTTAAATTATGCAGGGACTTAATTTAAATTCTTAAATAACTTAAGAAATTAACCAAATTCTCCTGGGATTTAACCCCTCTGACTTCGCCCTGGAGAGGATGCTGGAGCTCACATCCTCTACCCCAAGTCCCTGGTGGAAACAGGAGCCCAGCAGAGCAAATTTGGCAGCCTAAGAGCCAACCGTGGCTCAGAATGGCTTTTTGGTCTCAAATCTATGGGTTTGTTAGGTGCAAACAGGCAGAGAGGACCTGGCTGAGCTGTCAGATCCCCGGCGTCAGTTAGAAAAATCGGCTTTGGGCTCTGGAGCTGAGCAGGCTGGATCTGGAAATCATCGAGAGAGAAGAAATTAAGGAAAAGAAAAAGAAATCTAGAGTGCCTTTTCCTTTTTTTTTTTTTTTCTCTTCTTCCTTTTTGTCCCCCTCTCTTTGGCTTTGCAAAGTACAACCACAATTTTGAGTCTTTACTCTGGGCGCTATGTCTGAAATATCATCTTTTTTTACCTTTTTCACCTCTTCCCAGCTCGTCCTGCAGGTGTTCTGAAAAGGACAAGAGACAGGGATGTGAATGGTGGCACTCAGAGAGACAGAAGGGATGCCCCAAGTCTCCTTTAGGGGACTGTGGCACCAAAGCATCAGCGAGAGCTGAGGATGGAGCAGCACAATGAGGAGAATCCCTGTTAAATATATTTAATTTTCATTAAACAACCCCTTCTGCGCATGAAGAAAACACAGGATTTATTTAAACCATATTTATCATGCCCTGCCACATCTCGGCCTCAGGAATTTCAAGCCTTGAGCACATCCTTTAAACCAATTCCTGCCCCAGAGTGTAATTTCGATTTAGAAATTATTTGGTTTTTCCTTTTCTAGAGCTGCTCTTTTTGGTGCATTTTGCCTTTCCAGCCCTTTCAGCGCCATCTCGTGGTTTCCTGCTTTGCTGCAAACCCAGGGCTTGGCAATCTCAGCATGAAAGTCTTGAAATCAAAGGTTTTATTGCACCAAAACTGATGTTCACGCTCGCATTTTCCCCTCTTTAAAACAACTCCACACTTCCTTCCCCAACGACCCGGCTGGGACGAGTCTCCTGCTGCTGGTGCCCATCTCCAGAACGAGAAGAAGGATCTCCAGAATCCCTTTCCAACGTGATTTCTGCTCCTATTCCAGGAGCAGCACCCCAGGCACTCCCTCCCGGTGCCAGGAAAGGCCAGGGATTGTTTTTAAACCTTTTCCACCCACCTCGGAATTTCTTCAAGACCTTCTCAAGAACGACGGTCTTGAGGGAGAAGTTGCAGACATGCATCTTCGTGTCGGTGCAGACAGGGACGGGCTTGTGGCACTTCACGTCATCGCTCCTGCCGAGGGAAAAACAATGGGGAAATTGTGAATATTCCTCCATTTCCGTCTCCGTTTGCCACCGATGCTCCTGCCCCATCCCCCCCCAGAGGATTCCAAAGGGATTTTATCCTCCTTGGGGCGAGGAAATCAGGACTTGGGCATGGATTTTGAGGCTCCTCTGGGACCTGGACTGCGGACATTGACCTCCAGGCAGGGATGGGGAGGGGTGGAAGCTTGGAGGCAGCAGGGAGAGCAGAATTCCATACCTGCTTATGATGCCCATCACATCCTGGAAAGGAAAAAGAGAGACCGAGTGAAATCCCTGTGCTCTGGCCCCACAGAGTGATTCCCGCTCATGAAACCCAGCCAGGACGTCCATCCCTGATGGACGCGGCCAGCAGGTGTGGATTCATGCCTCAAGTGTTGGATTCCAGCTCTGGGAGGTGACATTCCCACCAAACCCCATCCCACTCCCTGCAGCATCTCCGGGCCTGGCTGCTCCAGGAGAACCTTCCCTGTGGCTCATCCACAAATCCCCGGCCTCGTGCCCGTGGAATGTGCTGTTTTAGGCTGGAAGGCACCGTCAGAGGCCTCTCATCCTCCCACTGCTCCAAACAGGTTCTCCAGGTGAGCTGGGAGGATCTTCAGGTCACCTAAAAGTCTCTCCAGTTCCTCTCCCAGTATTTGGCTGTTATTGTGAACCCACATGTGGGCACCTGGCAGTCTTGGGCATGTTTCTGGGGTCTTCCAGGCAGTCTCCCACTTCTGGGAAGCTCCTGTCAGCCTGTTCCACGTGAAGCATTGAGGGACAGGAGGTACCTGCAAATTTCCCCCATCCCAAGAGCCACCTGTCACAAACTGGGCAGCTTTGCGCCTCGATGTCCCTGTGATTTCTGGACCCCTGCAGTCTGATTGCCCCCAAGAAAAGCCTGGGATGCCTCATCCCACCCTGGGACGGACAAGGAAGTGATTTTCCCTCAGGCAGAGTGGATTATGGAGGTAATCTAAGGTTCAAATACGCTCAATAAAGTTGCAACACTGCAAACAAACATCAAACAGAGCCATTATTTGCCCCTTCTGGTGCCCTTAAAACACATTCCAGAGCCCACACAAAGCCAGAGTCACCTCCCAGGGGCGGAAAAAGGACCCTGGAGCCAGTCCAGAGTTCCCAACCCGCTTTTTAATTGTTCTATTGTTCTGGGGTGCTTCTTGTGGGCACCAGCGCCGTCCGCACAGAGACCACGTGGGGTGAATTTCCACCCACAGCCAAGTCCTGAAACCATCTGCAAATATTGACAGCACCCAGAAGGCAGCGTGGGAGGGAATTTAACCCTGTGAAGGTCTGCAGGAGCCACCAGCTCGATCTGCTCAGTTCAATAAAAACAAGCTCCATTCAAAGGTTACTCGTCGCCCTCTGGCCATTCGGGGCAGGGAAAAGAGCTGCGGGATTTCAGGATTTCAGGCACCCCAGGGTTGTTTTCCCAGCCTGGAAAGGAGAGCTTGGTCTAACTCAACTCTGAACACCTTGAAACCAAGGGCTTGGGGGTGCTAGAAAAGTCCAGATGAGTTCATGGAAGAAAAAAATCATTAAAGTTGAAGAGGACACTCCGTTCCAGGGTGTTCCTCAGCCAGAGAGAGCTTGGGGCACTCAGACACTTCCTTGCACTATCCACTCACTAAGGACAGAAGAAAAAAGGACTTTTACCCCCGAAACACCTCTACAGGATCCATAAACACACTGATAAAGGAGGAATACAGTCGTGACTAAGACCTGACATCTCACCTTGAGGAACTCAAGCATAGGCTGCTGGAGTTTCTCCTCCAGCTCGGTGATGAGCTTGTTGAGGAGTGTGATCTCCTTGGAGAGGTCGGTGATGTTCTCATTCTGCCTCTTGGAGATGTTCTTCTCCATCTTCTCCAGCTGCCCCAGCAGGATGTGCTCCTGGTCGTGCAGGAACTGCCGCAGCCGCTCGAACTCCGAGAGCAACTTCTGCCTCTCGCTCTCGATGGTTTTCTGGGAATGAAACACAGCCAAAAGGGGTTTTCAGGAGAGAGGCTGAGTGGTGAACTTGGAACCCCGGCCTGGCGAGACTGGGGGCCTTCGTTTGGGGAGGGGTGAGGAGACACAGGGAGTAGCATTCCCGGAGCAAAGCCTTGGGAAGACGTGGGGGTGGGAGAGACAAATCCCCGCCCGTTAAGATGTCTCGTTCCTCAGCTCTGCCACCATCCTGGCTCCCATTGGGTTTGCCATCATGAACACCCCGAGTCCCCTCCGGGACAGAGCCCTGGGCAAACAGGAACATTTTTCTCCAGGAAATGCTCCCTTTGGGACCGTGAGGTATTTCGGTTGCTTCACTCCACATTGTCCTTCAGCACAGGTGCAGCAGGTCCAGCCAGGGCCCCATAGAAGGGCCCTTCACGCTCTGCCTTTGGCGTCACACCTGACCCCGGGGCTTGGGACAGGCTGGGCTGCATCCAACCCTGCCAGCCACCAAAACAACAGGAAAATGCAGAGGTGTTAAAAAACCCCAGGGTGATGGGCCAGGGTGGCTCTGTGGGTTTGCCCCAGGTAAGGGGACATGAGCCCCTCAAAGCCACTCGTCTTGGAAGGCGTGGTCTGGGAGAGGAATTATTTTCTGCGGGATGGGTTTTTTTTTTTCCCTTCTGCTGCCACAGGGATGATGTGCTGAGGAAGAGGAAGGCTGGAGGAGAGCCCCGGAGCCAGCCCCGCTCTCAGATGCTCCAGCACCATCCCCGAGGTCTGCTGAGGCTGTGGCTGATGGTGGTGGGGCCAGGAGGAAGGAGAAAACCACCCCTTTCCCTTTTTCGAACACTGGGGCCCGGCGGTGGGTCCTCACCCGCTCCAGGCTTCCCCACCACCCTGTCCTGGGACGCACCAGCAGCTCCTGGGTTTTCTTATCGTCGTTCACTTTAAACTCCAGCAGCTCCTGTCGCTCCTTCCTCAGGAAATCCAAGCGCTCCTGGATTTTCTCCTGGGAACAAAAGAAAAGGATGTGGCCGGTGATGCTTTCTCTCCTTCGCTGCGTCCCTCTGTCTGCAGGGTTTGCTGCTTGCCAGGTGGGATGGGGAGGGAGGAAAACACGGAATGCGCTCGCAGGGAAATCCCTCTGGCTCAGCTCCGCCCACGCCGGCGGCCCCAAGGACCACCAGAACCCCTCCCCAAAACAAGGAACGGAGGATGCCGGGGACGGGACGTGCCCTGTTCCCATCGGCTCCCGGCACAGACAAAGCTCAGCCTGGCTTTAATCAACTTCGCTCATCTCTGGAAGCTCTCCCAGCCCCCAGACAGCCGCGGGTGTTTGGCTCCGTCAGCCGTTCCCCTCCCGGTGAGGTGAATCCATCCCAAAACCCAGGGCAACGCAGGAGAGGGGTGCGCACGTCCAGAGAGAAGACGTTCTCCCAGCTTCTCGGGAGGCTGGGAAGCACCGTCAGCTATTTGGGACAGAGTTTGAGCGTTTGAGAGCCGGGGAAAGCCGGGTGACACCGCGGGGACAAACGCAGCTCCCCGGGAGTCTCCCGCGGGAAGCAGGCACGGACGGACGGACGGACGGACCTTGTACTCCTCGGAGGCCTCGTCCACGGGCACCACGGCGTGGGGTCGGTGCTCCCGGGACCTGTCGCACACCACGCAGATGGTCCTGCGGTCGTCCTTGCAGTAGAGCTTGAGCGCCTCGCGGTGCTTGGGGCAGAGCCCGTCCTCCTCGGCGCCCTTGGCCCCGCGCAGCGTGAACTGGCTGATGATCTCGGACATGTTCGCCAGCTGCCGGTTGGGGCGGAAGCTTTTTTGCTGGAAGACCTCCCGGCACTGCGGGCACGGGAAGTCCATCTCCAGCTCCTTCCAGCTCTTGACGATGCACGTCCGGCAGAAGTTGTGCCCGCACTCGATGGACACGGGGTCCTTGAAGAACTCCAGGCACACGGAGCAAGTGGCTTCGTCCTGGAGGTTTCCGGGCAGGAACACGGCTGCCATGGCCTCTCTCCTGCGGGTGAGGAATGGTTTCAGCGGGGCTGGAGCAGGAATGCCTGGCACCCGGCCCCGCGGGGGCGGTGCTCTTCCAGGAACGCGGCCGCTGCCCGGGGTCACTCCTGCAGTGTCCGGTTTCTCCAGCCCAGGGACAGGGACCTCGGCACTGGGGGACACGCGAGAAAGCAGGAACGCTGCCCTCTGCTGCCCACAAATCCTGACCTTTTTTTTTTTTTTTTTTTTCTCTCCTCCTTTCAGTAGGGAGGTGGGAAGACGAAAATCTTTTGGGAAACCCCCCTTTTGAGGTGTCACCGGCTCTGGACGGCGCTGATTTACGGCTGAACTAAATCTGGGCCTTGGGGCTTGTGTGAAGCAGCTGCTCCAGGCTCAGATCCAGGGAGCCATCTGAGCCCTCGTTACAGTCCTGTTTCGGCCCTGAAACTTCAGTTGGGGACTCAGATGACCTGACTGAGCTCCAGGGCTCATCAGGGGCCATAAAAAGCAACAGGAGAAAGGGAATACACGAGGATGCAAAGCCCTTATCAAGATCTGTGGGTGAGTTTCCCGAATCAGTGAAGATCGAGCTCGGGACTGGGGTCTTGCATCTCAAAATAAAATAGTCTTGGTCTTCCAGAAATACTTTGTGCGGGTTTGGAGGTTGTGCATTAAATGGGAAAGATAATTAAAATAAATATAATTTCTCCTGGGCTGGGGTTGTCCATAACATGGTGGTTTCCACCTGAGACTTCACCAAACTCTTGTCATGGCAAACAGGGACAGGAGGGAGTGACAATCACCCGGTTACTGAGGGGGATCCTGTTACCATGGACTGGGAAATATGGGATCCTCTAGAGAGCAATTTGTCTTCTCCTAATGAGGACCTGAAATCAGATCTAGTGATCCATAAATTTTGATTTGTTAGCCAGCCCCTGCTGATCCAACGGCTCCGAGTCAGGATCTTGGGCAGATCTGGACCTATGGGGAGGAAAATCCCAACCCCAGAGGTTCTACTGGAGGATTTAATGAACAAAAACAGTCCTGGAATTGTCCTGCAGAGCATTACCACCTCTGAGTGTGTTTATCAGCCCCTTCTCATATATTCATATATTTTTTAATATATTTATATATTTCTATTTTTTTATATATATTTATATCACTTCCTATGGAAATGTAATTCCTTGTCTCCCACCTTCCGTTCCTTTTGATCTGTAAATAAACACAAAGTGTGCGTTTTTCCTATTCCTCGCATTTACCCTCACGTTTCTGCAGTGAAAGGATGAGGAGGTGCCTGTGAACTGGAGGTAAATCCACAGCCCAACCCAGGGATGCACAACCAGACACGGAAAAGAGCGAGACCCCCCCGACAGAAGCCGCGGGCAGCCTCGTGGGAAAAACAGGGAGAACGAGGTGAGTGCAGGGAAGAAAGGGACAGAGGGACAAGCGCATCCCAACCCCTCCCCGTGTCCCCTGCTACCCCGCGTACCTCGGAGCGGAAGCATCGGGAAGAGGCGTCCTCCCGAACCGCCCCAATCGCCCGGGATTTTGGGTCGGGACGGGTCTAGAGGGGGCCAGCTGGGCGGCGAGCCGGGTCGCCGCGGGGTCCCAGCGGGACGGGGTCCGTGGCAGCCGCTCCGCTGAGCTCCGGCGGAGGAAACCGGCCGCGGCCGCGGCTGCCTCGGACATCGCGGCACCGCTCGAGCTCCGGCTCCTTGCCGGCCCTCGGGTGCTTCATTCGTCCCCTGTGTCACCACCACCCCCTCCCGTCTCACTTACCATTCTTTCCCCTCCCCCATTTCTTCTATCCTGAGCACCCACCGAGGTCTTTCCCTCCTCCTCCTCCTCCTCCTTCCCGGCCGCTCCCGCTCTGCTCCTCTCCTCCGTGCCAAAGCTCTTTTCCCTGCCCAGCACCAGGATCGCGTTTCCAGCACCTCCCTCCACCTGTCCCCAAGCCCGGACCTTCTCCCCGGGGTCTCGGCAGCCCTTTAACCCTCTCCAGGAACCTCATCCCTCCTTCCCGAGGCTCAGAGGTGCTGGGGAAGGAGCAAAGCTTTTCATCCCTCTTCCCAAACAGTCAAAAAATGGTTTGTCTCACTGCTCATATTCGGGGGGGAAAGGGCAGGAACATGTTCTCCGGGGCATCCCCCACCTGCCACAGGTGTGGTGGTCAGGTAAGGAGGGGTTGAGACAGCCAAACCAACAGGAAGAGGAGGAAAATAAAAGGAAAGGTAACGTGAGTCCCTGTGAGATAAATATCTACTGCCTATAAATCTATAGATCAATAAATATCTAGTGCCTATAAATGTATAGATCACTGAATAGCTACTGGATACACATTTCCTTTATTTCCCCTGACTTGCAGCAGCTCCCTGATGCTCCTCTCCCAAAATTCCCAACCAGGAGCTTCCCAGCCCTGCACTGGAGGAAAAAAAAAACAGGATGCGACCAGGAGGAAGCTCCTTGGCTTGCCCTTGGGGTTTGGGTGTCAGGATCGTGTTCGAGGCCACCAGCTGCTCCCAGACCACCAGGAACGCTGAGTCTGGAGAGCTGGAAAGAGGAGAGGCTGCCTGAGGCAGGGAAATGAGGACACGAGCCAGATCCAGCCGCCGGTGCCAAGCCTGAAGGTTTATTTTAGAGCTGAGGCTAAATCAAGGTGCGCGGCAGGAGCCTCGCGGGGCCCGCCGTCCCTAATTGCGAGTGATGAGCATTGGGGATTCATTCGAGGAGCGCCGGGGTCAGTCCGTGGGCTCCTCGCCCCACTCCTCGTTGCAGAGGTCGGTCTCGCAGCAGGAGTAGCGGGAGGTCAGGCGGGACTCGGCGTCGGACGCCCGCTCCCGGCCGCAGTTCAGGGCGGAGGTGCAGCCTTGCTGGTAATAAAGGGGCATTTTCCCTGCAGGGGACAGGAGAAAGCCACAAATCCCGTAAAAATCAGACTTTGGGCTGTGAGGGGAAACCCCAAATCGAGGCAAAGCTTGGTTTAATTAAGAGAAAATCAGGGGATGCGCCCACAGAGACAACCCCTGCTCCCTGGCTTCTTCGGAAGGGAGTCTCCCCTTGGCCTAAAAACGACTTTTTGAAACTTTTTGAGGACAACCTTCATGGAGAGGATGAACTCGACCCCTCCCATCCGCCCTTTCCCAGCAGCTTGGTCGCTGCATCCTCACCCATGCACGGGAGCGATTTGGTTTTCCCAAGGAGGGGGAGAATCTCCCTGAAGGAAAAGAAAGGATGGGGAAAGGCAAGGAAACCCCCAGCTAACGCACCCAGGGTGGCTTTGATGAGGGCACACTTCTCCCGGCGCTCGCAGGTCGTCACGTTGGTGCCCTGTAAGCACCCAAACAAGGGGACCTTGTACTTGCAGACGTGGCATTTCAGGGCCTCAGCTGCAGCAGAGGAGAAAAAATGGGATGAACTTGGGAGAGAACTGAGGAAAATCCTGCCTCAAATGCTGGGAAGACACTGGGGATGGGCCGGGGAGGTGCCGCCGTTATTAAACTCGATTTATTCCCCGCTCACCGACTCCAATGCACAGGACGAGGCTCAGCCCCAGCAGGAGCAGCTTCATGGTGGGGCAGGGGCAGGTCCTGACTTCCATCTGCTTCCCAGCGCAGCTCGGCCTTCCCTGGAATGAGAACGGCTCAGGAATTCATCGCTGGGATGAGTGGGGGGGAAAAAAGCCACCCGGGAAAATCCCTCCCACTGCTTGTGTATTGAGGGGCAAAACAAGCCGAGAAAAGCTTGGTTTATGTTATGAGATAATCCTTAAAAACTGAAATACAGGGAATTCTGGAGACTTTAGTGGTTGTGATCCCAGAGCACGAGTCTCCCATGCGAGTAAAATGATTTTGTGAGGAAAAAAGGCACTTTATTGCCAAAGGCGCTGGGACACAGTGCCGACAACTGAATCGAAACGAGGTGGATTTGGGTAAATTAAAAAAAAAACACAAACAAAGAAAACACCCTATTTCTGTGAATGAAGGGATCGAAAAGCTCCACACCGCCCAACGTGGGGCTCGAACCCACGACCCTGAGATTAAGAGTCTCATGCTCTACCGACTGAGCTAGCCGGGCACGTGTTGTATTGTGCTTTCCATTAGTTTTCACTAAAAGCATAAATTTGATGTGGCTTTAGTAAAAATTATCTGAAGATTAAACCGGTTTCTATTTTCTAAAATATAAAAATAAGAGTGAGAGATATAAATATAAAAGCATAGAATATAAAACTATGTGGAAATATTAAATGTCTATTTATACATTATAATATAGGATTTATTTATGTGCTATAAATATATTTTATCTATTTATTTATATATCGTGCTATATAAGGCATTTATATATCTTCTATACATATTAATATACATAAATTATAAACTCTATATTAAATTCTATTTATATCTTTATGCATTATTATTTTTAATTTATATCAAATATATATTTTATATCTATATATTTTTGTATAAAAGCATATTGAAACACATATATAATAATTCTTATATATTAAAAATAAGATTGCCCATAAAAATGGGCATAAAAATCCCTGTTCTCCGGGAGGTTTGAAGAGATGTTGGGACGATGCCGACGGACACGGAGTGCACAAGGACAACCCCGAGAATCCCCTAAAAGCCCCGGAGCGGATCCCTTACCCTGCTGTCCGCTCCCTCCGCGCTCCTGGCGCCCGCGGCCCCGCGCTCCCTTTATCCCCGCGCAGCCCTAGGGGCCTGAACGACCCCGGATCCCTCGGGAGACAATGGGAACAATGCTCGGAGCGCACCTGGACAAACACGCGGGACACGCGGTCAGCCCCGCCCGGGGCCGTTCCCGGCTCCGGGAGTCCCTCTGAGCCCCCATCCCACACGGGGAAGCTCCTCTGAGCTCCGCATCCCGAGCGGGAGCCCTGCCAAGAACCCACAAACCGCACGGATTTGGGACATGAGGAGCGCCGATGGATCCCCCGCGGGATCCGGCGGGTTTCTCTGCATGGTCACGGCCTTAATTAATGACAGAGGTAATTATCACGTGATTGATTCCCCTGCCTCCCTGCTCCGGGTTATTTCCAAGGCCTTTGGTGCCGATCCCGTCCCGGTGTTTGTGCAGCTGCCCGGGCGGTACCGGGACCTGCCCGAGCGTGAAATTCCTGCTGTCACTCCAAGCCCTCCTTTTTGGGGCACAAACCCTCATTTCTAAAAGTTCCAAACCTCCTTTTTCGGGCACAACCCCCATTTTTACGGCAAACCTCCTCGGTTTTAGGGCACAAACCCTCATTTCCAAGTTGTTGGATTTATCTCGGTTTGATTGGTGTTTTTTTCTCCGTTGTTTTGTAGGGGCTTCTAAACTATTAATAAGAGTTAATTATTAAAAAGATAGAATAATAATGATTATTAAAATAAAAATAAAT
>VZRF01002857.1:4242-25366 GCA_013396875.1 Vireo altiloquus | reverse complement strand
AACTCTCATCACTTATATATGAAATTACGGATAATTAAAACAATCGTACGGGAGCCCGGCTAGCTCAGTCGGTAGAGCATGAGACTCTTAATCTCAGGGTCGTGGGTTCGAGCCCCACGTTGGGCGGATCGGTTTTTTCCCCTCCAAATTTGTTATTTTTTTCTCTTTATTTGCTGCAGTTGTATAATAATTACTAACTTCTAAATTATTATTAAATAATAATAATTAATATTAAATAAGAATGACTATATTAATTATTACTATCATCATCATTTTATTCCTTGTAAAATTATTAATTTTTTGCCGGATTTTACTATTTTTATTCTGCGAGAATGATCATTCCTTTCAGAAATTAGTACTCGGTTTTGAAATTCTTTTTCCCTCAACTACTATTCTTTTTAAAATTATTATTTCTTCTTATGTTTAATAACAAACATTTTCCTATTTTTTAATAATTATCCTTTACTAGTAGTCAAAAAGCCCCCACAAAGCAATGGGAAAAAAAAAAAAAAAAAGGAAAGCAAAAAAAATCCCCTCTCCAAAAAAAGAGAAGCCCAACAAACGCTGATTTTTTAAACCCCGAATTGTTCTGTTTAGGGTCGCACTCCTGCCGTCAGGATGGCCGAGTGGTCTAAGGCGCCAGACTCAAGGAGTTTCCTTTCCTCGGGAATTCTGGTCTCCAGATGGAGGCGTGGGTTCAAATCCCACTCCTGACAGGGCTACCTTTTGGAGAAAATCCTAAAACCTAGCCGGTTTTTTCTGGTGTACTTTCTCTTTTTCAAATTACTGTCCATTTTTTCAATTTTTTCCCCTTTTCCAAATTACTATTCTTTAAAAAAATCTTGTTCCTTTTCGAAATGATAACTCCGTGTAAATATTCATAATGTATGATAAAGAGTTAACCCGTCAGTAATCATCATTATTTAGTTTCAGTATTCAACCGCAATTATTTTAGCACATCTGGCAAACGCCTTTCATATAAACGTAACCGGAAAACAACGCAATTAGCATTATTGCTTATTTATTTATTTACTTGTTGCTCAATAACAGAAGGAGCTGGGGCAGGTGGTAGGCGACGCCCCGTGGGAAGGGCGAGGAACAAGAAGAGAAGACAAGGGGCGGTTTTGGGGTGAGGAGATGTTTAAATAAGAAAAGATTTTCCAAAACGGAAGCACTTGCGGCGAAGAAAAAAAAATGTTCTTCCCTGACCGGGAATCGAACCCGGGCCGCGGCGGTGAGAGCGCCGAATCCTAACCACTAGACCACCAGGGAGGCGCTGGAAGTAGCCTTGGCAGCAGCTCTCTTCTGCAGAGATCCTCTCGTTGTTCCCCAGGACTCGACCCCGACCCCAAGGGACCCCAGAGCACTTGGAGCCGATGCATCCGAGAACGTGATCCCGACCCAGATAGATCCCAGCAGACTCCAGGACATTATCCCAATGGACGCCGAGATTTGACCCTAAAAGTCCCCAGGGGATGATCCCAATAAACCCCAGGATCTTACCCCGGTGGACCCCAGGATTTGACCCCCATGGACCCCAGGTGTCCAAGCTCCAGGAAAAGCCTCTGGTGGACCCAGGTCTGGGGAGATGATCCTGCTGGACCTCAGGAGATGATGCTGGTAGACTCCAGATGTCCAGGCATCCAGATATCCAGGTCCCAGGAAATGCCTCAGGCCCCAATTGCCAGCAAATTGCTCTGATCGCCCCAATTATTCCCATTCTCTGCCCTATTTCCATTTATTTTCCATCCTTTTCCCCTCTCATCGCCTCCCTCATCACCACCCTGGCACAGAAAGTCTCTCCCAGCCCTTGGATCAGCATTTCTCTGAACCAACTGTGGCTTCTCGTTGGCAGAAATGATGGAGAAAGGGAAATTTTCCACCCTGAAACCCCCCCAGGTGAGCGACCCGCCATGGTGGTGGGTCAGGGGGACAGCGTGAACTGGCACCCCCTGCCCAGGCAGAGCAGGGGCAGGAGCTGCTCCCCGCCGAAGGACGTCGGGGGGTAGGCGAACATCGGGATCTCCCTCTGGGAATCAAAGAACGCCACTCGCCCAGCCTCGTAGTCCAGGTAGACCCCGACCACCTCGGGGGCTTGGGGCACGGAGATGGGGATGGTGGGCGAGGTGAGAGCCTGGCACTGGCTCCCGCACTGCCCCACGGCCCAGATCCCCGCCTCGGGCCTGACGCTGATCCTGCCCTTCCTGCGCACAGATTCCTTGGCCACGCCGACGGCCCAGGCTGCTCCTTGGCCCACCTGCACCTCCCAGTAGTGCCGCCCAGAGCCGAACCCCTCCCGGCCCAGGATGCAGCGCGAGGAGTCGAAGCGTTTGGGGTGGTCGGGGACAGCCCTCCGGGTGTCTTCCCACTGGACACACTTCCCGTCCTCGGACAGGGTGAGCCGGGGGTGGGCAGTGTCCGGATCCAGCGTCAGGCTCACTGCGGAGGGAGGGGATGGATGTCACACAGGGATGTCACCCCTCGAGAGATTCAGGGTTGGGTTTGTCCCTTGTTCCCCTCTGGGATGCTCCAGGGATGGTTTGATGCCCACGTACAGGACTGGGAGAGCGGAAAAGCTGACAAAAGGAATTTGCCTGGGAGCAAAAATAAGGCTCTGGAGTGTGGGGAGTTTTGCTGGACATTGAGGGATGTCCCATGGCTTTCCTTTCTCAAGTTGCCACATGGGAATATTTGGGATTTTCACCTTTGAGGGGTGATTTCCGAAGGTGACACTGACTCGGCACTGCCTCTGACCCCCTTCCCTGGTCCCTCCATACCTTGGAACTTCCTCAGCATCTCTTTGAGGGTGACATTTTTCTGGGGCAGCCCCACGGGTTCCTCTGCCAGCTCTAGTGATGTCTCCACCTGCTCCGGGGCACTCTGCTTCTCCAGCCTGGAAAGAAGGAGAAGATTTTCTCCACAGAAATATGGAATGGTGGGACTGGAGAGGCAGCTGGGCTCCTCTGGGGAGTCCACCAGCCACGGGGACAAATGACAAGAACGTGGCAGGAATGCAGGAGAGGAGCCACAAACCTGCTCAGGATGTCTCCGCTGTCCTGCAGGGGAGAGAGAGAAACAGATCAGAGGGCTCAGAGCAGAGCCAGCCTGGGGTGAATAACTGGGGAGGGCTGCAGGGTGACCCCAGGGTGCTGCTCGGCCTAAATGAGGGATTCTGGATCTGCCAGAATTCAGGTGAGGTCGTGGCAACCTTAATGAGCAGTTGGGTTATCAGCATCATCCTCCCTCCCAGGATGGGCGTGACCTCTGCTAATGAACATCTCTACTTATTTGCATATATGACTATTTGAATGTTTGGCTATTTGAATATGTAGACATTTGAATGTTTGAATTTTTTATATTTAATATTTAATTGTTGAACCAGGCGTGAAGCCAAGCCCTGAGGTGGGCTTGCCTGGTGACTTTGGTGGCAACCTCCAGACCAGGGGAGCGCTGGTGGTTTCCCACTGTGGACAGGGGAACTCAGACCACCACTGGGGTTGTTCAACTGGACAAGTGAACCCCAGTGACCAGCGAGTTGGGTCCTGGGGGTGATCCACAACAATCCAGTGGACAGCTGGGATGACTATGTGGGTGTTGACGGGAATCATTTAGGAAAAAAGATGGGTTTTAAAAGTTTTTATATCTCTGGGTTGGACGGGGATTGAAGAAATGTGGCTCAGTGGTCTAGGTGGTCTGTGAGGCCCCTTCCTACCCAAACCATAGTCCTGGGATTCTGTTTAGGATTAATCTGGCTGGTGGCCTGCTGGCACCACAGGTGGCTGAGGGTTTTCGGAGAGCTCTGAGGTCTCACCTGCAGCAGTTCCCAGGGCGGCTGCTGGCACTTGTCCTCCAGCTCCTGGATCTGCTGGCCCACAGAGGAGATCTGCTCCGAGAGCCTGCTGATGTTCTCCTCCTGCCTCCGCACAATCTCCCTGTCCAGCTTGGCCAGCCGGCCCAGGAGGAGCTGCTCCTGCTCCTCCAGGAGCTGGTGCAGCTCCTTGACCCGGGACCTGACCCTCTGCCGCTCGGCGTCCACCCTCTCCTGCAACAGGAACGGACACACGGGGCTGGGGCAGGGATGGGGAGACAAGTGCCGGCAGGGTGGATTGAAAGGGGAATTTATCACTGCCAGGAATTCCAGGATTCTTGCAAAGCCTGGGGAGAATCAAGAGAGTTTTTTTTTTCCCTAGGTGGGGGTTGCTGGCAAAGCATTTTCCCATGGTCCGTAAACTTTGTACCCAAAACGCTCCAGACCTTTGGACAAGGGAAGATGTAAAATAAACCCATAAACAGACTAGTCAGTGATAGAGATCAGGGAAAGGGAAAACAAGGTAAGAAAGACGAGATAGGGTGATTCCCGTTTTCTATCTGCTAATAGGGGGAACCTGGGAACGTGGCCCACTTGTGAGCACATGGAGGGAGGCAGAGATCCACAATAACCTGGCAAAATCCAGGTTTAGGTTGGATACCAGGGAGAAATCCTTCCCCGTAAGGCCGTGACAGGCACAGGTAGCCCAGGTGTGCCTCCACAGCCATCACCGCGGCCCGAGGGACAAGGGCAGGGTCACTCACGAGCAAGTCCAGGCTTTTCCCTTCCTCAGCCGCTTTCAGCCCAAGCATCTTTTCTCTCCTGTCCTTCAGGATCCGCACGTGAGCCTGGAATTTCTCCTGAGCAGGGGGGAAACACCGGGTGGGTGTCTTTCCCTCCATCCGACGATGTGGGGGTGCGGGACAGTAGGGAGGGAGCGACTGTCACCCCACGGGACACCGAGAACAGGCGGGAAGCGCAGAAATCCAGACATTTGCAAGGAAAACGACGCTCACCTGGCCTCCCCCTCCTCCTCCCTCCTCCTTCTCCTCCTCCCTCATCCTCAGGGACACCCGCACGCCTCCCACCTTGTGCTCCTCCGCCGCTTCCTCGATGGGGACGGCGGCGTGGAGCCGGTGGTCCTGGGACTCGCGGCACACGCGGCACACGGGGGTCTGCTCCTCCTCGCAGAAGAGCTTCAGAGCCTGGCCGTGCCTCTGGCAGAGCCGCTCCCGTCCCGCGGATCCCCCCCTCAGGCTGAGGCGCTGCGCGATGCGGATGATCTTGGCCAGCTCCGGGTTGGGTCTCAGGCTGCGCTCCGGGGCCGTCTCCCGGCACCGCGGGCACGGGAAGCTCTCCCGGGAGCTCTGCCAGCAGCGCTCGATGCAGCCCCGGCAGAAGTTGTGGCCGCAGTGGATGGACACGGGGTCCTGGAAGAGGCCGAGGCACAGCGAGCAGGAGGCTTCGGCGCGGAGGCTGCCGGCGGGGCTAGGCTCGGTCATGGCCGCGGGGAAGGGGACGAGAAGGTTTCGCTTTCCCCCGCGGCCGGGCTGGCCCCGCGGCTGCTCCGCTTCCTGCAGGTGCCTCGGCCCCGGGGAGGTGAAAGCGAGAGCGGAGCAGCTCCGCTGCTGAGATGAGCCTGGTTTGGCGGCGGGTGTGGCACTGGGTTGTTTGGCACCGAGTTTAATACCGGCTCTGGCACTGAGTTGTTTGGCACCGAGTTTAATACCGGCTTTGGCACTGAGTTGTTTGGCACCGAGTTTAATACCGGCTCTGGCACTGGGTTGTTCGACACCGAGTTTGATCCCTGATTGCAGCCGCAGCGGAGCCGGAGAGGGACAGAGAATCTCCCTTCCCACCAGGCCCGCAGAGGGTTGGAAGGAGATTAAATGGAAATTAAATTTCCTTCATCACTTAGCGGCTTGGTTGGGATCCACCTGCAGCCCCTGTTTCACGCCCTTCTCCCCCAAAAAACACACAGGGAAAGTGAGAGGTTGCCCCAAGCTTCCCCTTGGGGTCTGAACCAGGAACCATCCTGGTTTCACTGATTTCAATTCATTTTTTTAAAATTTATTCATTGATAAATTTAACTTATATGTGTATTTAGTTTATTCATTCACTCATAATTTATTAATTGAAGGGCATGGCCATGGGGACAGAGTTTGGAGTAATTCTTCGGGTAAAACCACCAATTCACCCTTTGCTGCTCCTTCCACCTCCCGATTATTCAGCATTCCTGAATTCCCGAATCCAACACCCCCACCAGTACGCGCAGCTGCAAATATCTTTATTCAAAAATACTCTAATTGTTCCTCTCACTTCTCCTTTTGCACAGGAAATCGTTTCTCTCACGGCTCGGGGCTGACCACAGACTCTCCTATTTTTAACTTTCCTTTTCATCCAAGAGTCGCCCCTGGACCTCCAGCCTGCAAACTCCGCAGCTTTTCACGCGCAGAAGCCACCGGAACTCGCTGGCGTCGGGCGTCGGTACCGAAATTATACTCTTTTTTTTTTGAGGAAATAGGTCAAAGGCTCATGCGCCGTTAATTCTGTGAGGGAGCTTTTTGGGGTTTCGGGTTTTCCGCTGCTCGGAATATTCAGACTGAAACCTGGGGGGTGGCTTCGTGCTCAAAACCCCTTTTTTTTTTTTTTTTTTTTCTTTTTTTTTTTTTTTTTTTTTGTTAATCTGGGGCTAAGGGTGATTTATCGGGGCGTGAGACGTGCAAAGAGTTGGGATGGATCAAGATCCCTCCCTTTCCAAGCGATTTCCCTCCTTGATCAACCGTGAATCACCGTGAATTCTCGCCCTGCGTGGGCTCAAGAGGGAGCTGGAGGCTCGGGTTGAACAGACAAGGAGAGATTTGCTCAGTGCCAGAGGAAAATAAAATCAGTAATTCAAAGTTTTCTGCGGGATTTTGCTCAATTGCTTCAAGGCGCAGGTAGATCCAGGGCTGGGAGCAACCGGTCTCCTTTTCCCACAGTTTCAAGGGGAAAAATATCTAAATAAAACGTTTCTTAAAACATAAATTAAATTTTTTTTAAAAGTCAAAATTTAAAAATCCAATTTAAAAAAATAAAAAGAAAGAAATCCGAATCTTTAAAAATCCCTTCACCGATCTGTGGATCCCAGGAATCCCACCCGGACCAGTGGCTGGGGACCGCCCGGGGGGCCCGACCGGGAGGATTTTGGCCATCGCCCACCTCTCCATCCCCACCCCCTCCAGGCCCCCCACCCGCGGGGGCAGGAAGGCAACACCTTCCCCGCTCCGGGGAGAAAATGAAAGCGGCGGCTCGGCAGCCCCGGGGCCGCATGGACGCGCTGCCGGGCGAGGCCTCCTGCCCCATCTGCCTGGAATATTTCCGGGACCCCGTGTCCATCCACTGCGGGCACCACTTCTGCCGCTCGTGCATCGAGCGCTGCTGGGAATGGGCCACGGCGGGGTTCGCGTGCCCGCGGTGCCGGGACACGGCCCCGGAGCGCAGCCTCCGCCCCAGCCCCGAGCTGGCGCGGCTGCTGGAGATCGCCCGGAGGCTGAGCCGCGGGGAAGCCGTGCGAGCCGGCCTGGGGGAGGAGGAGGAGGAGGAGGAGGAAGGATGCCAGAGGCACAGGGAGCCGCTGGAGGTTTTCTGCAAGGAGGACGCGGCTCTGCTGTGCGCGATCTGCCGCGAGTCCCGCGCGCACCGCGCCCACACCGTGCTCCCGGTGCCGGAGGCTGTCCGGGAATACCAGGTAAAGGGAAGGTTGTCCATGCAGGAGCTGGGCCAGCTCCGCCAGGGCAGAAATATCCTGCCGGATTTGCCCTCCCTGTGCTCAGCCCGGTTCAAGGGGACAGGACGCGCTCCGGTGCCTCTGCTCTCTCTGTTCTCCTCCGAACCTGGAGGGATTCGGGACTTCATCCTCCTCCCTGCCGCGGGATTCCAGCCGCTGTCCAGCTCCAGCGCTCGGCGGATCCCTACCGACCCCTAAATCATCAGGAGCGTGGGCAATAAGAGTGGGAATGTTTTCCTGGGAGGAGAGGAGAAACAGAACTCTGCACTCCAACCCCCTGCCCAGAGTGTGTTTTTGAAGCTGTCCCAAACTCCAGAGAAAGGAGATCTTTATTTTTCTTCCCCTCAGGAACAAATCCAGGCTCGGCTGCAAACCCTGAAGGACGACAGAGACAAACTCCTGCAGTTCCGGGAGGCTGAAATGAGGAGAAACTGGGAGTATTTGGTAAATGCTTTGGAGCAGAGGGGTGGGGGGTGAGTGTCTCCCGATGGATTTAGAGGGGGGAGGTCGTCCCCGGGGCTGGGGTCCCTCTCCAGGGAGGGGTTTGGACTCCCCCTTCCCACCCAGCTCCTCTCCCCGTGTGTCTCATCCCGCAGGAGATGACTGAAATCGAGCGGCAGCGGATCCTCTCCCGGTTCCAGGGGCTGCGCCTCTCCCTGGAGGAGCATTCCCGGCACCTCCTGGCTCGGCTGGGCGACCTGGAGAGGGACATGGGGAAGGTGCAGGAGGAAAACGTGACGAGCCTGACGAAGGAGATCTCCCGGCTGGACGCTCGCATCCAGGAGCTAGAGGAGAAGTGCCAGCAACCAGCCAGGACCTTCCTGCAGGTGACAAGGGACAGCGGGACAGAGCCACAGGGTCTGGTGGGGTTCGGAGCAACCCAGTCCCGTGGGATCACGGCAGGGAGGGGAGCGTGGTGGTCTCTGGGGGTCCCTTCAACCCAAACCGCTCTGTGGCACGGCCAGACCCAAATTCGATGCCTCAGCAGTTTTCCTGCTGGTTGGACTCGATGGGCCTAGAAAAACTCTTCCAGTGTAAGTGTCCTGGTGATTCTGAGGGATTGGGTGTCTCACCGAGTCCCTTCTCCCTTCTCTTCCTCCCAGGACATCAATGGCACCTTGAGCAGGTATGTTCGGGGCCTCCCGAGCTGCTCCTCCCTCTCCGGGCTGAGATTTGGGGTTGAATCCTGTGTTTGGCCTCATTTAGAGACCAAAGTATTTGATTTTGTGGCCAAATCCCTGAGCAAAGGGGTCTGAAGCCTAAAGGCTCCTCTGTAGGTGCGCACAGAGAATTCCTTGGGCTCCCTCCGGGGTGGATCCTCAACCTCTTCCTTCCCTCCTTCCCCAGGCTCAGGAAGGAAAACCTCCAGCTGCCCCCGTCGCCTCTTCCAGAGCTGGAAAAGAAAATTCATCACTTCAGGGAGGAAAATATTCTCCTGGAGGAGACTCTGAGGAGCTTCCAAGGTATTGGGAGCAGGCTGGGGGATGGAGTGATGGATTTCATTGATTTTATGATATATATTAACTGCATTTATTAGATTCCTTATATATGTTTATATTAATTATATGCTGATTATATAATTATACTGTATATGTGCAATCATAAATTATATTTGTTTACTTAGAGCATATTCTGTATTTTATTGCAATTACTTACGTTACTACTTTTGCAATTCATTTTTCGGATGCAATCCTGTTTTATCACAATTCCGGTCGTCCCCACATTCCCGTTCCCGCTGCTCCCCCCATCTCACATCCATCCATGTCTCCCTTTTTTCAGACATCCTGATGTTCGAGCTGCCGGAGAAAAGTGAGTCCTGGGTCGGGGGAGGAGGGTGGGCCAAGAGCTGGGCGGGAGACGCTGAAGGAAGGACGGGAAAAGAGGGGAGAGCCCCGTGGGGAGCCAGGGAACCCTCCCGAGGGCAGGCAGGACCCATGGAATCCCCTCTGGAGCAGTGACTGTCACCCTGGACCCCAGCACGGCTCATCCCCAGCTCCTCGTGGCGCCCGACGGGAGCAGCGTCAGCTGGAAAAGCGCCCAAGACCCTCCCGGGGCCGGAGCCGGACCAGACACTGACCCTCCCGGGGACGGAGCCGGCACTGACCCTCCTGGGGACAGAGTCGGACCGGACACTGACCCTCCCGGGGATGGATCCGGACCGGACACTGACCCTCCCGGGGACGGAGCCGGCACTGACCCTCCCGGGGATGGATCCGGACCCGGCACTGACCCCTCGGTGCTGGGCCGGGAAGGTGTCACGGGCGGGAGATGCTGCTGGGACGTGCAGGTGGCACCCGCGGGGTCCTGGGCGCTGGGGGTGGCCAGGGAGACCCCCGGGAGCGGGGAGGAGACCCCCGGGAGCGCCGAGTGGGAGCTCTGGTCCATGGGGCTCTGCCAGGGCCAGTTCTGGGCTCTCACCTCCCTGGAGCGCATCCCGCTGTTCCCGACGGGCTCGCCCACGAGGGTGAGGGTGGCCCTGGACTACGAGAGGGGCCAGGTGGCTTTTTTTGATGCTGATAAGAGGAGCCTGATCTTCGCCTTCCCCGCGGCCTCGTTCAAGGGGCAGAGAGTCCACCCCTGGTTCCTGGTGTGGGGCGAGGGCTCCCGGATCACCCTGTGCCCCTGAGGTTTATCCCCCATTCCCGGCACTCCGGGGGGACTTGTGTCTGCTGAAGCCTCTCTTTCCACCCCCAGCCACGCTGAGCATCCCTCGGGTCGCCGTTCCAAGCGGTCACCCCCAAATCTGGTGGCTGAAAACGGAGTCACAACTCTCCCACCCCACCCTGCACCATCCCCATCCCTTTTCTCTCCTCTCCTCCGGCTTCGGATGCAGTAAAAAACCCAACATTTAGATGTTTTAACTTCTTCTCTGTTTGTTGTTTGCTGCTCCTGGGTGTGGGGATCAAGCTGGAATTTTGTTTAACCAAACCCCATTTTTGGTGTTTGCACCCCGGAAGAGCCACAAGCCCCATGCAGGTGGCCCAGGGACTATCCCTGCCCCTTCTCCCTGGAAGCCACATGCCACTGCCAGCAGTCAGGAAGGACATGGAGCAGGAAATCACATCCTTTTTTATTATTAATGACATAAATCACGGAACCCACACACCTGGTCACCACGGGGACCTTTTCCAAGGAGAAAATGGCAGCTTTAGGGAAATTCCACCCATCGGAGGCTGGGGAAAAGGCTAAAAAATTGTAATTTGTAGCCCTTGGTTTGGAGGTGACCAGCTCAGATGGGATCATCTACAGCCAGTCAGGCAAGCCTCAGGAAAATTTGCCTTTCCCTCCTGATTTTTCCCATTTTCCCACAGTTTCCCACTTCTCTGCCCCAGGATCCCTACTCCACAGCTTCCTCCCTCTCTTTGCCTCGTTGTTTCCCAGGTTTCTCCCTTCTCCCAGCAGAGAAGGAACCCCAAACCTGCCCCAGGGGCTGCTCCAGCTGCCCCCCGAGGGTCACTTTTCCCTCAGGGGCACAGCCGGAGCCTGGACCTGGCCCCCACCACCCAGAGCCAGGGCCGGAGCCTCTCCCCGGCGAAGGCCGCGCGCGAGAAGGCGAACAGGAGCCCTCCGTCCTCGGCGTCGAAAAACGCCACCGAGCCCCCGCCGCAGTCCAGGTGGACGCTGACCCTGCGGGGCCAGGGTCACCTTGCGGGCGGTCAGCGCCCGGAGCTGCCCTCCCCACTTCTCCAGGCCCCAAATCCCGCCCTGGGGGCCGAGGCTGAGCCTGCCCTTCCTCCGCACCGACTCCCGAGCCACCCCCACGGCCCAGTCGCCGCCGTCCCCCACGTCCACCTCCCAGCAGTGCCGCCCCGACACGAAGCCCTGGTGGCCCAGCACGAAGGGCCAGTGGTCGAAGCGCTCGGGGTTGTCCGGGAGGTCGCGGCGTCCAGCCCCACGCCAGACGCTCTTCCCGTCCTCGGACAGGACGAGGTCGGGGTGGGCAGTGTTGGGGTCCAGGGTCACGCTGGCTGTGGGGGGACAGGGCTGGGGGTGAGGACTGGACCCCGTCTGGCACCTGAGGGTCTCAGATCCCTTGAGTCACCTGGGAGCAGCATCAGGAAACCTCCCAGAAATGAGTAAAACCCTCCCAGCCTGGGGTGCTCCCAGGATATCCGAGTAGGAAGAGCCACATAAAGGTCACTTTATGAGTCCAGCTCTCAGCCCTGCCCAACCCCAAGAGTCACCCCATGGTTTTAGGGGAAGTGCTGTCCTTGAAGCACAAAAAGCTGTGTTTCACCCCCAAAAATCCAAAGAGAAGCCACAACAATGGTGGCGCAGAAATTGAGGCTAAAAATAAACACCAAGGGGAGGGAGGAGGAGGAAGGGAAGAGGTGAAGTGGGAGGAAAATGAGCAGAGTCTGGCAAGACCTGTCTGGTTGGGCTGATGGAAATAAAATTAATGAAAACCTCCTTGGGCCACCCTGATTTTCAAATTATTATTTCTTTCATACCAGGGAAAGTCCTTTTCCCTTCCTCTCCTCCATCTCCAGGTTCTCCCTGCAACATTTCTGTTCCCAATTTATGGCTGGGATCGAAGCAGGGCAGCTCAGCTCTTCCAGCTCTCCCAAATTACAACTTAAATCTATTTCAGTTCTCCTTTTGGGTACCTTGGAGCTTCCTCAGGGTTTCCTTCAGGGCGTTGCTCCTCCAGGAGAAGTGACAAACTCTCTCCTCTGGCCCCGGAGCTGCATCCAGGGGCAGCTGGAAAGTCACTTTCCCACATCTGGGACAAAAAAGAAATAAAACCAACAAAATCCCCTCACACTCCTCAGAACAACCACAGAGGTTTCAGGAGCCATGAGGAAGGAGGGATGGTGCTGTTGGAATTTTGGGGTTTCATTTCCCTCCCCTCCTTGGAAGCCCAGGAGATCAAAGGCCAAATTTCCCTGTTGGATTCACCTCTTTTACTTTTTTCTAAATCTTATTTTTTTATGAGGAAGGAAGGAATTTTTGGGGAGGACTGGGCTGGAGAGAGGAGCCAAGACTTCAAATCGGAGCCAATGTGGAAGTGATTTTGGGATCAAACCTCTGTGGATCAGAACATCCCAACAGCGATCAGGGACTCAAAATTCTCCTCCCTGGAGCCGAGGAGGAGACTCGAGCAGCACCAGCGAGTTCCCTCCTCCATTTCCTCCTGGAAAAACTCATGGAAAAGCTTTTCAGGGAGGCCACAAACCTGCTGATGGAGCTTTTCACGTCCTGGGGGAAGAGAGAAAGGAAAGGCAGCTCAGCGCAAGATCCCTCAAATCGCAGCAAAGGGAATTATTGGGAAATGCAGGGAATCACAGGCCCTCCCACAGGGATTTCATTCCCTTTTCCAGATCTTTCCAGGCTCAAACCTCCCTCTCCTCATCCCCTTGGGGGCTTTCAGCTCGCCAGAGGGAACAGGAGCAAGTGGGAACCAGGAGAACCCCAATTATTATTATCATCACAGCGATTTTCCCTCAAAACAGGAGAATTCCCTCACCAGCTGCTGATTCTTCTCTTCCTGCTGCTGTGCTGAGGTGTCCAGCTGGGAAATCTCTGGAGTTTTTTTCGCCTGCCTCTTCTCCAGCTCATTTTTCAGGTCTTCCAACTGTGGGGGTGAGAGGAGCTCAGGATCCCCCCCAGAACCTGCGGCCCCCAAATCCAAGCGGGGCTTTTAAATTACAAACAAAGGAAAAACGGGGTGGGAAACACCCCGAGGAACTCATGGAAAGGCATTTCCCGCCGGAGAACATCTCTGGATTCAAATCCCGACTCGTTTTCCTTGAATTCCTGGGGAAATCTGTGTCGGGGACTGGGGGTGTGGGGAAAAAATCAAACCTGATGCAACCAAGAAACTCCAGTTTGGATCCTTCTCCATCAGTTTACTGGGAAGTTTGGGAATATCCCAAATTCTGCCCAAATCCGTGCGATAACAGCGTCTTTCCCCCCGAAGGAATGTTCCCGAGCTCGGCGCGTCCCTAAAGGTCCCCGAAGGTCAGCAGGTGGCACCTACCAGGTCCTCCAGTTTCCCACACTGCAGGGCAGCTGCCCTTCCTCGGAGTCCTCCTCTCCTCGCTCAGGAAGCCGAATCCCGGCTGGAATCGGGATCCAAACCCCGCTGGAATCGTTCCCGGGGATCCAAACCCCGCTGGAATCGTTCCCGGGGGATCCAAACCCCTCCGGAATCGTTCCCGGGGATCCAAACCCCTCTGGAATCGTTCCCGGGGATCCAAACCCCGCTGGAATCGTTCCCGGGGGATCCAAACCCCTCTGGAATCGTTCCCGGGGGATCCAAACCCCTCTGGAATCGTTCCCGGGGATCCTAACCCCTCTGGAATCGTTCCCGGGGATCCAAACCCCGCTGGATTTGTCCCTCGGACGGGGCTGAGTCCTTCCTTTGCCCTTCCTTCCCCGTCCCGGTGTGAATCCAAGCAGGGCTGAACCTGCGCGTCAGGTCTCCCCGCACCTCTCCTGGTTTTTCCTCATCAGAATTCCAGGATTTTATCCCTGCAGCTGCTGCCCCGGGGAGCTGCCACCGTGCTCCTTTCGCACTGAAATCATCCACCTCCCCAAAAAACCCCTGGGGACACAGCGCGTCCAGGCTCCCAGGCGGGCTAGGAGCTCCCGGGGCTCGGAGGGACCACGGATGGGGCAAATCCAAGGAAAAGGGGAGGGAAAACACAGCCAGAACCTGGAGGGCGTTGGCAGAAGGACACAGATCGGGGCCAGGGACACTCTTTCACCTCCATCCCTGTGGCCAAGTCCTGGCTCTGAGCTGGCCGGGAAACTTCTCCCGGGAATTTTTCACCCTCTGCTCCTCCACTGAGCTCCGTGGATAAATTCCTGTTTATTTTTATGGAACTTTTAGCGGCAGGATCACCCAGCTGAGGGGCGCAGAGCCCGTCATTCCCTTTTCCAGCGAATCTCCATCCCAGCACAGCTTCCTACCGGGAAGAGCCGCGGAGGAGTCGCTGCCTGTGGGAACGAGGGGAGCGAATATCCCACAAACACTTCCAGGGAAGTTTCGGCAGGAGGGAAGGCAGGGATGGACCCGGGTGAGACACCGGCAGAGCCTCGGGCTCGGCTCCTGCGCCTTGGAATGGAGAATCAGGTGGGAAAGGAGTCGGCAGAGCCTGGAAAACCAGCCGGGGTGGGAACTGCTTTGCATGGTGGTGGAGAGATCAGAGACAGCTCCTGAGGAGCCGCGGCAGAGAGATCTGACCCCGAGGGATGCAGAGCATTCCTGGGACTCGGTGTCTGTGCCTCCGGCAGGATCCCGGTGGGACCGGGTGGGACCCGCGGGGGCTTCGTCACAGGGTCTCCACTCATGCCGTGCCTCTATTCCGAGCCCAGCGTCGCTCCCGGTTCCGCTTCTCGGTTCCGGAATTAACAACGAGGCTGTTTCGGTGCCGCCGCTTCCTCTTTTGGGTTTCCTCGGAGGAAAATCGCGCGTTTTTGAGGAAATCGATGTCGGTGAAAGGGGCGAAAGGTGCCAGAAGTGCTGTCCTGCCCCTGCCCTGCCCTTCCCGGCTCCCGCCTGGCACCACCCGCCCTGGGACTGACCCCACCTCGTGCCTTTTTGGGGGAGCAATAATGTGGAAAATTGGATTCCAGGAGGGTTTGTGTGAAAGGCTGGGGAGGAGGAAGCTCAGCGAGGTGTCTCCGTCCCGTGAGGATTTTCCCGATTCATCACCCAGAGGCTCAGGAATCCAGAGGAACACAATTCCCGGAGGGGCAGGGAGGGGAGGATGCAACCCAAAATGTTCTTTTATTGGAAAGAAACGTCAGGAATGCGGACAGAGTTGGGGAGCAGCCCCCAAACCGAGGGGTGAAGGGTCCTAGACACACCCTGGACAAAAAGCACTTTGGGAAGAGAGAAAACCGCGAGGATTCATCCCGCCAAGGGCACAGCAAGGTAAAACCCCACACGCTGAGCAGGTTCCGCACCCTCAAGGCTCCTCCCCGGCAGAGCCCTGGGGCCATCCCGGAGCTCCCGGCGGACACCGAGGAGCGGCGAATTCCCGGCGAATTCCCGCGGCACCACTCGGGACACACCCGGCAGCCTCCTCAGGGACAGATCCGCAGCGAGAAGCCGAACCCCACCCAGTCCAGAGGGGACATGACCCTCCCGGCCACCGCCCGCTCCTGGCAGCGGGGGCTCCGCGCCGCCTCCAGCAGCCGCGCCCCCATCCCGATCTTGAACCAGGGCAGGACCCTCTCCCCGTTGAAGGCTGCCCGAGTGTACTCCAGGATGGGAACGTCGTCGCCGGCGCTGAAGAAAGCCACCCGGCGCCCCTCGTAGTCCAGGGAGACGCGGAGCCGGCGGGGAGGGGGCTGCAGGCGGAGGTTGGCGCGGGGGGAGGTCAGCGAGTGGAAAGCTTCCAGCGCCCACACTCCCTCCTTGGGGGTGAGGCTCAGGGGGCCCCTCCTGCGCGCCGACTGCCGCACCACGCCCAGCGCCCACACCCCGCCCTGCCCCACCTCCACCTCCCAAAAATGCCGCCCCGAGGCGAAGCCGCCCCGCGCCAGCACGCAGGGCTCGAAGTCGAAGCGCTCGGGGTGGTCCTGGACGTCCCCCGGCAGCAGCTGGCCCCGAGCTTCCTTCCCGTCCTCCGAGAGCGCCAGGTTGGGGTGAGCCGTGGATGGGTCCAGGGTGATGTCGGCTGCGGGAGCAGGGAGGGGAGTTGGAGGGGAGTGGGGGAGGATGGAGATGCTCCTGTCCCTCCCAGCACCCGCACCGGCCCCGATCTCCCCTGGAGGGTCACGGGCGGGCAGGGAAGGGGAAATGGAAATGTCCTTTCCGGGATATTTGGGCAGTTTCCCAGGCCCTGGACACAGCGGGAGCGTCAGCATCGGGACCGTGACTTTTCCCCTCCTCCCCGCAGCGGGAACGGCGCTGGTTTTCCCAGGGGAACCTCTCCCTCAAGCCCAAATTCCCTGTTTTCCCCGCACCGACTCACCCGGCTCCTGCAGCTGGAACATGAGGCTGTCTGAGGAGAGAGAGATGTCACGGACTCAGGGTCGGACAGAACCTTCATCCCGCGGGAAGGACCCCCTGGCCAAGCAGAAACCATCCCCACGGATTTGTCCACGTGGATTTATCCTCCCTCTATCCTCTGCCCACGAGCAATTCCATTCCCACCACTGACCCCTAATCCACTTTTTGGGTGAGACCTGGGAGAAGGAACTCCTTTTCTGGGCTGGTTTTTCCCTTTCTCTCCACTTCCCAACTGGTTTTGTCCCCAGAAAAACCTCAGGGGAAACCTCGGGGTCCTTCTCTGGTGCACAGTTCCTGGGTATCCCACACGAGGACCCCGTTTCTCCCTCCCAGGGACCCCATTCCTTCGGGATTCCCACACCAGGCCACCTCCCCATCCCCGTCCCGCTCAGCACCTTGGCATCTCCTCAAGGTGCTCCTCACCAGGATGTTCCTCTGGACAAAATCCTTGAGGCTCCTCTCCAGGTCGGGGGAAATCTCTGCTGGGGGGTGGAACTTCATCATCTCACAGCTGCAAAGAGGCCAAAAAAGGGGAAAAACCTCCAGTCTGATGGTTCATTTCATTCTCATTCAACAATGTTTATCCCAGGAGCAAATCCAATCCCCTTTTCCCTGCCCTTCCAGGCACTTTCCTTCCCCCAGACCCAAATTCCCGAGCCCGAAGCAGCGCAGTTGGAATTTGAGCTCCTGGAGGGAAACCTCGGCCTCAGGATTCACCTGGGGAGCCCCAGAGGTGCGGGAAGGGAGAGGGAGCTGCCTTACCTGTCCAGGAGCTGTCGGATGTCCTAAAGGTGGGGAGAGAGAGGACATGGTTGGAGAGGAGGAACAACAAGTTGTGTTCCTTCAAATCACGGGATCAAAGAATTCCAGCCTGGTTCGGGTTGGAGGGACTTTAAAAACCATCCCAATCCACCCCAGCTCTGCTTCCCAGAGGTGTCCCAGCCCTGTCCCACCTGGGACATTCCCGGGGCTGTGCCAATGACTCCTGTGGGGATAATTTGGGCTCCTGGCTCTTGGATTTTGCTTTTTCCCCCTTTCCCCCTCCCAGCCCAAGCGCTCACCTGCAGGAAGTGGCTCGGGGGCTGCTGGAATTTCCCCTCCATCTCCCAGATGAGAGTGTCCAGCTGGGATAACTCCTCCGAGACCTTGGCCAGCGCCTCGTCCTGGGCTCGGCCGATGGCCCTGTCCAGGTCCCCGAGCTGGACCAGGAGGAGACGCTCCTGCTCCTCCAGGAACTGCCGCAATTCCTGGAATTCCTGCACCATCCGCTGCCCCTCGCTCCTGGTGTTGTCCTGCCGGGAGTGGCAGTGAGGGCAGGGGACAGGAGAAAGGCTGGGAACCCTCCCTTCTTCCCTTCCCCTCCCTTCCCCTCCCGGCTCCTCGTTATCACCCCCGAGCAGCCTCCAGTGAACCCCAGCAGATAAACACAGAACTCTGTGAGCCAAATCCAGGNGAGAGATCCAAACCCATCCTGCTCCCGGGATCCAAACCGGCCTGTGACTCCCCAAAACCCCCAAACCCCTCAAAACCCCCAAACCCCCCCCCAGCTTCTCCCAGGGGCTCCCACCAGGTGCAAACTCCTCCAGGCGCCACTTTTTCGGCTTTCCAGGTATTTTTCTCTCTCCTCCTTCAGAGCCTGGAGGCAGCTCTGGATCTGCTCCTGCAGGGAAATAAAAGGCGAGCTCGGAGGGGCTGAGAAAAATCAATTTTACCACTAAAATTTCCTCAGTTCCTCGTCTGAGATGGGAGAGGCTTTGCCAGTGAGGAGCTGAGCCCGAGCCAACCCCAGCAAGGGCTGAGAGCCCCAGATAAGAGAGATTTCACCCCAAAAAACTCCACTCCTGGCCTCCGGAAATTTGGGTTCTGGGATAAAGATCTGTGTCTTCAACCCCAGCGGGATTTGTTTAGCAGGTGTTTATATCTACAAGAACTGGTGTCGATTTATAACCTCTTTAAGTTTACATAAGATTTTCGAGAAGTCTTTTTGGAGTTACACAGCTCCAAGAACTTGGGGTTTTGGGGACGAAACTGCCAAAAAAAGGGGATGGGCCAGCAGGAGAAAAGGAGCCGAAAAAGGGGGAGGAAAGTGATTTCTAAGTGTTTCTAACTAAACAAAAGTAATTCCTATTTGTCTGAAATGAGAGACAGCAAAGATGCCCTTGAGAGTGCATTAAAAACACCCCAAAACAAAAGCACTTTGAGGCTCTTTTCCCACACTTTGGGCGCCCAAATCACCGCAGCAGGATTCAAACCCGGCGATGTCCTCTCCCCACGGGAGCTCGGGAGCCTTTTTCCCCCCCCGAAAGCCTCTCCCCACGGGAGCTCGGGAGCCTTTTTCCCCCTCGAAAGCCTCTCCCCGCTCGCCCCTCGGGCGCTACCTTGTACTCGAGGGCAGCCTCCTCGGCGGGCAGGACGCGGTGGGCGCGGTGGGCGCGGGAGGTGCCGCACACGAGGCACAGCAGCGCTCGCTCCTCGCGGCAGAAGAGCCGCAGCGGCTCCCGGTGCCGCCCGCAGAGCGTCCCGGGCAGCTCCGCGAGCAGCCCCCGGGCGATGTCGGCCACTCGTCCCAGCTCCCGGCTGGGTCTCAGGCCGCGCTCCGGGGCCGCGTTCCGGCACCGCGGGCACGGGAAGCTCTCCCGGCAGCTCTGCCAGCAGCGCTCGATGCAGCCCCGGCAGAAGTTGTGGCCGCAGGGGATGGACACAGGGTCCTGGAAGAGCTCGAGGCACACGGGACACGAGGCCTCGGCGCGGAGCTGCTCGGCCGCGCTGGGCCCCGCCATGGACCACCAGGAGGAGGAGGAGGGTGATGAGCTTCCTCCGCCTGGGAGGGATGGAGAGGAGCAGGGAGAGGAGGGGGATGCTTCCTCCTCTCCTCCTCCTCCTTCCTCGCCTCTTCCTCCTCACCGCACCCTCCTGCTCCTCTCCTCTTTTTCCTCTTTGTTTTTTCCTTCTTGCTTCCTCCTCCTCCTCCTTGCTTCCTTCTCACTTCCTCATCTTCCTCTTTCTCACCCCTCCTTTTTCCTTCTTCCTCTTTTCCCTCTTTTCCCTCTTTTCCCTCTTTTCCCTCTTTTCCCTCTTTTCCTTCTTCTTCTTCTTCTTCTTCTTCTTCTTCTTCTTCTTCTTCTTCTTCTTCTTCTTCTTCTTCTTCTTCTTCTTCTTCTTCTTCTTCTTCTTCTTCTTCTTCTTCTTCTTCTTCTTCTTCTTCTTCTTCTTCTTCTTCTTCTTCTTCTTCTTCTTCTTCTTCTTCTTCTTCTTCTTCTTCTTCTTCTTCTTCTTCTTCTTCTTCTTCTTCTTCTTCTTCTTCTTCTTCTTCTTCTTCTTCTTCTTCTTCTTCTTCTTCTTCTTCTTCTTCTTCTTCTTCTTCTTCTTCTTCTTCTTCTTCTTCTTCTTCTTCTTCTTCTTCTTCTTCTTCTTCTTCTTCTTCTTCTTCTTCTTCTTCTTCTTCTTCTTCTTCTTCTTCTTCTTCTTCTTCTTCTTCTTCTTCTTCTTCTTCTTCTTCTTCTTCTTCTTCTTCTTCTTCTTCTTCTTCTTCTTCTTCTTCTTCTTCTTCTTCTTCTTCTTCTTCTTCTTCTTCTTCTTCTTCTTCTTCTTCTTCTTCTTCTTCTTCTTCTTCTTCTTCTTCTTCTTCTTCTTCTTCTTCTTCTTCTTCTTCCTCCTCCTCCTCCTCGGTGCCTCTGGAGTCGCAGATGTTGGGGAGCAGATGTTGAGGAGCAGATGTTGGGGAGCAGATGTTGAGGAGCAGATGTTGGGGAGCAGATGTTGGGGAGCTGATAAGGGCAGAGCCAGGGCGGGGCTGGAGCAGCGACTGAGGAGAAATCGCCTGGAATTGGGGTCGGAAAACTGAAATAGAGGGGAAAGGAGGGAAGGAGGAGGAGGGCTGGGATTGAAATGCGGATGGGGAAAGTGGTGGAGGAAAGATTGGTTGGAGAAGGGAGGGAGGGAAGAAGGGTTGAGATTAAAAAAATTGTAAAGAAAAATGACGGAAGAAGGGCTGAGATGTGCTGAAAGAGTCAGAGTGAGGGGGAAAAATAAGGGGAAAAAAAAAAGAAAGAAAATGAGAGAAAAGAGGGGAGGAAAAAAGGGAGTGTTTCTGCCCGGTTTCGAACCGGGGACCTTTCGCGTGTGAGGCGAACGTGATAACCACTACACTACAGAAACGCTGTGCCGCGCTCCGCGCCCCGCCGGGCTACGGCCGCGCCGAGCGCGCCCCGAGCGAGCCCCGCGCGGTCACCGGGGCCCCGCGGCCGAGGGAGGAGCTGGGGAAAACCCCAGAAAAGAGACATTTCGGGTAAAAAACGATGCGCGAGGGCCGCGCGCGGGACTCGAACCGGCGGCCCTGAAGGGGGGCGTGGCCCTGGAGTGCTCCGCCCCCGCCCCAGGGCTGGCCCCGCCTCCAGTCCTCCACGGGCAACGAGTTGCGTGGGTAGAGAAACCGCGGAGCGGAAGTGGCGGGATGGCACCGCCCGCGTTGCTCGGCAACCGGAGCCGCTTCCGGTCACGTTGGGCAGAAGGGGCGTGGCCCGCGCCGGAAGGCGGAAGTGCCGCGGCGTTTCCCGTCTGTGGCGGAGCCGCCGCCGGGCGA
>VZRF01002856.1:90818-203627 GCA_013396875.1 Vireo altiloquus | reverse complement strand
CCCATCACTTAAAGGTGAAAAAGCACTGGAATAGAGGACAAGTAAACAAATACAATATATAATACAGAAGATAAGCAAGGAACAGACTGACTTGATGGCTTTCATATGGGCCTCTAAGCTGGGATCCCTGAAGCCACTTGCATTATTTTGCATCAGTCTGGTGTGTACCCACAGAGACCGAATCAGCAGGACACTTGAAACAAGAGACAGTATTAAAGGCAAACTTATAGCTGCACTGCAGAGCAGAATTATTGAAATCGGTCTGTCTTTCCTTGTGGTTGTCATTGCTGAAGAGTTTGTCGTGGGTAAAGGAGCAGTGAAGTTGTCACACATAATGTAGGTACCCCAGGCGAAGGGAATTGCAGCCACAGAGGAGTAGAGCCATGATGTGAGCAGCATCCAGGGCACCAGCCTGGCAATCCTTTGCTTCATCCAGATGAAGAAAGACTGTGTAAAACTGGCAACCTTGATGCAATAGAAGACACTAAGCCAGGCACCAAAACAGAGACCAGAGCAGTTCAGAAACGTATATAGTATATTGGTTACTGCAAAGTTATTTTTTTCATAATCGGAGCGTTCGCAAAATATATTCATGAGCTGATTCAGTATAGCCCAGGAGTGCAACACGATTCTAGATGAACTCAGAGAGATCATGATCAAATCGTATGGGGACCATGTTTTACTCCCAATGCACCTAGATGCACTGACAGCCAAGATAATTCCATTTCCTAGAATTCCTGCCATGGATTCAATTACAGCAATGGATAGAAAAAGGACAACAAAAGATGTGACCATTGTGACCCAAGAGCTCGCAGTTATTACTCAGCTTCACCTGGGCTCGTGAAAGCCTTGGATCTGTCAGGCACTGCCAATCCCAAGGAGCTGTTATGGGCAATGCTCACCTATTTATCTCAGGGTCAGGAGTATCCTAATGTCATTCAATATTTCTGCTATTTTACATGTTGTTTTTGGGGTTGATAGTTTAACTGATTATTCTAAGCATGCAAATTGGGTAAAGATTCAGTTACGGTGTTTTCCATTTGATGAAGGGATTTGCATTGGAAGGGTTATCCAGCAGCTGAAATGTGTTTACACCTGCAGGTTTTCAGGCCAGTGTCTGATGTCCTGCTTTTCATGTCTAGATTTGTTTTTTATATCTGCTGCCTTAATCTCTCCCTGTCTTGCACTGTCATGGCTTCTTAGTTTATTAGTGTAGTTACTGAGGCCTCTTCTTATCCTGGGTCATCTCCTTTTCTTTATCAGATATATTCAAATATCTGCTAATAGTCTTGGCGGGCATGTGACTGCCAATCAAGGTCAACCCAACACACTTATAAAGGGTTTTCATGGGTCTCTCCCTGGTCATTGTAAAGTGTTGTAAAGGTTTTACCATTTCAAGGTCTTGTTTTTATGAAATGAACCAAACCAATGACCTGCAGCACCTTTTGCAGGTCTGGCTCTAATTTCTTTGCTGTAATAACTCTTCTATGAACATTTCAGTGAACGAATTTCAGGTGTAGTAGTGACTATGTCACCTTACCACCCAATCCTTCTCTTATGCCAGTCAAAGCAGCTGTTCCACTGGTCTTTGAACTTGCACAACTCTTCCAGAAAACAGTTTTATTAAAAAATAATTTACTGTTGGGAACACAGCTTCTGTGATAGACCTTTCCTTCAACGGCTTACAGAAGATAGCTCTTAATTTATTTCACTATTGGAATTTGTCAAATACCATAATCTGAGGCATTTTAGAAACATTTGTACTTTCATCCATCCACTTGGGAATCCTCTTCCACTCTGTAATTTGTACTGATACTTGTTTCTTCAAACCTTCAACTATATTTTCTACATGTTTTCAAACAGTGTTTGCTGACAAAGGAATGCATTTTAGTTTGCTGCTCTTTTGCTTTTTGTGTATTTTCGCAGCCGTTTTTACCTTTTATGGCAGGAAGAGTAAGTGTTTCCCTGGTACTGTGTGGCATTTTGTCTTGAAGCAAGAAACCTCAAAGGAAGCTTCTACATGTTTGTCATTAGTTTCAATGAAATTTTGTAAAGTACTGAATTGAATGTCACATGGCTTGAAACATCACTGAAAAAATTGTAGACTTTTGTCTTCAGGTTCTGGATGCTTAGATTTTAAATGTCTTGCTAATTCTGATGGCTTCAAAGTGACATTAGCTAGATTTTCAAAGCATTCCCAAAGTAATATTTTCAAGTACTTCCTGTCTGTGTGATCTGCATGGCCAGCTGTGTGTTTGAGTATTCTGACTGTATGTGCTTGTGTGTGTTTCCATGGATCATAGAATGATGTAATCATAGAATGGTTTGGATTGGAAGCACCTTACAGATCATCTAGTTCCAACGTGGCCCACCACAGGCCAGGGATACCTGCCCAAGCAGTATGTGCTCAGCCTCACTTCTTATTTTGGCTTCAAGAAAACAGACCCATAGCATCCACTCATCATCAGGATAATGGATTCATCCACTTGTAGCAATACAGCCTGTACATGACAGAATCTAATTAAGTAGAATAGCAAGTACAGAGACTGCTCTAAACAAATATCATAAATACTATCTCTGCTGGAGATGTTTCCACAGGATAGGTTAGACATTTAATGAAATTATGTAACAATGGACGAATGTCTGTTAGTAGTTATTAACATACTACAGTACCCTCCTAATGTTCTACAATTAGAGATTTGGACACAGATAGTGTCAGCAAACTGCTTACAGAAATAATTCTAAATTTAGATTTGGTTGGCTATTGGTAAAATGCAATTCATCCCATATGCAACAAACTACAGAACTTGCAATTGTTTCATGCAACATTATATTAACCTGGTAATGCACACCAGGAATCGACCTTCATTTCCATGGCTAAGAGACCCACGGTGACTCACATGCCTCTGCTCATTGCAGACATCAAAAACCAGGCCAAGCCTACCCTGTCTGGCAATGGGCTGACAATCTGAATGACACTGCTGCCATTCCAGCTACTGGATTTGATTCGGCTGCTGTATTCTCAATTATACCCATGCTCAGGAATTATCTAGAAAGTACTGGACCGATCTTTTTCTCCAGGAAGGGTCAAAGTGAGCTGCTGATGAGTAGGTAATTCCTTCACATGGAAGAAAATGACCATCCAGTTCCTGGGATCATATCGTGCAGTGCACTTGGGTGGAACAGCTGTGGTAAACTCATCCCTGTCACTAAGTGTCACCATATCACATTCTGGTTGCCAACACCCGAGAAGAAGGTGCTCCATTGCATTTTGCAGCCTTACTCCCTTGATGCTGATGGTCAGGCACCCAGTCTGAGTCCATGGTGCAGATGGAGACAGAGATCTCTCAGGCCATCTTCCGGAATGTCTGCCCATGAGTCAAAATCAACATCAGAGAGATCAGGTGGGTACTAGCTGAATCTGAACACCCCATCCTCATGGAGTCACTAACAAAGTACAAATATATCCCCTATTTATACACTGTTTATAGAAAGCCTACTATCAATATATCCATTTCAAAAGCTGCTTAACAACCTGTAAGCTCAGAGGGAGAATTATGGTTGAAAAATAAATTACAATGGCCATGTGTGTCAAGGAGCAGCAGGAGGAGCTGTTCCATGAGGAAAGGGGACCCAAAAAGTCAGCATCACCACAAGGCAGGCAAGGACAGGACTGTCAGGCATGCAGTCCCACCTTATACGGGCAAGGGTAGCAGATCAGCTCTGTGATGGGTCAGCAGGCAGTCCAGTCATACCAGATGTGTCCTTAATGATAAGACGTGTCCAAGATCAAGGCAGTAATTCCAGTCTGTAGGCCAGGATGAGTATCCAGGTCAGCTAGGCAGGTGGAAAGGCAGAGGCAAAGCTGCAGCACATCTCAGGTAGAGCCCAAGGGTGAGCACCCAGCTTAGAATGAGCTCCTGAAAGAAGAGGGGGCTGAGCCCCTCTGAGGCTTCTCCCAACAATTTGTTTTAAGGTCAGTCGGCTGCCCTGTGGAAGTTTGCTCTGAAACTTGGCAGCCAAAACCCCAAAAGCAGTGCAGGTATTCACAATAGCAGTACCTGAGAACTTTATCAATGAGTCCATCCTAGTACCATCTTTTTATAGTTTGGTGGTAAAATGACTTATATCAGCAGTGTTCAACACAAGTAAATTCCAAGGGCTTGACAAATCAGAATTAACTACTAGAGTAGATAGGTAGTTAAGTACATAAAGTAGTTCAGTAAATGCCTAGAGAATAAGTATACAGTATACAGCACTCTAATCTGGTTTAACAGGAGCATAGCCAGTAGATTAAGGAAAGTGATTCTCTTCCTCCATGCTTTTTAAAGCGGTATCTGGTATATTGTGTCTAGTATTTGGGGACGATTTTGTTTTCCTAGTGACTGGACACTATTAAATTTACACATAACACCAGGCTTAGACTGACCACGAAGTTTTGGAAGACAGATTCAGAATTCAAAATCATCTTGGCAAGCTGGAGATGCAGTCTGATATAATAGGGACAAATGCCTACAGATACGAATAAACACGTGCATGCGTAAATTTGTGAAGAAAGATGTAATAAAAATAAATGTCATGCTGGGAGATGCAGACAGAAATTTTTATTTGTTATATAAATTAAGGCGCCATACTCTTCTATGTAGCTCTAATAAAGTTGTGTTGCGCAGCTATAAAAATTGGAAGCAACAGCCTTTTTTAGTTTAGAAAGAAGAAATCTGCAAACGACCTAATACATGAAAAATAAGTTTGAAGATACAGGAATAAACTTTTCTGAAAGTGCATTATGGAGAGGAGTGGCTGGTTTCATAATTACAAAGCCAGATCCTTTTTACAATTAAAGCGTTAAAACTCGGAGGAAAAAAAAATATATACTCTTTGCAAACTTTTAAAAAGAGTTTGAACAAGAAGCTGCGGGAATGTCACAGGGTAACTTGATCCTGCCTTAGAGAAGTAAATGAATGCAAAGCTTACTCTAACTATATAGAAATTTACTAAAAATGCATTTGTTTCCATTTCATCAGTCTGGGAGAAAATTTTTCCCAGCTAATTAGGCTGTTTGGGGAAACAAAGTTTTTGATACTTAATGATACCTCATAGTCACACAGGAAATTATTCAGTTCAATTCAAAATATACCACGTTGCTGGACAAATGCAAACAACTCCACTTTACAGATGTACTGGCAAGTTACCCGATGACTCAAAACCGCATATTACATCAGAATCAAAGATAGGAATGGGACTTGAAATCTCCAAAATCCTGAGTTTAAGCCTTAACTTCTGAAACATAGTGCAATAATTGAAGATATTGAGGAGGGTGAAAAGGGTAAGAAGATGAGATATAAAATGAAACTTTGGTGGAAATACAGAAGAAAGAACTTGAGGGTTCTGCTCAGGAGAGATGAGGTAATTTTATTTTTTTTAATATGTCAGCCTTTGCTTTCACAAGCATTACTTTGTGATATTGCAAAGTATATGAAGAGCTTCAGTATCTAAGTTTGACCTAAGCCACAAATGGGGACAGCAGATTTGGGGGCTGAACAGAAGAGAATTTTTATGACTGATGACACTTCACTCTCTGGTTCACAGATGTAACTAATGGTACGTATTATGGATATATTTCTAACAAAAAAAAAAATAGAAAAACAATGTCTTGCTGACACCTTATAAAGTATTTTGAGTGGCCAGGAAATTCACATCGTTTCAAATGTAGCTGTAAATGCTATGCTTCCATATATCTTCTTGTTGCGGCATTACAGTTAAAATACACGTTTTGAAACACAAATCTGAGTTGTGGTCAAGTGGCTGTTGGATTGTAACAGTCATGATTCAAGTGATTCTGCACCCAAAGAACTTTATCTACGTGTGAAATATAATCAATTCTGCTTTATAGCCCCATAATCTCTGAAATTCAAGGCTTTTCTTGCCTCACATGTTAGCACACATCATTTAGGTTATAAGGCTTTGTTCTATTTTGCTGT
The DNA here is from genome assembly GCA_013396875.1 of Vireo altiloquus. NCBI lineage: Eukaryota > Metazoa > Chordata > Aves > Passeriformes > Vireonidae > Vireo > Vireo altiloquus. The sequence goes on along the minus strand of VZRF01002856.1, from coordinate 197,646 downwards.
CACCAAGCACAGTAATTAGCCCGAGTTTTCCATAAGTAGGTACAAGTCCACATCTCACACAAGGTTGTCTATCATCTGAATTATATCTGAATTATAATACAGCAAAGCACTGGACATAGCTTTTATATTTTGAAATTCACCAATTTTGATTATGTTGAGTATGAAGGGGTATTTTTTGTTGCAGTCATTTTTCAGAATCAGAACTGAGTTTTACAGGAAATATCCCTTTAAATCAGCCTGTAAGTAATTGTAAAAAACAAAGCTGATAGCAAGCACTTTAAGGAGCTATGGAAAATAGTTTTCCAGGATGTGTTTTGGAAGGCGGTGCACTGTGAAGAAGCAAGAACAGAGCTGATACACACTCAGTTCTAAGAGAAGCCCTCTGGCAGTCTGCTGGACTCAGATTTCGTTTGCCTTAGCATACCTCCTCAATAGAAGTCTGTGTGGATATTTATTCAGGGATTATCCTTTTATTCTTTTTTGCTCTCCTTAATGTTACATAAAAGTTTCAGAGGCTAGGATTTACTTTTCTGAATGGAAAACTATGCCTCATGGGTGTTTTGGAATGGTTTCACAGTAAATGTCTGAACATGTAAGAAAATGTACAACCACAAAAATCTTTTTTTAATATCAGTCTTTACCCTGCAGAGAAAAAACTATCAAGTTCTCACTAGTACAGAAACTAGTACAGAAACTACAAAAACTAAAAAATCTTTAAAAACATCCTGAAGTGATATTCTAATTATGATATTTACGCTTAAAAGTTGTGCCCAATGAAGCAACAAATGAGATATTAAAGTAATACAGAAAATAATACAAGACATTCATGTAAGATAGGGTTATGACCAGTGAAACTCATGTACGTTCATGTAGTACAGGGAAAGATAAGGTGGTTTTCAGTTTCAACTTCAGTGTTTTCTGCCATTCTTATTTTCACTGCTTCTCCTGTCTTTCTTGCTTAATCTTCTCTACCCTCCTGCCTTCATTCTCATACTTTTCATCTCCAGTACCTGAAATCAACCCCTTTTCTGTCATCAAGGATACCCTTCCTGTCTACCTCCCAATTCACATATCTTGTACCCATTCTATCTGCTTGGATCCCAGATTTGAGTGTAGTCTTCCTTATGGATGGGTTGATGAATCTTCAGTTTGAAGGACTCCCACAGGTCAAGTTATTCCACATTTTTTCTCCATTATTGTCAGGGGGGAGGATGTTTTTCTTTGGACCCTGACTCCTGGCCCAGCTGTGTTCCTTGTTTCAGCGTCCCATGTCCCAAAAAGATGAAATGAGGCTTCTTTCTGCTGTTTCAAAGCTTGTTTATTTCTTGTTCTTATCAAAGTTTCAGAGGCACAGACTGTGCTGTGACCTCCAGGAACACGAGGACAGAATGGCAATGGCTACCCGAAGCAGGTCGCCTCTATATCTTTTATCAACCAGTTAGAAAACTTTACATATCTTATTTTGTTCCCAAAACCAGTGAATATCAACCTCACTGACATGTCTCCTCTACACTAAATTCTATCTACCAATTAACAAGTCACAGGAACTCATGTCAGAGGGAAAAAGGAAGAGAAGGAGAAGAGAGAAGAAGATGAAGAAGAAGGAGCCGACACCCTAAAATCTCCATGTTGGCTCCATATAATATATATAGCAAAACCTAAAAACTACAACTACACATTCTGTGGTACACTAAACAACCATCTCATTTCTTTGGTGTTCTCAGCTCATCCAGAAGTGGGGGCAAATGCTCCCATGAGCTTGGTTCGCAGGCCAAGCCTTTTTTGAGGAGCTCTGAAGGTAAAACAAACAACCAGAGGAGCAGGAAAAGTTCCCAAACTTTTCCTAGACTCCAACAATTATCTTTAACACATTCATCCAGGTAACTGGACTGACACATATTGAGCTAATCTATGGTTACAAACTTTGTTCTTTCCCCTTCTTCCTGCCTCCTCTGAACCTAAGGTCTATCAAGTGGTGGTTGTGGTTAGAAGTATATCAATGACTTTTTTGTCCTTTTTTCCTGAATAAAGATGTCCCAGAAAGCTGGAAGGACAGGTTGCCTGGGGAAGTGGTGATGCCCCATCCCTAGAAGTGTTCTAGGCCTGGACAGAATTTAAGCAACCTGACCATGATGGTGTGGTTGAACTGGATGATCTTTAAAAGGTCCCTTCCAACCAAGTTTTTCTGTGAGTCCGTGAGTCTGTGAGTCTCTGTACTGATGGACTGATGCCAGATGAGAGAGCAAGTGTTTGGTGGACAAAAGGGCAGTGAAAATTGCCATCTGCATATGTGACTGAGAGTGTCTGAGAGCACTTTTCCCCCAGAAAGGATCTCTCTCTGTCACCCACAGGGCAGTTAGAGCATTCTACTAGATCCTTGACTGACAGCTCCAATTAAGGGCTGTTTAAACTGAATTTATCCTGTCAACAGTCATCCAATCTACAATGGAATATTATGGCTCTCAGACTGTCCTGCCTCCAGTTTTCTGAACTTCTTTAGTGACGGAACAAGCTTTTGCAGTGCTACAGGGTTCTGATGTTTTCAGACCAAATTTTTGCTTTTGATGGTTACCAAAATTATCCCTAATGTTTAGCAGACAGTCTTTCATATAAACGAGATTTTCTTTCATGTTGTTTCAATCCACAACTTACACTGCTCAGTGGTAGTACCACCAAGGGACCATTTGAGGTAGAAGAGCTTGAGTTAAACAAGCTTTTTTTAAATGTAGATGCAGTCTCTTTGTAAGTGATAGCCTTTTCATGAGTTTTCCAGATGGCCAGTGACATTAACATTGCCTCACCATGTTTTTCTAATGCTCTTTTAAAATTTAATTACATAAAGCTGGCAGTCTTTTGTGCAGTCTGTGATACATACATATTTTGGCACGTTGAAGATGGAATATCAATCCATGAAGCAAAACTTCACTCTACTGAACTGTTGCAGTGGAATTTACTATTCACATGATGTAGAAGATCAAAGTCCCTGTTCAATTTCACTTCAGGACAGATATTAAGAAAGTAATTTGCTGATATCTGCTTTAGATTCCAAACCATTTGAAATACTAACCATTTAAAATTACCATAAGAAATACTTGCAGTGACATCTGTCAAATGCACATCAATGCACTTAATACGTTCATATTTCTTTGAATCATATACCTATTTAATTCTAAGAGGTATCTAAAAGATAATTGCTGTTAAACATTTTTGTTTGTTAACAGCTGGAAGGCATGTCCAACATTATATTCTTTTCAATGTGCTGATCAGTGTTAGATTTGGAAAAAGCTAATGCACTGTATAGAGAAGAGAAAGTATCTGTCACAGAGAAAAAAGCCAGGGGTTTTCTCACTAACTTGTGGACTCAAGGGAGCAGAGCTGTCATATGTGCCTTAAAGATAAGAAGGGAATGAGCTGATAAGGATTACTTGTGACGTCTTCTCCCTCAGTGCCCTCCCTCCCCCAAGCCCCTCTTCCTGCTTCTGTAATTAGAAAAATTTTACAGGGTAACATTTTGTCTTTGCTTTCTGTAGGTGATAAAAGCGTCTTCAAAGGAACCTACATGCTAGCAGGAAAAACAGCAGCACCATTTTCATGTGTACATGAATACTTCACGAATTCAGCTCTCAAGATCCCCAAAGCTCTACAGGTTGTATATTCAAAACTACATCAGTGTTTACTGGATATATCACGCCAGCATGCAATCCCCTCCAAGGCAGAGCTTTTTCAAGGCTTAAATACATATACAGACTGTCACTTTCAGACAGAAAGTGCCACTGACCTGTGGCACGTAACCTGAAAGATATTTCCATATCCAATTGGTAATGTGGAAAATATAAGATATGCTTCACTGCCTTATTGCTACCAGATGCAAATATACTCTGTCCTTACCCTGATAGACATAAGAAACTCTGCTTAAAAACATCCATAACTACAGTGTTTGAATTACTTAGCAACAGCTAATAACCATGGCCAAACAGATTTTTCTGAAGTGTGGATCATATCATTCAGGATAAAATGTGTCTTATACCTGGATATCTCAGGCCACAATCACAGAGGCAGCTACTATGTGAAATAAATCCACATTCTTTCTAAAGAGATACATGAAATTTGGAATAAATTAAAGTTTTAATAGCTTAATTCTTCCCATAACAGCACAACTTTCCCACTGAATTACTTAACAAACTCAAACCCCAATGTCCACTGCTCCTTCTGACACAGCAGAATGCTACTCAGGAGCATACTTTTCCAACAGTGTCCAGAATCCAACAGTAGTGTCTATTAGAGCCAATATATAATGTTACTATATAACGCCTTTGGAGAAGAAATATCACCTCCACACTAGATCTTGCAAGGCAGCTTTCTCAGCATCACAGCACCACTGAAACGTACTAATTCGAAGAGCCATGCTCTTCACTGAGAAAGAGAAGTGTGTTTCCTCTCCTGACACATCCATGCACTCTTTCAGTGAAGTTGTGATCCATCTACTTTTCAAGAGGTGTCCTGATTAGTTTACAAGGTCTGGTAAAAATCATCCATACATACACATTCAAAGTGTTTCTAGATACCATGTATGGGACAATCCATGCATTGTGGCAATAGCAATGTAATGTTTTGCCAAATTATGTGGTAAACTTTCATTTAATCAAGAGGAGATGAGAGTGCCTGTTCAAAAGATACTGGTATATGAAACTATGTAAACTCCATTCATATCCTCCCAGCATACTGACCAAAGGATTTTTTTGTCATCTCAAGTGTAATTTTAAAAGTGAATACTTCAGCCAAGGTTTTATTACCTGCTCTAATTTTAATTACATTGTGTTCAAAATTATCATGACCATTTTGTAATCAAAAAAGGCAATAAATTCCTTGCTCAGGTAAATTTTAAAACTGAGATAGTGTTCATAGAGAAAAGAGAAGTGAAATTTACTTCATTACATAGAGCTTGGGAGCTGTTAGATACTGTAATTATGAAGATAGAAGAGTTCAGATACAGTTAAGACAGTTAAATTAAACTGGTATTGTCATGAACAAATTTGTTCAGACAGTTTACAAAGATATCTTCACTGTAACATCTTAATTGTGGCTAACCAAAGACTGTCTTTTTACTTTCATTAAGTCAAATTGCAATCAATTTATGTGAGAAGTATTTGCAAAATAGATTCTGATGTTAAGCTGAAGAGAAGTGACATACCACCAGGAAAGAAAGGTCAATAGGGATTTTTTTGTCAGTATGCAAGGACTTTTTTTACTGTATTTAGAGCTGTTTGGTAAATATAGAAATATACAGTTACCAGTAACCTGAATGCTAAAAAGAACTGGGAGTAAGTAATGGGTTTCAGCCGTATAAGAAATCTGTTGTGATAGTGGAGTGTTAAAAAATTATGCAAGCACTAAAGAAATAAGGAAAAATCAGGTTGATGTGAGCTCTGAACAACTGAGCAGATAGCAAATTATCTTCAGACTAGTGAACCAAGATATCATATTCCCCTCAGAGATTTGCAAGATGGGGAATGAACAGTTCTGTCTGGGTATTCTGCTTGTTTCAAGCGCTTTGGAAGCTGACACCAAGCTGGTCCCCACCATCTCTCTCAGCTCACAGCTGCCGCTTGTGAAGGTCTCAAATCCCAACATCCACTACTCAGATTTTAATGTCCCAGAGAAGTGAGACAGGTTCACAATCCTCAAAGCAGAGAAACAGCCCTTCCAAATCTTCCCAATACACCTCCTTCAAAAAGCAAAGACACACAGGCTGGCCATCTCCCAAGAAGCAATGAACATCTGTAAATAGAATCAGTAAGTAATGATTTTTTTTTTAATGCCTCTTAATGGGAGAGAGAATGAGTCTGATATGTTCACTCCTTGAACGGACACTAGGGTGCAGATGAGAGAGAAAGAAGCAAGTCAGCACCCTGGCCTTTCTCGTGGGAGGAGGAGCACTAGGATCTGTAGCTCACACTATCTAGCAGTAGGCAGAAGCCTCCGGGCCCCAGAGGAGCAGCAGGTTGAAACAGGCTAGTGGCAGGGAGAATATCAGACCAAAACAGGCTTGTTGGGTGGGAGGGATAGTGAGGCTGCTGGAGAGAAAAGAAACAGCAAATATCTGAGAAGAGGCTGAGGGAGATAGAGAATCACATACTTCTGTTCAAAAAGATTTCAGTGGAGGTCCAAGAGACAGAAAGGCAGCTGGGTCACAGAGAAACAGAAGGGAAAAAAAATATTCTTTCATGAGAAGTAGAGGTGTTAAGGAGGTGGGTGGAGAGTCGCAGAAACACCATTTCCCTCCCTCCCATTTTCTCTAAGGGTGTTTGTCTCAGAGCTTTTCCTCTCTCTTCTCCTCCCCACTGCAAACAGCCAAGCTGGAAAGAAGAGATTGTCTCTGAACTTAGTGGAGTGTGTGGGCACAGAAGACTGATAGCAACCAAGTAAACAGAGTTCACAACTGTGGTAGCCACAGGAGCAAAGCCTGCTCAGTGACAAGGATGAGCACTCTTCCACAGGTAAGGAAATGGGTCTGTCTTGCAGTCTGTTGAGGGACCTTTGTTACACACCTCTCTTTTCCTTCCCCTTTCATAGCTACACTGCTTAATGCCTTGGGGGACTGGAGTAGTTGAGTTTTTGACAGTTTGTATCCAGAAAGGTCTTGTCCACGTCTCAGAATTAATGATGTGTGATATGGAGTGATGATTTAGGGGATCTTGCCCTTCCTGTTAGTCACCCTAATGGCCATTCTGAGAACCATTTGAAGCACCGACCAACAAGTAATAATATTAATAGTAGAACTGTTAGTAGTAGTAATAAGGAAAACAACAATAATAATAATAATGACACCTTTTATTCTATCTCCATTTTTTTCAGCAAGATATTATAAGAAAGTACTTACACAGAAACGTGTAGTTTCCTCCTCACAAATAACTGTGGATAAGCAAGGCGTAGTTTTTGGAATGTGAGAATGACATGGTGAGCCTGATTGCTTCCCATGTAGCGTGGTGTCCTTTTTCTGCTTTGATGTCTTATATAAATAGCTAGCAAAGTCTTAATTGCATATTTACAGACAAATTGCGCTGAACTGAACTGTTAGTTCAAGGCTGCTGAAAAGTACAAAACATTCAAGGGCAACAGAGATAAGTGCAGAGTTCTATGTTACTAAATAATACAAACACAGAAATGTGTATGTGTTGTTACATTGAGATCTGTTCAGTGTGACTCTGGCTGTAGTGCAAATGGTCACTTATCTTTGTATTTTCTGCATTTTTATAGCTGAAGAATTTGCAGAAATGTTTGTTTTGTGTATCCATTCCCAAATGTCTGTGTGATGAAGATCAGACCACAATCATAATTTTAGTCGTTGGCCATGGTTTTGCTCTAAAATTTTATTACTCCAGAATATAATTCAGCAACCTTTCTGTTTCATATTTCATGTGAGAAGGTACTCTATTTCAAACACAGGCTAAAATGTTTCTCAAATGGCATTTAATGGGCTCAATTTATGTGCTCAAATAATTTGGTGACAAAAGATAAGTTTAAGAAAATGAAGGCTTTTGTGATATTGGGGCATTAGTCTGAAAATATGTCATCCGTGTGAGTAATGTGATAAACACAGTTTGGGTAACAGCCAAAGTCAGTAATTCATCAATAATCTACTGGCTGAAAAATAATACCTCTAAATTTTCTGGTAAATAGTTTCAAAAAATAACTCAAATTCTCTCTGCCTTTGAGAACTTTATTTTAATTTATTTTATTTTCATGCAAGCTAGATGCTTCTTCTTCTATAATGCACTAAACACTGAAAATGTAAGGTGAGGAAGAATTAGGCAGAGTAACATCAACCTCCCTGCAGAACTCAGGAATGGCTTGTCGGGAGCCAGGCAGTGACGGAAGCTGATAGCTGTGTAGACCTCCTAGCCTTGGTTCATCGGAAGCCGTGAGACAGATAATAGTCCAAGGAGACGACAAGAGGCAAACATGGGATGAGCAGGATGACATGACCTGAGCCTCTGGCACAAAAGGACAATTAGCCAGGACACCCTGCCACAAGAGGAAATCCCCAAGGACTTGATAGTGTTGCTCGGGGAACAAGGACAAGGAGGTCTAAGTGGAAGAATTTGTCTGGAAGTTATAGAGCTATAACTGTTAGTGATTTCTGTAATAAACTGGCTTTGCTTGCTAGCACCCAGCTGAGTCCATGCCTCTTCAATCTCTGCAATGGCTTGCAAACAAAAAGGAGATGCTGAAGGAAAATCAAATTCTTTGGCTTATTTAGTTGTATCAAACAGTTCTTGCTTTAATGATAACAGTACTTGTCATGATTCTGCTATCCTAAATTATGCTCACATTTGAATCAAATTATAAATATAGTACATTAATTTAAAATTATACATTTTTATAATTTACCAAAATTAAAATTCATCTTTTAATGGTTTTACAGCCATTTGTTCTTACTTAACAACAGCAAAGTCATTTAAATTTGAGCAGTTGCAAATGCTTAAAAGCATGAAAGAACTGAAACTGTACTGGAAATTTCACTCATCTTTATGCAAGTACTGATTATTCTTCTCACCCATAAGGGAGGCCTATAAGAAACAGCCCTGTCAGAGATTGAAGTATTTTTATCCTTTTCCCCTGGCTTGTTCAAACCGTTCACTTGTATCTCTATATGGAGCATGCTGGATGAAACAACCAAGTCTCAAAACATACCACAATAAAGTGCTTCTGCTTCCTGTAAGCTATGCAATGTTCCTGCATCCTGTGCCCTGGAAGTGTTGGTATGCCACCTCTGGTTCCACCTATTTCAATCCACACTTCTGCCTTGGCCAAAAATCATTCAGTCAGGAGTCTGTAGTTCAGCGCCTATGAACCACTTAATCCACTGTGGCATAAAAGTGAAGTTCATTCTGGATAAAGAGTCTGACAGGGATTTTGCTCAGGTCACTATCTGTATAAGAATATTGAAAGAGCAGGTATTTGTGTGTCTAGATTTGTTTAAGCTGTTATGAAAAAGACATAAAGGAGACTAAGTATGACTGCCCTTGTCTTTTTTCTCTGTTTATGTGGGTCCGCAGTTCCTCTCAAATCTAGCCTTGGTTACAGAGGCAAGATTAGAAAGTTATTTATTATGGAAGGTGAAGTGTTTGAAGAACAGTTTTTATGCTTATGGTTCACTTAACACAGACCATAGTCCAGTTTCTAAGCAGAGGTCCACAACCAATTTCCACTCCTCTGTCATTTCTTTTGTGCTATGTTATTATTTTGGGCATGCTCTTTTCAGCCAGGTACTTCTCTAGTTGTTTCACAATGGAGACTTAGGAGGGCAGTGCTGTTTCTCTTTGAGATTTTAAAAAATCTGTTATTTCATGCATTTTGCATTTCAAAATAAGCATAATGTGTAGGCCTGAAATTAAGCAGAAATTCATAAGAAATTGCATTGACAGTCTTGAAATACCAATTTCTTGTTAGTATCTCCACAGCCATGCCATATATTACTCAAAAGAGAGAAACAGATATCCTCTGATAACAAGAAACCAAATAATTGTGAAATTATTATTATTTCATAGTAGGAATAGGCTAGACTTTTGGTGTGAAAAAGAAGATCTATCATAACAGGGAAGTCCAGAGAATTGTGAATGTAAATCATAAACCATTACCTCTTCCTAAATGGTGAGAGATGATGGCTTGCATGCCAAAGATTAATTTTTCTATTTCCTTTATCAGCTAAGCTAATTTTCTTTCACTCACTTCCCTACCATACTGTCAAGTTGTGACACTCTTACTCCAGGAGTAAAACAAGTGTTTTGCTACAGAGACGTATGAAAGGATTTTGGATTTCTTCCTTTGTTGTTTGTACATTTTACTTTGCCAGTATGATCATGTTCTGGATCTAATACCTTCTAATGTAAGGAGTCACTTGTACGTACTTGCTCTCCACTTACTTATTCTGTATTCTGCCTGAAGAAGTTAGGAGCATAGGATTTTAAATGAGAAAAGTAGTTAGGCACCCCACTCTTGTTAGTAATTTCCAGGAGTTGAGCAAGTTTTTGAGAGGCTTTTATTCAAGATTGAATAAAATGCACATTTGAAAGATTTTAAAATTATGAGCTCTGTTTTTCTATTGCTTATTTTTGTTTTCTGTTCTGTTAATGTTTTTGTGCAGAAGTTGTACACAGTATATTAGTCCAGATGATTAACAGTAGACTCATTCATTTCCTTAATGTTCCCTTAGGTGAAGGGTCATATACTGTGACGAACTTTAATCCTGTAAGATTTTGTTCCATTTCTTGTGATTTTTGTCAAGACTCTTGTTTTGTGGTTTTGTGTCAAAGAACACAGATAATGAGTGTGATGACAGATGCAGTTTATCTGCTGCATGTAAGGGAGCATGAGAAGAGTGATGGCAGTCTGGAACCTGAGAGTCGTGACAAGGCAGGCAAGAAAAAATGCCTTAAAAAGCACAGGGTGCACCCCAGTATGGGTGTAAGGCAGGCCTGGTGACAGTGCCCAGGGTCACCCAAGAGTGTAGATTCCCAGGCAAGTCCCTTGTGAGGAGGTAGGTCCAAGCTCAAACCTGCAGAATCAAGTCTGTAGGTTATGGTCAGGATCCAGATCAATGGGATACCTGTCCAGACAAATGCATGGCCCAGACAGAGACTGCACAGGAGAGCTGTAAAAGGCCAAGTGAAGAAGGGGCATGTCCCCTAAGGCTGGTTCTTGCTTTTCCTCAAAGAGTTCCAAGGCCTGACAAGGTTTCTCAAACAGATTTCTTGTATCAGAGAGCGAGAATAGAACAGGGAGCTAAACTTGAGCCTGTGGGGACAGTACAGACCAGGCCCTGACACTGACATGTAGGACTGTCTTAGTAACACTTCCATCAGCTTTCACAGCTATGAGATTTTCTCCTTGCTTGCTACGGCTGAGGTTTTCCATTATCTTCTGAGGTTTTTTCACCCCTTCTGCTTCCCTTTTCTCACTGTATGTTATTATTCAGTCACTCAACTTTTCATTTTTTCATTCTTTCCCTTTCCTGATATATTATGAACATGCATTCCCATGTCTGTTCTTTTGTAAACTGCCATTCTCCAGTCTTATGTACATCAAAGTATGAAGAAGGAGTGAACACACAGAGAAAATGTCATCTAACTATATCCAGGTAGATGTTAGGGGTGTATCTTATGATAGTCATCTAGCTTCCTTTGCAGTCAACAGAGAAAAGGACAAATAACTCCGGAGAATGCTTCACCTCATGCTACGATAGATATCTAAACCAGAAGGTGTCCTCATTAGGTGCCTAGCTTGTTCCACTGACTGAAAAGACACATTTAGATTATGAACAAAACTAAATTTAAGTGAGATAAAACCTGTCTGTATATAAGATCTTCTCAGCGATTTACAGCTTACTCCAGTTTGTAGAATAGAACAAATCTTTTCTCTCACTTGAACTGGACTAGAGTGCTTTATTTCTTGAGGAGAGATCTGAAATTAGTGCTCAGGTTGCCAGCAAAATAAAGAAACCAACAGCCCTAGCCACCCTGTTATTAGCTTTATAGACTCAAAAAGACTGATATCTTCAGGAAATATATGCAAGGTGATTCCATAAAACAGAATGAACCATGAAGGGACAAGTCTCCTCATAGCAAGTTGCATTTTCAATGCATAATTCATAACACTGTGCAACAGTTATAGCTTGAAAAGAAAGGGAAATGAAGAAAGTGAGAAAGCCCCTGGGAGTACAGTCATGTAGACAACTTGGATGACTATTGGTGTTTTGGCACTAGTCCTATGAGTGATTTTCTAGTAGATTAGGTGGGAGATAGAGTATATTATCAGTGCTAACTTTAATATGAATTTTTCTTTCTTCATTTTTTCTGTCTCTTCAGACCTGTGACCAGGAGCTGAGAACAAGTGCAAAGAAGAAACGATGCCTTCAGGGGAAAAGCCTACTTCTGTGTGCACTTCTTCTCAGTACTGTCCTTGGCTTTACATTGCTTATCACCTACCTCGTGATGACTTGTGCTCTAGGTATAATATGAGATACCTTTGCTGTTCTTCCTCATCCACCCCATTTTTAAGATCCCTTTCTCTCTTACCTGCCTCCACTGTGTTTTAAGCTCAGCATCAGCATTAAGAACCTCCAGACTTTTAGAATCTCCAGGAATCATAATGCCTTTTGTCAAAAAAGGAGACATTTTTCTACCTCTTCCTTGGGTGATAGTGGGGAGAGATCCTCCACATCTGTCCTCCTCTGCCTGCCATTTAATATGCCTGAGCCCAGTTTTGAGGGAGAACAGCATTACATTTTCTTGCACCTTGTCAGTGTGTTCTGCTCTGTCTATAGTCAGGAAACTGAACTGAATATTAGACTTGGAGCACCTCCTCTGCCTTTCTATCTCTGACTTATGTCTAGTCCTGGCTTTCTAGCACAGATCAGTGCAATCATAGAGTAAAAGGAAAAGTCATAGCTTCTTGCAAATGGAGAAGCCATGAGTATAGACCAGAAACATTAATTTGCCTTCCAAATTTGCTGAAGAACTATCTGCAGAATGGTCCATGTCTATGACTCTGCATATAGAAAATCCAGTTCTGAAGGTGCATTTATATTGGCAGATACAAGCATTCCCTGCTCCAAAATAAGCACTGTTGACTTTTAACCTAACTTTTCTTTTAGCTCTTGTTTTGTGTTGGAGACAGTTCACTGCAGAGACCAAGGGAAAACTGTTCGTTTAGATCTAGTCCATTTCCACTCTGCCTCCCTTCTCCCATGTCAACTTCAAAACCATAGTATGGGGAGTCTCACCTTGATTTACAAGTGGGTTATTTCAGTAAATAATTGATCTGCTCTGATGTTGATATAAGATACTGAACTAAAATGAGAATGAATACCTGGTGATTTGCAGCAGTTTAGAAAAAGGAGAGTTATAGATCAAAGCAAGATATTCTAGAAAGTCCTTGTCCTCTTTTGACAAATATCATTGCTGAGAAATGTTTCCCATGCTTGAAAAAAACATGTTTTAATCTTATCTCATTACTTTCTCTGTGCTATGTCCTTTTGCATCATGTGTTGACACCATCAGTTGTTTTTTGTTTATCATGTGGCCAAATTTGGCTGATTCAGAGGAACGACACTGAGAATGCAGAATAATCCAACTTGTGGCTGCCTAGATAGTATAAACAGAGGACAATCTTCCTGGGAAGTGAAAGAAAAAACACTTCCTCCATATTCAGCAATACCTTACAAGGAATTCAACACTGCATACAAAGGAGCTTGTACCAAAAATAAGTCTTGTGGGGTAAATGTACCCTAAAAGATTTCTGTTTGGAGTTGTTCTCACTTTCCACTCTCACTTCTCAGTTCTCTCTTATTTACTTCCTCTTCAGGATCCTGTGATGCTGAGTCAGATATTGCTCTTTTGGAAAGACTTCTGAATTCTAGGAATGACACTGTAAACCCCTGTGAGAACTTCTACAAATATGCCTGTGGCAGATGGGAAGGCAAAGAGTCAAGCAGAACCAGAGAAGAATCACTAAATGTATTTGATGTGTTGTTGGAAGAAAACCTGTTGATCCTCAAAAGGCTTTTAGGTAGGGACAGATGATTGGCGTGTTACCTTCGGCATCTGCCTCAGTCAGAGCTGACAATAGTAGTAACTGAGAGCACAATCATTCCTAACAGGGACTGAGTCCCCTCTCTTCGTTCTTCTATCATTACAGGTACAGATTTGTTTTTTGAGCATGTCGTGTTACAGTAGCTGCATTTTAAACATTTTAGTTCCCCTTGCCAAGTGTAACAGATGAAAGTCACGCTTTAAAATTCTGACAGCAACCAAAACCATTTCCCTGTTGCCTTGTCAAAGTAGGCCATTGTTGCTGTGCTAGTCTGAATGTGCACTCTGGTGATGTGTCCTGTCTCCATGGGGGACTGAAGCCTAGATATGCACCAACTTCCTGTTGTGCTCCTGTTACCGTGCAAAGAAACTCACATATTTGGCCTCAGGAAGAGTCATGGTGCTAGAAGGTCCCTTGCTTTGAGTCACTGTGGGAAATACGGACGTATTTATTAAAATGTTCTGAATCAAAGTATGTTATTTTCTTAAAATTGTTCTCTGCTCTAATACTGTCCCAACTTCTTTTAACTGCTTTTTAAATTTTAAATCTACTTTTTTTTTTTTTCCTCAGAAAGTCCACAGTTTGGGATAAGAGACTCAGCCAAGGAGAAAGCAATGAAATTTTATCGTTCCTGCATGGATACTGAACAAATAGAATCCCAAGGAGCTCAGACGTTGAAGGACCTCCTAAATCAGGTGAATGTTTGTGCTATTTCCTCTCCCTAAGGAAGAGAATTCCTGCAGGGGGAAGGAAGGTGGGCAGTTAGGGTCATACAGACCTACATGTTGTAATTTTTCTACAATCTGACTCTAGTCATTGTTCAAGGCATGTCTTCTAAGTGATAAATCTTCTAGCTTTAAATGCTGTTTCAAGAACTGATTTTCTGACATCAGGTACCTGAATCTTTCCTCATGACCTTATATATACTTTAGGATGGTAAAAAAAACCAAGACTGCAAAGAAGGATCATATTTAATCTCAGAAATTCGGTTAATAGGATCTGACCTATAAATCAGGGAATATCTTGCAAATGGATGAAATTATTGTGTCTAAAATCAGATGATCATTCAGTAGTCTAGGCTTCTAAGGGAGCTCGTTTAAAGGAGAAAGTCCTTCTCTTTCCATTCTGGGAGACTCCTCTCAGTGCCAAGGAGGGCTGTACATCTTCCTTCCAGCGAAGAGCATTTACACCCTGTGTCAAAAGAGAATGCAGAACCTTCTAGAAGAAGGAATAGTGACTACAGGCCCACCTGTGAATCTGCTTCTCAGGGAGGTGGGACCTGTAATCCCTCATCTCTGTTTTTCCTTCTGGATGACACTTATTTCCTGTCTCCTGCTATCCAGCATTTTTTCCTGCACAACTTCCTCTGTTGCTAATTACAATTCCTTTTCTTTGTGTCATTTTGCAGTTCATTGCTTTGCTTAAGGGAAAGTGTCAGGTCATTTTAAAGCCAGCAGCGTATGTAGAGAACTTCACGATTTTCCCCTGGTGCTTTTTGCTCTATTGCTTCTTAGTTGTCATAATGGCTGAGCTTATAGGTGTTAATAAAATAAAATTAAATATGGGTCACACCAGTTTTTCTCACCTGCAGCATTTCTGTCCCTCTCTAGGTTGGTGGATGGCATAACACAGGTGTGGGGGAAACAAAAGATTTTAATGAAACTCTTCAGATTCTCATGGGCAGATACAACACCTTCCCATTTTTTAGAGTCCATGTGGGACCTAGTCCTTTTGACCCCAAGACCAATATTATTCAGGTGAGTGTGCAAAAGAAAGAGCATTATCAAGGAAGCACTGTGAGCAAAGAGACCAAGGCTTGCTCAAGTTAAGCCTACGTTCTTCTCTGAAGAATTTACAAACATTTTTCAAAAGTAAAAGCAAATTAATAACATTTCAAATTCCATACTGAAATTACCAAAATACCCTCAATTTAGATTTTTTAAAAAATAATAATAAGTTTTTCCTTTACTCCTTTTTGCAGATTGACCATCCTGAATTTGAGATTCCACTTCAGAGCGAATTCAAAGAGAACAATTATCTTGAGGTAACATATCAGAGGCTGAAGAAAGGTAAAAATAGCTATTTGATGCAGGGATGTCCTTGAATTGCTTCCTGGTTCAGAGTGGTCTGTTTCCATGGGTTACGGTCAGTGACCTCTGAAAATGTGTCCAGATGGAATTCTTTACAAAACTCTACTTTTCCAAAGGATAGATTGTAAAATGTAACCCATTTTGGATGCCATGTTTAAAACTTCTAGTGTAGAAACAGAATGTTATAATTTTAATTTCTATTTGCTAGGTAATGGGAACCTGGGCTTCATTTTAGATTTTGCCTTGAATGAATGTTTTTTAAAAAATGATTTTGTCCAAAATAAAAGCTTATAACAAAATTTGTGTATTGTAGGGAGGGATAGCTAGCATTTTAAAGCTTATTTTAAAATGTTTGAACATGTGTTGGGGAACAAGTTCTTTGACCATGGGACATTGTAACAAAATTAACTCTGTCATTTCTGCAAACATCATAAAAACTGAGTTATTTCAGTTTCTCAATCTGAGTCTTTCAGAAAAGTCCTCAAAAAAACCCCCAAACCATCATAAGCATTCCCCTGAAACCTCATGAAGATAGAAACAAGTTGACATTTTCTCTCCATTAAAATGCTGTCTCACTATATCACTGAATTTCTCTCCATTTACTCCAGAGATGGCAGGCCTACAGCTCTAAAGTTATTCTAGTATTTGAAGTAATTGTGAGCTGTAACTGTGAAGTAATTGTGAGAAAAATAATCTTTTGGGAATTCAGTGTTCTTCACTGAGAGAGGAACTGTACTTGGCAAAGTATATTCCACATGAATAATTACATAAGGATGTTGCAGAAAGAAGACAGTTTTAGGAACGGGACGGGTCTGCAGTAGCTTTCTATGATTGAAGTTTATACAGACAAGATGGATGGATGGATGGATGGATGGATGGAGTGACTAATTTTCAATCATGTATCTTCCATTGGTCATAAGCTCTGTATTGCAGGTTCTCCGTGTGTATCTTTCATATTTGAAGAAACTGGGGACCCTACTTGGAGTGACAGAGGATAGTCCCCCTGATTCCTTTTCCTTGACCTTGTCCTTCATCTCTAAACTCCAGCGAGTTGTCACTCCACTGCAGAAAAGACAGCAGAGGGGGATGCTGTTCTTTCGCACTACCATTGGGGAGCTACAGGTATCTGTGCCTTAGAATTTGAGCAACACAATTACATGTCACATTTGTGTCTTCATTCTGAAGATCCAGATCAAAAGAAATATGGGACACTCTTATTGTATGCCTTTGTCTTGCAAATTACACTTGGAGCCTGTTGAGCTTTAAATAACCCATTTTCAGGGCCACAGCTCTCTCCTCTCTCCAGTGCTAATTCCCTTTAAAAAAAGTCAATTCTCCTCTTCAAAGTTCACATTATAAAAACAATTTAACTTGTTGAATGTATCTCTTAACAGTATTAGGAAGAACATCCTGGTGTCCCTGTTATTTCTTGTGAGCCAGTTTAGATTCACATCTCAGCATGTAAGCTTTGTTTTACTTGCAGGAAAAGGCACCTGCTATTGACTGGCTGGCATGTCTCCAGGCTGTCTTCCATCCTATACCAATGAACCTCTCTCAGCCAATTGCAGTGCATGACATGGATTACTTAAGAGAAATGTCACAGCTCATTGAGGACTGTCACAAGAGAAGGTAGGAATCAATAGTTATGGTTGCCCGTGCCCCAATAAATATTTACTTCAAATATCATAGGTTTAACAGATCTGTGTTAGAGGCTTCTGAATCTAGTGGTCTAACAATTGCAAGGCTGCTGTGGCTTTATATCCACAGGTTTGGCCGGTGTTATTGATGCCTTAGGTTTTAACTTTCATATTTTTCAAATCCTGTACTGCTTAGTGTGCAGTTCTGAAGTTTCTTGTAGCCTGTTAGCTGCTGTTCTCTCATGCTAGTTAGACATAGCAAACCTCTCCAAGCTTGCTCTCCAAGGACACCCAGATTGTCCAAGGACCAAAATGTGTAAACCAACATTTCAGGAAGGGGGGTAAACTTGGGGAAATTATATCATTAACTGAAGTTTTAATTGGAGGATTAACCCTGATATGCAAATGAACCAAACTTATAAAAGTATGAAGAACTCGTGACTCGGGGTCCATCTTGGGTGTCACCTTTGGTCTACCTCAGGGTGTACCTTTGAAGGCCTTTCAAATAAATACCTACCTTTTTTCCCTTGTTCCTGTCTAGTCTCTCTTTTTTAGGTGGCCACCTCAGGCATCACTATGGCTTAGCATGTATTCCCAATAGGCTTGCATATATGTGCACCATGTCTGAACACACATACAAAATAATATTTTGTGTGTATCACACAGAGAGGGAACACAGTGTTTTGACTGGCACCCATCCACCCATAGCACTCATACAAACATGAACCCAGACTGATTCTCTTCCTCAGCTCCAGCTGGTCAGGATTGGTCTATGCTAGTGAAAGATGTGTGTGCATACACATGATATGGCTCACTCCAATAGCTGGTCCTAGGTATTTAGTCTGTCAAGCAGCTGGCCAAGATCTCCTGGTGTCCACTTGGATGTATCACATGGAATATATGAGCCCTTGAGTCTTGCAGCCCTACTTTGGTTGCTGGTACTCTGGTATCTTCCTGTTACAAACACATGTATGCTATCAGGTCTCTTCAATAGCTGGTCCAAGCCACTAGTATTTCCAATAGCCAGCTCTGAGATTCCTGCTCTTTCCAGAAGCTAGCTGGATCCAAAGTCCCTCCACTAGTCGACTCTCAGACTCGTTGTCTCTCCAGCATTTAATTCCACCTCCACACACAGTGAGTAGAATGTTAATTAACAGTAGCATTTAGTAAGACAGGATGTGTCCTGGTGACCATGTGCAAGCCTCAATCAGACAGACACCCTGGCAAGCACAAGTTTATGCTCAACCATCCCTTCTTACCACCTTTCCTTTTTCTCACGTATGTTCTCCCAATCCACTATGACCCTTCCCTTTCCCTGCCTTTGGTCCTTCCCATAAACATGACATCATAAATCTTACATAACCCCACAGACCTCTCTTAATATTCTGTAAGTTTCACCTAGTCCTAAAAATTCCTTTTCCAAGTTCCTATAAAGAATCCTGTGTCCCAGTAGGCAGTTACCCTGTAAGTCTCCACAGTGTTTTGGGGAGTTTCTTTAGTCGACTCCTGTTAATCATCCTCCTTTGATAGCCTCATTCCACTCCCTCTTTGTTGTCATTGTTCAGGTTCCTAGTATTTCTCTGCCTTAAGTTACTCCTCTGCCTCTTGCCTCGCTTCTGTGTTTATGGTGACCAGCCTCCAATCTTCTGTCTGCAGGGTCCCTCACTTTTATATGATTGTTTGTCTGGTTGGGAATCTCTCCCCAGCCCTTGACAGTCGATTCCAAGATGCACGCCTGGAGCTGTATAAGATCCTTTATGGAAAAATGGGATCTAGAATGGTGAGTTACCCTTTTATTGGCTTCTTCAGCCTCCCTAACAGCTGAACACTATAGGTCATGCCTTCTGAATGTTCTCTTGATGCCTTAGATGGACGGAGTTTCTTAGATTTGGAGAGAAAAACTACTCTCCCCAGGTCATTAAGTGCTTCTTTTTTCTCAAAAGAAATATGTGAGTAGACATGACACACAAAAGTTTAGAGAGCTGAGTGTACTGTGTCATGAAGTAGGGAAAAATCTATAGATGGTCACCTTTCTACTATGGATTTTTCTCTACTAACATAGAAATCTTCATCTTGAAGGAAAGTAAGTGGAATAAATCATAAGGAAATAAATGTTCTACGGGAAATGTTTACTGAGGTAGCTTAAATAGAACTATATTACTTATTCACTACTGTCATTTTTAGACAGCAATGTGTATGCTACTGACCACCATATCATTCTACTGATTTCCTAGTTCTTTGTTCTTACTCTCATGTCTCTACTTCTTTGTTCCTACAGATCCCAGCTGAGCGCTGGAGGAAGTGCCTGACTGATACCAGCGCTTTTTTTGAGCCAGTTCTAGGGAAGATGATTGTGCAAGAAATTTTCCCTGAGCAGACCAAGAAATTTGTAGGTATTCATCATCTTAACTCCCAAGTAGAGCTCAGCTTCACCTCTTTCTTTTTTTGACATGCCACCTCAAGACAGCAAAATCATGTGTAGGTTTCCTGCCTTTTTACATATTCCTCTGGTTATGCACTTCCCCTCCTTTTTTGGGAATATGTCAGAACAAAATGTTGTCATTCTAGGAATAATCAGTGCTAAATACCAGCTATTATCTTTGTCTCAACTGTTAGAAAAGTCATATGTGCAGCATCTATAGCTATGACAGCCCTACAAATGCATGCAATCTCTGTGTGCTCCCTGGAATAACAGTGTTAAGAGTATTCATCACCAATGTGATGTATCTCAATAAGAACGCTAAGCAAACATATGAAAGCATTCTGAATGGATGTACAGTAAAAAAGAACACCTGCCCGCAGATTTCTTTTTCTTCATCCCATGATGGTCAGAGTTCCTTTTTCTTTTGAGGAAAGTTAGCGTAGCAGCAGGTTTTGCAAAGAGTTTGAAGTCTATAAGAGTAAATAAGACCAAGAAAAGCTAATGGGAAAACCAAGTGAAATTTAGTGAAACATAAATTTTAATGAATAAAGTATAATTTTGAGAAGGATTGACTCAGATTGCCATAATATTGGAAAGGGAGACACCAAGAAAGAAATACTTGTGGATACTGAATTTTCATTTTGCTCAAGAAGGGTGACAATTATTCATTATTGAATGAGAAGGAATTGTCTCCCTTTTAGTTGCTGTGAGAGGCCAGATGAAAAGAGAATGTGTTAGAAAGAATAGTGAGCCCTCTGAGGAAAAACTGGATGCCAAATAACTTAAGTCTAAATCATTGCAGAAACCAAAATCTTCTCTTTCATCACACACACACAAAAAAAATAATTTCCCCCCATTTATTCTGTGGTATTCCTGGAACATGGGAAGGTGGTAGCTGAGACTGAGCAATGTTTTCATAAAGTTGTGACCATGCCTTTTTTCTCCATGGCAGGCTGAGCAGATGTTCTCTGCGATCCAAGATGCCCTTTGTGACCGCCTGGATCAGGTGGAGTGGATGGATGAACAGACTCGCCAAAGTGCTAAAGCCTTGGTGCGTGCAGAAGGCAGAAAGTACTGAGGCCTTCCTTTCCCTGAAGCCTTTGGAGAAGGAATGGAAGAGGCCTGCACCTTTACATATTCCCACCTGCTTCTACAGGCACATAATCTTAAATAGATGTCTTATTCGTACTAAATATTGAAGGTGATTTTATAAATGCCATCATGCATGGGTACATACACTGATGTGTAAGCATAGAGAGGCTCAGTTTTTGTTTGCCCATGGATACTCTGAATTAATTTTATTGAGACACAATTCAATTTTTTTACCTCTAGTAAGGTTAAAAGCTAAAATGCTGAATGGCAGAAGACATACAAAGAAAAAGAATAGAACAACATTAGGCCTCAGGTCGTAGAGCTGAGAATGCAGAGCAGGACAAGATGTCTTCTTGAAACAGAGTAGCTGTCCTTTTAAAGGGCTGACTCACAGATCATGCTTACATTGGTTAGAAATCACCTTTAAAAGGACTTGCAGAATGTAAAGTCTCCTATTGATCGTTTCTTTGTTTGTTTGTTTGTTTATTATTCTTTTAGGTTTCCAAACTTCAAGTGGAGATTGGTTATCCAGCTCACATCCTCCAGACTGACAAAGTGAACCTGGAATACCAGAATGTGAGCCATATAATGTAAACATGCCTGCCTCATTATTGGCAGTTCACCTGTATCAACTGCTATCTTGTCTGCTTACAAAAGAGGCTATGACCTCTGGAGTACATTTCCTACTGTTCATTTTTTGGGAACATATGGCACCAGAGAACCTTTATCTGTTGCTTCTATATTGTTGCCTATGCTGTCTCCTATTTAGAGTGGCTGGCCTGATAGAAGTAATTTTTTACCTGTTTGTATGTTCTGTTTGGCCTTCAGATAACATTCCTGTCATATCTTAAATTTAAGGCCTTTAGAACTGTGAGGGAAAAAAACCCTGCAAGTATCCCATTGGTTTCTCTTTTGATTAACCCTTTTTTGATCCATGGGACTTTTCTTGTTCTCATTTTTTCCTTTTCTCAATTGTTCAATTCATTCCTCGCTTATGCCCTAGGACAGTTAGATTCTCTGTCTCTTCCCTCAGCTGGAGATAAATGAAGACACTTTTTTCCTTAATGTGGTGGCTTGCTTGAAAGTACTGAGAGAAAATTCCTACCTGAAGCTCCTTCAGCATCATCCGCAGAATAAGTAAGTCAGATAGTGATCTCAAAAATATAACAGAATCACATACTTGTGAACCAGCTGAGGCTGGAGATGAACCTTTTGGGATCACCTAGTCCAGTCCTCCTTCTCAAAACAGTATGAGCTAGAGCAGGTCACTCAGAACTGTGGTAACTGCATGTCTGTAGCTCTCTTACTGTGGAAGAGGAGGAATGGCAGGTGGGGGTCAGTGGGCAGAATTGGACTCTACTTCTGAATGTGATTTCACCAGTCCTGAATGTTGCTGCAAGTCTGTATTGCTGCATCCTGCTGTAAAAAACCCCTAAATTTGGCAGCCTGTCCTACATTCAGCCAGAGCAATGCTATCAAAATACCCCATCATTGTGAAGAGACCACCAGACCCCTGAAAAAACCCAGTTTTTTGACCATGTACCCTTGATTAAGAGGGATAGCTGGTTCTCCTGGGCTTCACAACAAAGCAAACAGAAAAGCACTGTGATGACATGAATGCTGGTGGAATCACCTCAAAGGCAGGACAAATGATGCTTCAGAAGGAAGACAGCATTGATAGACATGCTTAGGACCTTACACCTCCTGAAGAGTATTCTGTGCAGGACTTCACAGGAGGTTACTAATCCTAATTTACTTGACAGGGAAATTGTGAGGGAGAATCCCTTCATGTCAGTGAAAACGAAGCTATTAATTCTGACCATCTGTAAATAAGTGGAGATTCATTTCAAGCACCTGTAACTCTAGATAAATGTGAATTTCATCATTTACTGCCTCTGTGTGAACAGTTGAACTATTCTGGCAAGCTCAGTGAAGGAAAGGATCAAAGTGCGAGATAAGGAGTTAATACATTCTCTAATTCCTCTTTTTATTTCATTTCTAGCTGGCACGTGCACCCCTGGAGTGTGCATTCATACTATTCAATAAGACACCACATGGTGGTCTTTCCGGCTGGAATGTTCCGCAGTCCATTTTTCCACATGGAGTTTCCCAGGTATGGAGGGGCTTCAGAGGTGAAAGCTGAATATTATCCCTGGGCAGCACCATGCTTCCAGGAGGAATCTTAGTGGGTGGTCTGTCTTTAATCTCTTTTTCTTGCTGCACCCCATAAAGACACAGAAAAGGGGGGAACCCCAGCTTTTTCTAAAGCCAGTTGGATACTGCTTGATGAATTCTGAAAGAGAGTGATCATTGACTCTGCTGAAGCAAAATCAAAATCTAGGTGAAACTAAACTAAGACAAAAATATTACTCCAGAGCAAAGAGGCAGAAGTCACATGTAGGTTAACTGCAAAGATGATATTTCACCTTTGCCTCTCATTTTCTAGATTCCAAGGATTCCTTAAATCTAACCCAGAGAAAACAGGAGCCTCACAGACCAACTTCTTGTCAGGAATCCTTTTTAAATATATCACAGTTCTTCTCTCAGTTTTTTAAGAAACCTTTTCTACTAAGCAAACAGATTTTCAATTCTGAGTCTTCCCCTGCAATAATAACACTTCTCTAGACCATACTCCTCTGGTTGTGTACTTTCAACATACGGAACAGATCTCTTAAGCAATATTTTTTCTGATAATAAAAGCACTTCAAGCAGTTGACTGTAAACATATAATTCAATGTCCTTTTTTGCCTGATAGTGGATAGATACTTGTACTAATACCATTGTACTGAAAGATAAGATCACATTGTGGCAAGAGGCTGAAGTTTGAAAGAAACATGTCTCAGTTAGAAGAAATTATTTTCTCCATTGTGATCTTCTAGTGCTTGCAGTATTTAATTAATTTATTATAGTATAAAGAAAAGGACATCTCAAAAGAATAGTAAAAAACGAATTTTTTTTCCAGTGGTATGGGCTGTCACTATATTCTTCCTCAGTGAAAAACTGTCTATGCCTTCTTATTCCTTTTGTATTCATTGTTTGTAAAGTGCATTCATCTCACTGTCACCTCAGTTGAGTAGACTGGTAAGTAAAACTTAATCAGCTTTTGGTGAGTTGGTACAATAGCATTTTCTCAGATGATGCTCCAGATTTTAAACTTTACTGGAAAAAGTCAATTCAAGTGACTATGAGGATAATTTTTAAAATAAGAACTCAGCAAAGCAGTACAATTGTTATAGTATCATAAATCATAGAAAGGTTTAGGTTGGAAGGAACCTTTAAAGATCATCTAGTTCCATCCCCCTGCCATGGGCAGGGACACCTTCTACCAGACCAAGTTTCTCAGACCCCCATCCAACCTGGCCCTGAACACTTCCAAGGATAGGGCATCCACAACTTCTCTGGGTAACATTTATAAATTATCAGCTATAGAGCTCCTGCTGAGCTCCCAGTGAAGGAATAATGATCCAGTATTATATTTTCATGCTTCAGCAGTGTTAATCAGTGCATGGGAATAATGAATGAGCCCATAATTTCATATAATGGAAATGCATTTTGAGTGTTCTCTTCCTTGTGAGAGTATCTGTAAATTCATTGCATAAAACTGTAGAAATTCCATTTGGAAAGAACTACTGGAGGAGTCTAGGACAACCTCTTGCTTGTAGTAAGATTGCCAATGCTCGTTGAAGGTTAGTTGAAGTCAAATCATCATGATTTTAATTTGGCCTGCCAGTTTTATGTATCTATTCTCACTAGAGAGAAGTTGCAAGATTGCTCTCCAAACATGCTGCTTTTGTATGATTACCATTGTAGTTGCTGTTTTTACAGAATTTCAGACAGTAGAGGGTCAATAAGGACATATTTCAACAATACCTGTCATTACAGCTAATAAAGGAAGAACCTCCTTCATAGACTCTTCATTGTTATGATGGTTTATTTGCTACAAATATTTTAAAAGAAGCCCATAGTACAATTTTAAGCATTGGTAGGATAATTTACACATGTATTTGCACTTTTACACATCTGAGTGGCAATATATAGAAAGTGTGTCTGTGTCGTCCCAGAGTAGAATGCTCCTGTGGAGCACACAATTGTGCTCAGTGGCTATAAAGAATGCACCTCTGCCATCTTTTTCTTTCCAAAAGCACTCTTTTCATCTTTATTTTTCAGCGCTGTGAATTTTGGAGCCATTGGGGTCTTCATGGCACATGAAATTCTTCACTCATTCTATGGTTATGGTGGGTACTCTCTGTGGTGTCTTTATTTAACTCTTCTAGGTCCCACTGGTACTTTCCCTTAGAGGATCTGAAATCCTGGTCCTTATATCAGTGTATACATATATTATTAAGGTAGATGAATTAAGGAAAACACATTCCAGTCCATGCTGGCTACTAGGTAGTGTGAGGAACACAGGTGAATGCCATAAATTGTTTTACTTCTAGGACTTTTTTTCTCCACAGTGTTGCCTGAGGGCTGTCCTGCATGCAACAGGAGTGCACTACAAAGATCTATAGACTGCTTGGTTGAACAGTATGAAAGCTACAGCTTTAATGTCAATGGCACCTTCACACTGTTGGAGAATACAGCTGACACTGGAGGGCTCGCTGTCGCTTACCAGGTATTGTGGTTTGCTTACTTCTGCAGCCTCCTAGTCTCACTACATAACACACAAGATTTCCCTGCTGCTTCCCTCTCCTACATCCTTCCACACTTTCAGATTTCTTGCACACCTGTGCCAGCGAAGGATGAGCCCAGCATGTCCTCTCTTAGTCCAGGGAGATGTTCCTCACAAAGCTTTGTTCATAGCCTCAATATGTCCATGTAAAACAAATTTTCCTCTTCACCACCTTTAGTTCCCTGTTTGTGTCATGTTTACAAGAGCATGCTATTGTATATATGCTAATGTTATACTTGAGGAAGTAAGCTGAGACGTGAAACAGAATTTTGTGTGGTGGTGAAATGACTCTATAATGATGTTTTCAGCAGTACTTTAGTCTGAAGAGAACTTTTTGTTTCCTCATGAGTACTTCAGCAGTTTAACTGAAGTGAGATCCCTAGGTCTAAGATGGTACTTGTTACATTTTTCATGAAGGACATTGGAAGGTAGAAAATCTTTAATCTTTAGTCAAATATTTGTGATTTGTTTTGAAACAAATTTTCATTCTTTCATAGTACAATTACCACATCTTATGACAATGTGTGTGGTAGTATTGGTAGGATCTAAAATGGTAATGAAAGTAATTATGTTGCTATTCTTCTGCTTTAGACTTTTTAAAGGCATGGCCAGCAGCAGAGAGCCTCAGAGTGAGGAGAGAGATACAAACTTGCTAATTTATTAAATATATATTGCATTGATACATTTCATTGACAGAAGACATGAGCTTGTGATACTATCTAAAGGAAGATTTATTATTATCCATTTTATCTCTCCACAGGCCTATAAGAATTGGCTGAAAAAGCACAAAGAAGAGAAGGATTTACCCAAGATTGGACTTTCACATGATCAACTTTTCTACCTTAGTTTTGCTCATGTAATGAATGCTAGTCTTGTGTCTTTCTCACTCTTAATTTCTTCCACACTCTTACAGTTTGTCTTTCTCAATACTGAATCACTCTCCCCCTTCTTCACAGAACTGGGAATTCCCAATGATTCTGTGAGATCTAGAATCTTATTAGAAGTTAAAATTCATATGTACAACTTCTAACCTGTTATGGATCTCAAAGCTAACAAAAGAACTGTCTGCAAATATATCTTTTAAAAAGCACTGAAATGCACCAAAATTAAGTCATAGCAGAACAACTGTTTCAGGGAAAGCAGGCTTTGCTGCCAGCTTCTGAGTACTTATTTTGTTGTGAGCAATCTTAGACATGGAAAGTGAAACCTAACTGTAAAAGTGGTGTATCTGGCCATCCCTTCCTTCATTCACTTCTCTGTCACGGTGAATGGCTGGATGTCATGCCCCTCTGAGTGACTGACAGTGAAAAAAGAGTTTCAGATGTTATTTAGAGATAAAGAACTAGAAGTACATGCACACATAATTTGTGGTTTTTGTGGGAACCTGCAGTAAGGATTTCTGCAAATTGTGGAGCTATGCATAGCTGTGCTGTCAAGTTCCTCATGATAGATGGTTGGATTTCTGTGCTCAGAAAATCACATCCTTATAAGGCACTGTAATTGTGCACAGGGAAAAGTTTTGTGTGTTTATTAAGCCAGAGCAGTGTCTAAATAAACAGCTTTTTGGGTCTTGGTGGCAAGACTTGCATTTCAGAGGCTATCTAGCAGCTACTGCATCATTTGTGGATAAAGACTGAAATAATGAGAATGAAGACTTGGATTCCCACTTTAAGACCAGAAAAGTCATATAATCCCCCCCCAGGTCTCTTGAGTTGTAATGGTATTTTGTGCAAGTGCTCTCCTTTGTTGATGAGCACTCACTGATTTCACTTAAGAAGTGGAATCTAGGCACTGAGACATCTTTACCACTATTTTAGATGGAGTCCAAGGTTGCACGAGCCTAGCCAGGGTGGCCTAAATTCTCTATGTTCTGGATTAGGCAGTATAGAAAAAGTGCAGATGGCTTGTCAGAGAGTGAAATGGGGGCAGAGAAAATTAAGGAAAGGGAAAACAATCAGAAGAAACATCTGAACATTGTTGGCAGCCATGTATGCAGGTTTCTTTGCTGACTCCAGCACCCTCTGATGTGTGCAGAGGCATGAGGAGCCATAAGTCTTGTTCACATGAGGACTTTCAGCCAAACTGACTTTTCTATTTTGCTTCTCTTCAGGCAATGTGTGGACACCAGGATCCAGAGAAACTCCAGTCTTCCCTGAACACAGACCCACATAGTCCCTTGCCCCTTCGTGTCTCTGGGCCTGTCAGCAATAGCCAGGACTTTTCCAAGAGCTTCCAGTGTCCCAGCGGATCCCCAGTAAACCCAGACAAAAAATGTCACATCTGGTAATACTCATGGAAAAGGAGGAAGAGAGATGTGATCCTCTTCCAGGGAGAGGAAGGCCTGGCACATGAAAGTATGACCATCTTCTCAGGGCCTCTAGGGTGACATGGTGCTCTTATTCACTCCTTTGCCTTCCTTTTCTTGTTATCCTTTCCTCAGCAGTTGATGGTAAGGAAATTCTTAAACTGATCTCGTAAGGAGGGCATTCCTCCAAGGCACTCAGAGCTCTGTCCCAGATGTGTGACAAGTCTCAGGGAAGCAAGGTGGCTGGCCAGATTCTAGTAGGCAACAGCTTGTGAGGAGTTGTGAACAGAAAGACTTGTACATTATTAGTCCCTCTGTTCAGTGCATTTACCTGTCTGCTCCAGCAGCCTCACTGTCATGCTCCAAGGGCAAGTCAATAAACTGGAGCTGTAAGAATTGTTCATGTCTTACAATAGCTCTTGGGAAAGTCCTGTGTGTTACTGGACAAACCACACGTAACTTACAAGAGAGGGAAGAACCTCTTCTCTTCTTTTGCTAATAAATGGAGACAGGTGCTAGGAAAGACTCAGTGGCTACAATTTGTAGGCTGAAAGTTAAGTCACTTAATAATGAAGTTTACTGAAGGCCTTCTCTGCTCTGCATCCCCATTAATTGGAGGGGGATTGGGGAGCTGAGAACAGATTCTCTTTCTTTTCCAACAAGACTGTTTCTTGGTGTCTAGGGTTGAGGATATGGTAGAGGATGCAGTACGGGACAGACACAAGGGTTTCTAGAAGTTTCTGAAGGTTGAACAACTGGAATTCCAAGAGCTTCTTTGGATCCTGGAACTGGTTCTCTCCTTACATTTGTAAATACTTACCATGCAAGCAGAGGAGTAGACCTGTTACAGGATTTTACTTTCTACTTGAAATTGAAATTTTAGGTATTAATTTTCTTTAGAGCAAAAGCAGATTAAGAAGCAACATGGGTTGGAGTAGCAGAAGTGCCTAAACTATGTTCTTAAGAGCAATGTAATAATTACACCTGTTTCAGGTTCTCATAATTAGAAAATTTATACCAATGTTCTAAAATTTACCAATGTTAATAAGTATAAAAAAATACACCTTTTGCATACTCTTCAAACTGTTCTTGTTTATGGGAACATTTTTTTTACTTATTACATTGACTGCCTGGGGATTGTTTGTGGAATAGGTGATGGCAAGTGGAAACATCCCTTATCAATGTAAGCATTGTAAAAATAACTGTGTTAATCCCTTTCAAGTACTGACAAATACAGGAAAATGTTTTCTAAGAATGGACTGTTCAGAGATTTTGTTTTCATTTATTAACAAAAATATTAATAAAGTGTTTGCTTCTGAGAAAAAAATTACTTTGATTGCAAACTCTTTATCATCAGGCCTGTTTCTTTTTTCTGTATTTGTACTGTTCATAACATGACTGGTGCTCTTAACTGAACTTAACAAGTAATCAATAAGAATACCTCAAAATAGTTTGGCTTACCTTCATTATAAATAACAAATTTGGGCTTGTGCTTATTGTTACCATTTAAACAGAGTATACTCTTTCTTCCCTTCACTCATTCAATTGATTTTCTCCTAGCAGCATGTCCAGACAGTTTTTCTTTTTGATGTTAATAGCAAATAATGTTGCATAACATTTTGTGTGTAATATAGACATTATTTCAGTGTTCTGAGACTACTTGGCTTCTGTGTTTATAGTGTTTAGAAAAAGAAAAAGCTACTGACAATATGCATTTTGAGAAGTCTAACTTTTCTTGTATCTATCTTGTTAAGTGTATGGGGAGACACTGTTCCCTGGAATAGGCTTTATTTTTTTTTTTGTTCTTCCAATATATGTTGAATTTAATAATACTCTGTTTAAAAGACAGGGTCACCTCTGAAATTGGTGAGTTGAATCAATTCTTTTTATTAAATATGATGTTTTTTACACAACAAACATACGGGAAGTGCAAGCAGGGAAGTCTGGCTTAGAAAAATTTCTGAGAATTTATTGTGTTTCTCAAGAAGAAAGGAAAACACTTTCAATATGTGCACAGGGTCCTTGCCCTTATCTTCAGTGTTCTAGTTCAATTCCCTGGGATGTGGTTGGTGAGGACAAGCTGTATTGCCCAGACTATGATCATGAAACACAGGTAGATGTTCAAATTGCTATCATCCATGATGACAGAAATTATTTCGTGCCCTGTGTCATGCATAAGAAAAAGACAATCTTCACGAGAAGAGCCAGATCAAAGAGTAAATCCTGCACTGCTGAATTGCTCAGCGTCTCTGAGCCCTCAGGCTGCACCATATCGATCACCTCCATTCCTTCCCCTGTTGAGGAGGCCACAAATGCCTCCTCCATTTCCTCCCAGCCTGTAAATGGGGGGAAAAAGGAACAACATAAGCTTTCTTCTTGTTCACTTCTTTTGTACTTGAATCCTTTTAACCTCTACTTCCCTGCTGGTTTTTTCTCCCTGATTTCTAAGATTTCAAACCCACTTCACCTTCACCGTATACAGTACTTCGAGTACAGTTCCTCCTTCAAAAGCAGATTTTCATTCGTACGTCTTTCCACTCTCCGCTCTTCTCTTGTCCTTTTCTTGTTTCTGTGATTCTAATTTTGAAACCTTTGCTTTTAAAAATCACTTTTTCCTCACTCTCCCTTGCATCTTCATGTTATTCTCCTTTTCTGTACTTTTCCATTACAAAATTCACCCCAGATATATTATTTTATCTTTTCAGGGCCATGACTATAGCAGTACACTGTAATAGCCCTTTACAATAGACCTCAACTGGAGCCTTTACCTGGGTCCCATGGGTCCAGGAGCTGCATTTAAGCTTGGGTCTGGGTCTCAGATCTGCATTTGTGTCTGCTACAAGTATACTTATCTCCAGCTCTGTCTCCATCACAGCTGTGCCTAGACCCTGCTGTTCTGGATCCTGACCTACAAACTGACCTGGTTTGACCTTGACTATGCTTTATCACTATGGCCTTGTCTGGCAGTCGTGGGACTGTGTCTCACTCTATTTCCTTTCATTATTTCACCCTGCCCCCAGGGGTGCCTTGGACCTTTCCTTTCAGATCTCTGTAGGGTGTGAGGGGACAGCTGAGACTGGAGGCTGCAGTCAGGGCTGAGGGTGATCTAAGAGGCCTTAACATCCATGACCAACCTGAACTTGTGCCTTGCCCATGTCCTCTGCCCCATGTAAGTGCAGGGTTGGGCAGTCACTGGATGGTGTCTGACCATGGTCATCATCACTAGGTTTGGTCCTGACACTGACTGGTATTCCTCCTTGAACTTGGACTTGTCTGAACATCGTGGACCTCCCTGGTGACCTCTTGTCTGACCCTGACTGCCATCCCCAGGCCTGTCTGCTTGGAGCTGTTGGATGGCCTTGCTATCCCACTCTGTTGAAGGCTCCCTATTCCTTAGGAATCATCTGGCCTCCACTTCCTCTTGACATATATCTTCTCATTCCTCCTCTGATTTTCTCTTTCCAAAACCAAGTTTCTGGGTCCACACCTAATCTCATTTCTGCCCTTAGCTGCTCTCCAAGCCCCTTATTTCTCATCCTCTCACTTCAACCCATCCTCTCACCTGCTGTTGGACTGCTTTCCTCTTGTGGTTCGTTCTTGGCAGTGCGAATCGTGCTCTGGAGGTTCACCTGTGCTGAGCAGTATGTGGCTGGGATCAAACTCATCAGATAGACAGCAAATCCCAGGAAAATTATCGGGGTTGCATTACCCCCCATCCTATTTTGCTGCCCAGGACAAGATAATTTTGCTCCTCACTGCTTTTCAGCTAATGGAGTTTGGACTTAACTACCAGCAGTCTTGTTTGGGGCACATTGTGACATCATGACACCACCTGACATACAAAGGTGTTGCATGCTCTTAGGCAAAACACTGAGGACTTTCACTCTATGTAGCTCTAAGAAGACCCCAGAGCAAGAAAATAGTGTAAAAGCTTTTGGGAATAATTTTTTTTTTAAAGTATCTTCTGAAAGGTAAAAAAGAGAATGAAGGGGATAAGGTCGTAACAATAGAATGCTACCTAATGTGAAAAAACCGTGCTTAATCCTGAATATTCCTGTAGCTGACAACTGACTGAAACTGAACAAGAAGTGTTTTATAAGGTGGTTACAAGTGGAGTGGAAAATGTTTCCCACTTCAGTGCTTAACAAATTATTAGTTATTTGTGCTGTTTGGCTCAAACAGCCTCAGTGAATAGAAATAATTTTTTTTTTTAATTCCAGTCGAATGACAAGCATGTGTTTTTAAATGACCTCTAGATGGTGATCTAACAACATCCATGCAGAAACAGCTCATCTTGCAAAGCACCTATTCTACAGAGGAAAATGCCATCTCGTGTCTTATTAACCCTTGCCATTGATTTTTCCAGACCAAATTGCCCACTCTTATTAAACCTCTGTCCAGACTCCATTTTAGAACCTTAAATGATGATGACTTTTCACTATGCATCCTGGAAGACAATTTTCTGGTTATTTTCAAACTCACATTTAAACCCAAATATTATTGTCTGTACCAAATTTCTTTCACACTCCTGAAATTTGCATACACGTTTATGTTAAGGTCCCTTGGATTTCACTTTAATTTTGTTTGTTTGTTTTTGTTTGTTAAGTTTTGACTTTTTTGGTTTTGTGTCATTTGTGGTCATTTCGTTTGGATTTTTTGGTGGTAAAGGGCGGGGGGGTCGTCATTTTTTTGGTGGCTTTTTTTTTCTTTTCTACTATTAGCAATGGTCCTTTCATCCAATATCTTCACATTTCTTTCCTAGATGCTCAAAAGCCAGGTCAGGAAACTAGGAATCAAGATAATAATTATCCCAGGCCAATGACAGTTACTACAGACTTAAGCACATGCAAGGATATATACTCTGATTTACAGGCATTGAGATTTCTACACAAGGAGGTGGTCTCAGGTCAGCTTCAGCTTGCTGTCCAAGACATTGAACAATTTTTTTTCCTGTTAGTCTTCAAAAGAATTTTACACTCAGCCCAGAGAGTGCTCATTAGAAATATACTTCATGAGGTTAGAAGATGAATTCTTCAGAAATACTTATTGAGTGGAATTGTTGAATGTTACATTCAACAAATAAATAATATATTTGGCTGTAAAATGAATTTCTTACATTGTCTACTACTGTCTCCTACTGAATGTTGTAATAACGAGTTTGATACACTGGGCACCAGTGGGTATATACTCTAACACAGGAGTAGGACAGAAGCTTCAACAGATCTGCATCAGAAAGGATAAGAGGGAGTGAGACTGGAATTTTCAGTCCTGCAGAGCAATTAGTAAAGCAACTCCAAGGGGCATGTTCCCCGCAGAGATGTCTGCATCTAAAGGAATCTGTACCCAAATCAGCATAAGATTGTATTTCAAAGGTGTTCTACATTCCTCAGAGGGAGTGTGGAATACTTTCAAGTCCTCACCTGCACCTCTGAAATTCTTTTTTCACTGAAGTAGGTAAGTAAATAGATGCTAGGTGTGAAAACTCTTACTATGACTGAGGTCATTCTGACATATTCATTCTGGCATAAGCTCATGCTCCTGCCTCAGCAAGGGCTCCTGCCACTGGATGCTTGCTCCTCCATCTTTTCCCTTGCTGACACTAGTGTTGGTGTGGCTCAGTTAATGGGGTGTATTAGGCAACAAAACCATTTTAAACACGTGTTTTACTAGGTCACTTTTCTCTTGGGTGAGATTTGGATGCAGTTAACTGTGCAGTTGTACAAAGAGCGCTTGCTCTGCAGCGAGCCAACAGAAACAAATGATTGGGGCGGGACAGAGGAAGGCTGGACTGCTCCTTACTGAGTGGTAGACACTACAAATTCAATAGAAGCCATGGCCTTAAAAAGAAACAGTGACTATGCAAT
The DNA here is from genome assembly GCA_013396875.1 of Vireo altiloquus. Taxonomy (NCBI): domain Eukaryota; kingdom Metazoa; phylum Chordata; class Aves; order Passeriformes; family Vireonidae; genus Vireo; species Vireo altiloquus. The sequence continues at coordinate 163,971 of VZRF01002856.1, read as the reverse complement.
TCTTCCTTGAGTACAGGGAGTTCTGACTCCTGTTTTGCTTTGTTTGTGGTTGTGTGTTCACTAGAAAAGGATGTATAATGAAAATAGGAAAAGGATGCGCTAAGATGAAATGTGAAATGAGAAAGATTTAAGCTAATAGCAGTGTTCTTTAAACACAGCTCCATTTCTGAGGAGTTCTTAAAATCAAACTGCAAAATTCCTTTAAAAGAAAAATAAATATGGAGAATCAGACTGTCTGAAAAATGTTTTTTTCCTCAGTGTGGCTGATAGTAATAGAATATTTATCTGACCATCTCAGACCTTGAATATATATTTCTCTAGCTGTTCTCTGTTAGAGTGTTTTGCATGTGTAAATGCAAGTATGTGTGAAAATTTTGATTTGTATTTATCCAGCACAATAGAGAAAAAAAGGTTGAAAGAATTAAATTAATAATTACTTTTTTCCCCATTTTATCTCTATTCCCAGAATGAAATCACCCTTTGCCAACACTGCCACTCCAGTGATTTTACTACGTTCTTAAAATCTGTCCTCAATAAACTGTTTTGTTTTAAAAGTTGTTGGATATTGAGCCTAAGTTGAACATATTTTTAACTCTTTTTTTGGTTTGGCTCTCCTGGTCTGCACATTAGTAGGCTAAGCTCACTTCTTGCTTCTGAAGAGGACTGACCCCCACTCAAAAATCTTGCTTCACCTAGCCTGATCCTTTTCTGGAATGCTCATGGTCCTTTCTGTGTATTGACACACTGACTGAACTGGAATCTGACTTTCAGGAATCTGAAAACAGATTCCTGCCTAGGGCTGTGCTTTTCTAGCCAGATCAAGAGATACATGTCCATTTTTGTAGCCAATGGAGCAGGTTCCTAGTGTAGTCCAAAGGACTACCCTTGGACTCCTTTAAAGCTGAGGCTCCAAGGTAGAAAAGAACAGTGGATATGGATTCCTCTGTCCATACAACGGTGGGGAATGAGCAGCATATGAGGAAGATGAATACACTGAAACAATTGGATAAACCAGTTAGAGCAATAGTTTCTCTTTCTAGGGATTGTGACTCAGTATTTCATGTTTTCCTTCCTTAGCAAATTCTGCAACATGACTCAGAGTGTGGTGCAAAGATGATGAAAATACTCAAGGCAGAGCTGCACATGGGCCACTGCTCTCAGGTTGGGCTGGGGGAGGGGGATAAAGCAGACTAGTTAATATATGCTTTCTCCCTCATCAGGTTGAAAGAGCTGGTGCATGAAATCTAGTAAATGCAGCTCTCCGGTCCAGTGAAGCACGGGACAATTGGCAGCACCAGGAAGGTTATCACTGTCTGCATCAGATGACTCTCCTATGTGAGGTCAAAACCCCATTGGATTTGTAATGAGGAGGTGGATGAGGCTGTAAAGTCATTCCCAAGATGGAGCTGTGAGGGCCTTGAGGCAAGAAGGAGCCAGTGAAGGGAAGAAAGGAAATGGACCGAAAGATTGTAATCAGCGAATTTCTGCATCCTACCCCAAGGCTGTATTCCTCAGAGAACAGGACAGTGCCAGGAAACTAAAGGCACACCTACTAGCTGATTTTGATGCTGGGATCAGAAACAGATAGAGATGGAGGATTTTGAGATGCTGCAGTCTGTAATGGGGAACTACAGAACATGGCTGAAAGTGGATTCCCTTGGGAGTGACCAGAAATACAAAAGTCAGACAACAGTGCAGTGGGGAAAGGCAAAATCAGAACTTTGTGAAGATTCCAGAGCAGAAATAAGTGGAGACATGCAGGACAGGACAGAGGGAACTGGCAGAGGGTTTTGTGACTATAGGGTTGGAATAACTCAGCAGCTGCAAGGCAGGAATGATGGATGTTGCATTTGAGATGAATCAATGGCTGCAGCTTGGGCCACAGACAGTTGTGAGCAGAGGTCTGTGGTGAGAGGACTGCAGGCAGTTCTGTGTTATGGCTACTGATCTGGTGTTGCAGGGAGTCATGAAGTGCACTTCAAATTCCGAGAAATTAGTTCCCCTCTGGCAAACCAGGCTTTTCATTTACCTGTTACACATTATAATCAGAATGCTAACTAATCTGTTTGAGTCGGTTTCTCATGACCATCCCAAGGCAGATACTCTCCCTCTCTGCTTTCTCATGCTGAATTCACAGCTTCTGAGGTCTTTGGTGAAAACTTGGAAGGAGGGATCAAAAAGAGAAGAAAGGTTTGGAAGTGCAGCCATTTTTCACCACTAATACTGGATTCTGAAAATGGAAATATCTTGCTTCTTCTAAGAGCAGATAGCAGCAGCCAGATTGTGTCATCCCATGAAAGCGATGAGGATAACATCCTTCCCCCAAAGGTTTTGCTATCTCACTATGACACAGTAACCACAAATGAAAACTCCTGAGCTGGGAATGATGGACGATTATTTTAAAAAGTAGTGCAAATTGGATTTCCACTGAGGCGTGTGTTGTATAAGCACTTTCTCTTCTCAGACTCTTCTTGTGCCATTTGTGTTTTCATTTGTTCTCATTTGAACTGATATTAATCATCTAAAAGAGTATCAGTAGAATCATATGCAAGACACATAGTATGAATTAAACCTGTATTAAATCTAGTATTTAGAGCAAGAGTCACCTCCACAAGGCAGGTCTTTCCAACGAGCTCAAACAGCTGTTACTTTTTACATTCACTCAGACTTAACAAATTTTTTAAAATATCTAGATTTAAGTGAAATAAAGAACCCTGCCTGTAATTTTGAGAAAAGCAAATTTAGATAAAAGAGAAAGTTCACATTTGGAAGCTTCTAAATCAGAACAACTCCACTGATTGCTGAGCCACTTCTTTCAAGTACATAAATAACCAATTGCTTCACCATCAACAGAGGAGTCAGAAGAAGCTTTAATTGTTGAGGCACTGATCTGTGTGGCCTGTTAAACCTCACATCATTTATCCAAATATCTTCATGTCTGTCACCAACCACCTCCATATGCATTCAATAAATATTGAAATATCCTTTACAACAGCCTTACTATGCTTGTTTTAAGGCACTTTTATGGTTTTTTTCTCTAATTTACTTCAGGCTACCCTGACCAAATTTAGACACAATATAAGACATAAATTACTTGAAAAGAATTTCAGTTTCTTATTATTTCAGAAAGTCCCAGGCAAGTTCTTAAGAAAATTAATAAACTATCTAAGATTATAAGAAACACAATATGGCAATACTTTCTGCCTTCTGTTCTGAATATACTTGCTTAATATCTTCAGGGTTCTCTCTTAAGCAATGATATCTAGCAACTAATTTTTAAAAAGCTCAAAAAATCCAGGGACTCAGTCCAATATGCACTGTGAGGTTTCAGCAGAAGGCATTGCAGTGCTTGTACAGAGCAAGTTATGTTCCTTTCCCATGGATATATCCATATGTCTCTTTTTTATTCTACTTTTATGATGTAGATGTTCAGATTTTTTTCCATTTGTGAAATGATTCAAGGCCTATTCAGAAAAAGATACCATTAAATTACTTTTTAATTAATTTAATAACTATAATTAGTAGTTATTATTTAATAAATTAATGTATATATAATTATGGCAATAGAATAGGGCCTCCAAGTGGGTGGAGCCTACATTTACTCAGGGTTCTTGCAAATGAGAATGTGAGGCAACCCTCCATTTGCTTATTGAAAATACAGAGAAGAGGAATGGTATAACAGCCGTGGGAATGCAAAAGTCATTAGGTGCATTGTCAGGGCCTTGGATCCCTTTCTCCCCAGGCAAAACATCAGTGACATTGTTCTGACATGCTTTCTTTATGAATGGGCAATTATACAAGGTTCTGTCTTAATTTCTCTTGAACCCCTTCCAGAGTTGACCACATGATGTAACTGTTCATCAGATAAGGTACACAAATCACTGCTGCAGTCTCCTTCCAGGCTGTAATTTGGTTTGGGGTAAATGAGGGCAGTAGAATGATAAGATGGAGATCCAAGATAATTGGGTAGTTGGTAAGAAAGTCTGTGATAGTTCACTGCTGTCAGAGGTGTTACTCTGAACTGCCCCTGAAGCTGCACAATCTGTGTCATGCAATATATCCCAGTCACTCTTACTAGCAAGGAAAAATATATAGTATTAAAATAGCTAAGTAAATAATTATGTGTTTAAACAATTAAATATGATTATAAAGAAAATTAGTCTTCTTTAATTCTTATTATTCTAATCGTGTTTTTTGAATAGCCATGGAACACTGCTTGTTAACCTTGGTGACTTTCACTTCTGATTTTCCCATGGGATAGATATGATTCCAGTTTCTCTCTTTCTCCAGCTCAGAGCAGTTTTACTGTTCCAGTCTCACTGCTTCTTCCTTTGGTGTCTATAGGCCCAGGTCTGCAATATTGACTTGCTCTAGTGGCACAGGACAATGTAAGAGATTGAATTGTCCCTTTACATGTAACAGCACTTGGATTCTGTAAAGAAGTCAGTTGCAAAACTGCAATGTCTTCTTTGGAGCCAAGACTGCACTGAAGTAGCACCTGCATGTTTGCTAGCTAAGTGGGAGTATTACAAGTAGTATTCAAGGCGTCTGACATAGGAAGTTACACAACAAACACTCTAAAATGTCGGGGATTTTTTGCTTCCAGTTTGCTGAAACAAAACCAGCCAATCCAAAATTTGATGTTTCAACGTTATTTCCTGGTAAATTATTTGATATATATAAACAGAGATGTCTGGAGAGGGAGAGATAAGTGTTTGTGTCCCATTGTGAAGCATTTAGACTGAGAGAACTGTGTCGCAGGATGGATTGAACAGGTAATAGCTGCAGCTGCAAAGATATCTTAGATTAATTATTTTATCTACATCTTCTGCCATGTGCTTGACCTTCTCTTTATCTATTGGATATAGGTCTTTTAAACCCGTGACTCTCCCTTTTACAGATATTCCTTCCAAAATAGGAATACAATAATACCGCCAACAAATGACTTCTCCTGTTTGTAATGCAGGTGAACATGTTCTGAAAGAGTAGCTGTGACAGAACTATTCCCTAGTATGATAATGCTATCATGATTTCTCAAAATTGCAACAGAGGGCATAAGTTGCCAGAATGTGCATTCTTCCCATCATACTCTTCATAATGTGATGCCCAATCTGCAATTTGATCTGTAATTTTTGGAATGTGAACTGTGCCTACTGCTGCAGCACCTGAGCTCAGGTTCTTCTTGGGTTTCTTTGTGCAGTCTGGCCCTAGGAAACAAATAGCAGAAGTTGTTTTGAAGATTTTTATGTTGGTGTTCCTCCTTCGTTCCAAATACAGCAGATTCATGAGGGTTTATGCGAAAAAGAACCCCAAAGGTGGGGAAGTTCAAATGTCCTATATTTAGTAACTTACGCGCCTTTGAGATTCTTTTCATGTGAAATTACATAGTTGAAAGGTATACACTTAGGGTTTTCTTCTTATGACTTCCTAGTCACGGCTTGGAATGTTTGCTGTTTCTACATGACATAAACAATATGCTATTAATATAAAAAGTACTTTATACACTTTCATAGGAAAGGATAATACTATACTGTGCATAGGCAATATTAGAGAACTGACACAAAAGATAAAATGCTAGAAATTATATTTGCTTTCTGGAGAATTATTCTTAGAATTGCAAAATGACCTTTTATTAGCCCTGTGATAAGTTCCTCTGTTTTTTAAAGTAGTCTGTTCACTTGGGTACAGTTTCAACATATAGTACTCACATAGGGTAGATAGCTGTGGAAAAACTGACCATTTAAATTATTCAGTATTAAATTACTTTATGATTTATTATGAGGTTATAATTGCTCTGTTTATTATTATAAAGTTTATCTCCCACAGGTAATGCAACAAAATAAAAGAAGCTGAATGATTGCCCCAGTTTATAGTCACCGCCAAGATATTTTTAACACTCATTGTATGGCACCATGCAAAGTGAAAATACAGCCAAGAGTTTGTGTTCATCATACCATGGCAGAGAAATCAGGATAGGTAGTGTTAGACATAGCTGTCGTACCTGTAGGGATTACTAGTTCAGAGTGGAAATTTAGTAATACAGTTAAAATTTATATTGTCAGTAGGTTTTTCCTTCTAATTTATTATTTCTAAATTCTCCTTGACAAAAACGTAACCTTCTCAAAGGTACTCTTAATCAGAAATGTTTTGGAGTTAAAAGTGTCCCTGAAATTGTTGCACAGCTGCAGAACACTCATGAGTCTGCAAGTTGGCAGAGTTTTGTGAACTGTGGATATAAATGGACAAAATAAGTCCTACAGGTTTTACAAGCATTAGAGCATTGTTGTACGTGCTTCCCCTACTCCAGGTTCTGATCACATTATTCCTGAAAAAGAAATCAGAGTTTTGTTACTGGATGGTGGAACTGAAGATGTGTCAAAGAGTTAGGAAAAGGAAATTTCCAAACGAGGAATGATTTAAAACACTACATAGCCTAAGTAAGAGAAAGCAAGAGGTGACATGCCGCTTTTTGAAAACTGGAACCAAACCACTGAACTTATGACATGGTCTGTAATAGGGATAAACAGTTTTAAAATGAAGTTTGTATATGGCATCACATGAAAATAGATTGGGAGCCAATATTTACAGCTGACGTCAGAAAAAACTTAAGAAGCAGGGAAGGCTTTAAGGCATTACTATTTTCCTTGTTAATTCAAAACAGGAGAAGCCAAAAGGAATAAGTGTATTCGGTTACCTTTTCTTTTTCAATAAACTTGGTGACTCCAAAGGGCAAATTATGGAAAAATGCCGTGGGTGCACAGGAGATGTTCAGGCGGAAAAATACTTCGTGGTCTTTTCCCCAGGGTTTGGATGAAGGTCACCCGGATACAGTGTTCTTACAGCAGTTCTAAAGACGTGACCTCTGACCTTGCAGGCGTCAGATCAGAAGGTGGACAAGGACTTGAGCACTGAAGCTTGTTAGTCTGCTGTATGAAAGGGAAATGGCCTTCTTGAGGGCTTCAGCTGATCTGATTTAGTATTTGTGAAGGTCCTACTCCAAGTGATGCTACCATTTCATTAACCTGGAGAATGATGGCCTTGAACATCCAGCAACTTGACTCTGAAATCAGGAGGAGCAGATGAAATGTAGATTCTTCCCAACTATAAACACGAAAATCATAGGGGTTTCACAAGATGCCAGGTCAAGAAGCAAGCTGGTTCACAGAGGACTCTGGTGTGCAGACCTGGTTCACACAAAAAGCCCTGCAGGACAACAGAGTGACGTTTTTTGGATAGTTGGTCGCCTCCAGTAACTGCTTTGACAAATGTTTGTGGAAGGTGACAATGTTGTAATTTTGATGTCTGTTCAGCTCTAGCATGCACTAACATCAAGTGAAAAAGTAATAATTAGATAGAAAATATTCATATGTTAATAAAATATATTTTAAAGAGTTGCCAGATTTTTAGTTCTTAGGAGCACTTCTACAGATTCATAGCCTTTAAAAAGGCTGTAGTCTCTCCTTGCTCAAAGCAATGCTGACATCAAAACTGGATCAGCTTGCTCAGAGCCCTTTCAACGGAGTTTTGAAAAGCTCAAAGAATGGAGATGTCACAGCCTCCCTTGACAACCTATTGTATTGCTGAATCACCCTCACCGCAATGTTTGAAAGTTGTTGCTTTTTTCCTTGGTACCTCTGAGAAGAGTCTAGTTCTATCACCTCTGTGACCCTGTTTAAGGTAGTTGGACACAGCAATTAGTCCTGTACCTTCCCTTCTCTTCCCCTCGCCTCCCCTTAAGCTGTCTCCATGATAAACAAGAGCAGCTCCCTTAGTCTCCCCTTGAACAGTGTTGTCCATCTTAGTGACCCTCTGTTCCACGTGCTGCTCTCACTTTGTCAGTGTGGGGAGCCCAACCCTGGATCCAGTCTCTTATTAAATGCAGTGTAACCCCTCTGAAATGGCAGGGAACAATAATTTCTCTTGACGTACTGCCTACAGTACTGCTAATGCAGTCTAGCATGTGGTTGACCTTCATTGCTGCAAGGACACCCTGCTGGCTTTCATTCAACTTGCAGACTCTTTTCTGCAGAGATGGTCCCCAGCCAATCTCCCCCTAGACTCTGCAGCTTTCCTACCCTAGATCCAGGACTGAGTATTTGTTTCTGTTGAGCCCTACGAGATCCATCTCGGCCTCTTACTTCATTTTATCAAGTAGTGTCTGAAGGGCAGCCCTGCCTTCCAGTATAGTGAGCATTCCCCACACTTTGGGGTCATCAGTTTACTGAAGGTGCCCTCTGTACTTTTATTGCATTTGTGATACCATCAACAGTGTGAACAAACTCTGATCAATCCAGTAGAGGTCAGTCAGTCTCTCCTAATTAACACACAGGGCACAGAGGCATGTCAAAGTTTATACATCACCAGCTCTTGCTGTGTTTCACAGATAAATAGGTTAAAAACTAGGACACTCACTTTGGAAACTGTAGGGAGTAAGTAAGATGAAATATGCATTTATAATTGTTTTTCAGTTTTTGGGCATTACATGAAGACTTGAGTTTGTGTTTAGTGATAGTGGATGTACAAAGACCACACTTCCACACTGGGACATAAGGGCTGAAACAAGGAGAAATGGTGTTACTACTGAGTCACCTCCTGATGCTGTTTTATGATGATAAATTTGTGGTACCTTGTTGTGATCTTTGTGTCACATCACCTATAGTTCCTTCAGCAGCATGAGTGCTATTTTTGTTGGTAGTTCAAGGAAAAGGTGTTGTTTTGGATCATCTAAACAATAAAAGGAAGAAATCCTTGGTGAAGGTGTAGTTTAAGGAATATTTAAACATATTTAATGTTTGGTCCGTTGCCAATGATAGTAAGAGACTTCAGGGAGGCTATAAATGAGCCTCTGCCTGGGAAAAGTCATGAGTCATACTTGCAAAGGGAGTGGTAACGTTTTATTTCAAATTCTATTCTCAGATTCTTGAAAATAGAACACTTGGCCTAATAGTTTGTTTTCTAAATGTCAGTCCTATTCAGGGTTATATAAGTCAATGGAACTTCTTTCCACCTCAGAACGTAGCTAGTTGTCACAGCAAGCATGCCCTTCAAAAGCTTCAGGACGCTCTTCGTAACAGAAAAATTCAGCTGTGCCTGGAGTATGTACAAGTGGCCAAAGACCTGACTTCTCAGGAAAATTTTATCCTGTACTGAGTTTTTAATCAGTGCACATCTGTTTTATGGGACAGCTTTCTGGTATACTCAACATTCTCAGGGGGAAGGGTGTGATGATTAATTTTGATTATTCATCTGTCTTTAATTATGTGGTTAAAACATACCTCTTTCTGCAGTGAAGTAAAATTTCTCTCAATTTCTTGGTGGCGATGAGGGTAAGAAATTCACTACTGCAAATACAGCTCTTGTAGCTCTTTGGATGTCATGGTATATCAGGCTCAAAATTCATTAACTGATTAAGTCCAATCAGATAACATGAATCTGAAGAAAAATCCTGCATTATTAAACAGGGTAAACACAAACAGAATCTGAGGAAAAACAAAAATTCAAACAAAAATATCTCAACCACCAAGTTTTCCAGAAGTAAAAAGGAACATAATAAATTACTAATAAGTAACCAAATAAACAAATAAATTATTCTAGTTCTAGTGGTTACTTTAATAAATGCATTAAATTAAACCCAACCAATTCCATCTTACAGGAGATTGGTTATTTCCTTTCTCAGTCCTTATAAAATTTTATTTTCAGTTTAGTTCATTGCCATCACCCTTGATCAGTTTCCCTTTGCGTACAACAATCGTCAGTTTCTGCCATAAAATTTTCCATGAGGTGTATAACAGTCCTTTTCCCAGAAGCTCAGGGCAATGAGTTCTGCAGCACTTGAGTATCTTTCTTAACTATTGCAATACCATATCTGTGCACAAAAAGCAGGATTACTCACACAGTAACACAGTAACCAGAACCTGCCCTGGCTTAGCTGACCAAAGCTGACTAATAGACAAATACTTCTGAATGGGGCATTACCTAACAGTAAGAGTTCCTTCCCAGCAACAAGTACCTTGAAGAATATCCTTCAGGATAACCCCTTTGAGAGGAACATATCTAGTTTCTCTGCTTTGTCTCAGAGGAGACCATTTTAAAGTCTGATAAACTCACCTAATCAAAGGTCTTCCAATAGTTAAAGCAGGAAACCACTGTCTTCTTTGTCACTTCTCTATCAGAAAAATTCTGTAAACAGCTCTTCAGATACCACAATGTAATTGACCATTTTCAGTGATTATTCCTTTTCTACTGTTGAAAGCAACAAGTTCCCATAGGCAGTGATATTTGTTTCTACTATAGGACCAGTGGATTCTCCAAGTTGATTTTGCAGAACAACCAGTCAGATCTGACTTCTGCCCATGGTCTTCTGCTACTGCCAAAACTTTCAGAACAAGTCAAGGCTTCACTGTGAGGGAAGAAGCAAGGGCTGGCTGCACTCTAACAGATGGGAAACAGAGCCTGTCTTCACACTGGACAGGACAGGAGCCTCACAGCTGGGCTACACTATTTGAGCAAGGTGAGTAGGCAGACCTGGAGATGGTTGCTCAAGCAAGAGCCTAGATTGTCAGGCAATTTCATGGTGGTGAGGCAGGTCTAGGATCAATCTAGCAAATTAATCTATTGATTGGAATGATGTCCAGTGATGGTGACCAAGATCTGTTTATCACAAGGTATATATCCATAGTGACAAGGCAAATGTGAAGTCACGCTAGAAGTCAGTGAGCAGGTTGGGGGCTGGATCACTGTAGCCATGGCCTAACACAAGCACAGCTGCAGGCAGACACTGAATACACAAGACAGGCCTTGGACAGGGCTTCTATGCTTCTGGACAATCATATGAGAGTGTGTGTGTGTGTGTGTGTAGCTTTTCTGAAGGCCCTGGGTTAGACTGGTCAGGGCTACAAAAGCCCACTAGTACACTCAGGAACCTGAGAGTAAGTGTTCCCTCTCAGCAAAAGTGTCCTCACATCCTGCAGGGTTCTGGGGTCAGAAGGGGCTGTTAGTAGAGTGGATTCATTGTTGTGGGTTTCCATAGCATGATTTCAGGGGACACAAAGCCAAGGACAGACTACTGAGAAAGAAAAAAAAACATAGGAAAATTGGGGCTGGGTAGCAGAGCTCAGAGTGTCTGTGAGGTCCCTAAAGGCTGGGTGGGCTTGAGAGACAACAGGGGATGAGTGGGGCAGAAATGCACTCTACCTTTGACATGATTTGGCAAGGCAGAGGAGGCAGGGGAAAGGAGATCCTAGGAAACATGGGAGGAAAGATGGAAACCTAGGCTATGTGGGAGACCATACAGACTTTGAGGTGACAAGTATGCAGGTGGAGATACCACATGAGGCTGGTCAGGACCATTAAAAGCTTTTAATACATTCAGTGACCTAACCAATGTGGAGCAGAGGAATAAAACCAAGGATTTTTACTCTGCTCTGGGATTTCACAGGTTGCAGATACTTGTAGCAAGCTCTGTAATCTGAGATGTACAGTTGAATGGGTCTACCAGGAATTGCTCTCAGGATGAAATATTCTTAAAGACAAACATTTAAAAGGGCCCAAACTTCCCCTGTTTGTCAGGACCAAAGTTTAACATTTGTCATCAGCAGTTACCTTCAAAATTCTTCCTCTTTCACCAAAGCAAATATTCAGGAGTTCCCCTAATGGCACTTTGGGCAACAGCATATCTCAGAGCTGTGTTTTCCAGCTACTAAGTGGTGTCACCTGTTATCACAAAAATACCCCAGTCACAGTCCAAGTTTGATTTCCTGTCTGCTATCCTGACTTAGTAGTACAGCTGCTATGGGCTAAGACCCAAAAAAACTCAGAATCACTATTCATACTTCGGAGGTTTCAGAAAATCTTTAAGCCTGATGCCAGCTGTGAAACTGGGAGTCAGTTTACTCACACCCAGTCTCAAATCAATACCATAAGGCAAAAATTTTGCTGGCGACAGATTTGAGGGTTAGCCTTGCCATGGATGTATCCCAGAGCTATTCCTTCACCTTTTTCTGCTTTAGGAGCAAGGAGATATTCTACTGAAAAAGCAAGGCCTACACGAGCACTCATACGTGGAACTTTAAAACTGCTGAATGAAAGACTTAGCTGTTCTTGTGGCACTCCTGGCCACAAAGTAAAACTAATTAGTGAGGTGCTTTTTTTTTGCTAATGGTTTCTTCCCCTCTGTTACAGGCTGGTTTAGAGATTCCTGGTAATACCCGTGGGCTGCCTTTAAATCCCAGATTGCCTTTGAGGAAATCCAAATGACAAGGCTCTCATGACTTGATTTCAGTATCTTATAACCTTACTGTCACAATTTTAATGTCAGTCTACAGTCCAGGTGGAGTTCTAAGCCCCTTTTTTACTTTGTCTGTACTACCTATGTTTGTGTTAGGACCCACTACTATTTCCCTATCTGCAGGAGTAGATTATTGGTTTCACATTTACTCAATCTACCTTTCATAAAGGAATATGCTTCTGCTTCTACTGAGTACAGGAGCCCCTGGGACACCCTCCCTTGACAGGAGGCTGGGGGATTGGTCTCTGTGTAAACCACCAGTAAATAAGCTTCTCAAATCACTAACAGAAAGCTTTCTGTCTTGAACCAGTACCTCAAATCATAACAGTAGAAAACCACCAAGGACACTTGCCTGGTCTTCACCAATGAAGTAGAATCCCTCTGACTCCCTCATTCAAGGTTTTTTATGAACTAGCAATACTCTTGGTGATCCTATTTCACTAAGAGATCTCCTTCACATTGCTGATATGACTGCAGTCATCAGAGGTCTTCAAATCTCTTTTGGCTTTTCCTGGAAATGCTACAAAGTCTGCTGCAAATGTTGGCAGGGTAGGTTTGACAAAATCTAGTGGTCCTTGTGCTGCTGTTCTGTAACAGCCAACAGAGTTATCGCTGATCCCTCCTCCAAGTGACCAGGACCTCAGGAATGCATCTTTCAAGGGAATGCATCTTTTCAAGGGAATGCCTCTGCTGCTATTCCTCACCATGAGTAGTTGTCCTTGCTCCTGTTAATCTGAGTCAAGAAGTAGAGATCACTCCACTCTTACTCTCTTAACCAGGCTCGCTACACACATATTCACATACAACAAGGCCACGCTATTAATTAAGGGAATTCAATGTAATATTTTATTTACAACCAGCTTCCCTCCAGCCTTTTGCACTCCTCCAGGCCAGGAGATGGATTCATGGAATTACACATCAGGATTAGTTGCATCATATAGAGTACGTCCTTCAAGGACATTTATGCCCTGATAGAGTCTACAATGCATTGTTAAGTTACGTCTGTTGCTGGGTTACCTGTGATTTACTAGTGGTGAAGTAATTCATATTTACACAGTAGATGAGATCTTGTGAAGATTAGAATTTCTCAAGACTGGTGGAGATAACACCACTAGTATTCTACTTCTGGAATATCTAGTTATTTTCCTCTGTTATTTTGTTTTGGTTTTTGATAGGTGTCACCACTCAGCTGTGTGATATCAAACTGTGCATAATGCTGTGCTTTTCCATACAATCATCCACAGCTTTGTTTTCCTTAGCTACACAAGTAAGATATATAACTTGAACAACTGGAAATATCACAGTCCAACAGGATTCCCTAACATATCTGTAATACATCAAGCAGTTGCTGCCTAGTTATTATGATGATCTTCTCAGATGGAAGATTATCCATTACAGACATGGAGAAACTACATCTCTCTTTACTGCTGACTTGGTGAATTCTTGACTGTGTTCTGTGTTCTCTCTACACTTAGAAACTGTTATTTGTCCTTCCTTTTTCCCGTACTTCTGCTGCTCCCATTCTTTTCTCTCACAACTCACATCTTTAGAGCTTTTATTGGATGTTGAGATTTCAGACAAAGAATTGCAGTACAACCAGAAATGTACTGGGGAAATGTTGAATGACTGGTCTCGTTGTAGGTTGCACTTCCAGTCTTGCTCTTAAGATGGTAGTCTAAACTTGGGAATGCAAACCATGCACCTCGTTTTTGCTGTTGCTGAAAAGACAGAATTTCTCTTCTGATTTCTGAAGTGGTAATTATTAAGAGATAATTTTTATAGTGAATTTTTTTTGTCAATTTGAGAAAAAAATAGAAAATGTGTTTTTGTTTTTAAAGTTTGAGCATAAATGTGATTCAGAGAGATTATATGCAAAAAAGACATGGAGAAAAAAGTTGAAGAAGAAGAGTTTCTGATTTGACTTGGCAGTCTGTGGCTCTGCAAAACAGGCAAATCTTTGTGGGGAAGTTTGTCCAGGCTGATGGTTTGGAGCAATAGTTTTCTCTGACAGACAAAACTTGGGTTGTCTGTACTCTAGCCAAGATAACTTGGCTACTCTGGCTCTGAATGTGTTAGGCATCTAATTATGCTACTTTATTTGTCTACCAGGTGCTTAACTTGGATGTGGGAGGGCAAATTTGGAATGTAAACGTAGAAGAGAATTTCAATTCATCATAGTAAATGATTTGACTTCCTTTCCTTTCTCTTCAAAAGCCACTTTGTGTAAGTTCTCCTGATACCACTCATTACATAAACTTTTATGTTTAATAGAAACGTTAAAAAACATTTCAGAAGATCAAAATGGTGGATATCTACCATGTCTAGCTAATTTTGTTTCTCCTTTAGGTTCAATAGGTTTCCCTACTATTACAATGCCTTTTATCTTTTCCATTTAGTACTACTCAGAGTTTGCATTCCTGTGTATTTTGTGAAAGACCAGGATTACAGTTACATTTTTGGAGTAACATTAAAATATCATGCAGCTCTTGCAATTCCCCTTCCTTCTAAAATACCTGTGAGATAAAACCAGAAAGATTTAAGAAAAAAAAAGAGCACTTCCATCCTGATTTGTCACCAGATAAACACACTGGATTTAATCTTACATACCTCCAACACTCAAAATTTCCAGGAAAGTTAACAGGAGTTTTGTAAGAGCATGGAATGCAGGGGTCAGGAACATTCAGAAGGAAAGGAATCCATGTACTGTGCAAATTACATCTGTCTCTACATTAGCACTGAAATTACTTTTATAGTAGGCCAGGTAATAGCCATGTTTATTTATTTTTGAAAAGAAAGAAGGGACTGAAAAGGTGGCTGGGATGAAAATAAAATTGGAGGTTATATGAAAAATTTTCCTGTAGTGTTTTTCTATAATTCTCTTGTTATAATTTTTCCTTTTCCAGTGTGTTGCTGGAAAATGCTAGCTCAAATTTCAGGTTTACCAGAAGTCATCTCATTCACACTCAAATATTCAGATTTGTCTTTAAAAAAAAAAAAATTAAAAATTCAAGCCTGACCTAAAAGAAATGCATTGCACTATAAAAAAGTGCAAAGTATTGTCTCTGGCAAGATCACAATCTCCTGTGACAAAAGTGGGTTTTTTTGCTCTCTTGTATTTATAGCAGGTATGGGAAAATAGGAATTGGTTCTTGCTGAAGTATTTCCACACATTGGCTCATTTGTACAGTTTCTATAGTCCTGCAAAGGGCAGCACATCCTAACTCTGCCATATATGATATTGTAGATACCCTAGAGCCATGGGGTGACTGAACTGCACAGAACCAACATCGTTCCCTCATTGCTGGTCTGTTTTAATTCTGTGTTGTTAGACACTGTGGTGTGAGAAACACATTTGGACAGGTTGTGCTCTGCATTTCTTTGAGCCAACATTGCTACGGATGGCCTGTGGATATAGAAGGGAATTTCTGTAAGGAGATTTTGACACCAGCTGTCATATTTGTTAGATGGGGTTAAACTGGAATCAAGAGAGTACAGGAATCAGGTCAGTCAGAATTACCCCATTTCAGAAACAAGAGAAGTCAAGATACATGCCAGTAAAGGGCATCACTGGCAGCCAGGATGAAGACACTGTTTGCAGTAGGAGCTTGGAACAAGGAACAAGTAGAGCTAGAATAATATCAGGAGATAAAGGGCTAGGAGCCAGTCACAACATGACTCAGGAGCTGAGGAAAGGGATTCAAAGACCTAAAAGCACCTATCAGGTATGTGGAAAACCACATGCACCAAAGCTGTATAGACCTACAATCCACACCTGAACTACAAAGCCTTATCAGGTCCTTAGATTTTGAAAAAACTCTTTACAGCCTCCTGCTAGACTGAAAGCCTCACAGTGCTTAAGTGGTATGGTCATGATCTGCTAAAGAGGTTTCAGTCCATAACATTTGCTTACATATTTCATCCACCTTTCATCTCTGTGTTCTATTACCACTGAAAGTGACCTCATGAATTACAAGAAAACTCTCTCTTTAGCAGTGTTAGACTTTATGTTCATACAAGTGGGTAAAGGAGAACTATTGAGCCATCTTTACTGCAGTCTGAAGCCATAACGAGAGCTCTAATGAGCCACCCACGACTGTGTGGTGAGTCCACCTGAGTCACTGTTTTGCAGCTGCTGGGACTGCCCTGGCTGCTGCAGCTGTTGCCTCCGTGGTTAGCTGAGAATGCCCTCCTCAACCTGCTGTCTGACTGCTCTTCAATCCTTGTACCTTAGAGCTGCTGCCAGGGTGGCAATGCTGCCCCAGAGGAGGCAGGAATAAGTCACTGCTTTCCTGCTCTGCTGATACCACTCTTCTAGGGCTTGTACTTCTTGGAGAGATGGTAGAAAGTATTCTCTGCTTGGGAGAAATAGAAATTATGTTCATCTGTCAGAGGCACTTAACACTTCAGTGTCTTAAATATCTTTCTCAGATTCAAGAGGAGTTGCTTCCCTCCTGCCCCTCAGAGCGTTTGGAAGGATTCATTATTGATATTCTTAAAAAAACCCAACCTACTAAAACTACAACATACACTCAAAACACCTGGCTGGTATAAACTCCAGCCTCTCAATGTAGAAGGTAATATATTCTGCCCATTATGACATCTTAACTTGACAATTCCTCCTAGAACGGGTCAGCTCAGTCAATCTTACATTTTAGGATATAATCCCTCAAGTTTGCCTTAAAGCATTGTTTTTTTTATGAGTGGCAATTTATGTTTTTATTGAATAGGATACATCATGAGTTTACAGATGTTTGGATGTTAATCCTGGGTTTGTAACCTCTAAATAAACCAGGAGTCTCAAAGAGATGACTCAGTCCTAGTGCTTTACACACTTTTCTCCCTTACCTACTGATTCTGCCTAGGTCCAGGCACCCTGAACATAATTCTTTACCACTATAGCAGGAGTAGGAATGAAGGGATATTTCTGTTGATTCAAGGTGAAACAATATTAGGAGAAGTCTTTAGGTAAAGAAGATTAGAAATTAGGAGCTTTCTGCTTTGCTTCTCTTCTATTTTCTCTTTCTTACTTGTTTTTTCTTTTCTCCCTCATAGCTTCCAGCTTCTTCACACAAAGAAGGATGTCTTGTCTCTTCATTTTGATATTTGGTCTACTGCTTTGCAGACAAATACCCCCTGACTATGAAAATGTTTTTCTGTACCAAAATCAAGTTTTTGTTAAATAAGAAAAAAGTTTTTGTTAAATAGAAATTTTCATCCCTTTCCTAAATAAGGTTTTTCTGGAAAAAATGCGAAGAAATGTGAAGAAATGAGAGTTTTTAGAACATTAAATGAAAATGAAATATTGTAAAGATTACACATTAATCTACATAAACTCTTCTTCCAGCTTGTGGAGTAAAGTGATTTTGTTTTATGCGGAGAAGGTGGAGTCTGTAATGATAATTTCTTTAATGGGATTTGCAGACAGCTGAGGTGGGAGGTGTGTCCTCCTCTCTGCTACCTTCCCAGAGCACTGTGTCTTTTAGGGCACGTTCCCACATGTTCACTCACCTTAAAGGTGTTTTGCCTGACTTGCTCAGCTGTCTATTTCAAAATTTCTTGCATGTTGCTTTCCAGAGGAATTCAGAGATACAAAAGGAGGATGATTCCTTCTAAATTCTAGATTTCAAAATCAAAGTAGCAGAAGCCTAGGACTTTGATGCTGTATGAATTCTTCAGTGCTGTACAGGGTCTTTTTGAGGGGTAGGCTGCTGGCGAGCTACTTCTACACCAGACACACCTTTGGGTTGGGCTATTTTGGAAACTAAGTAATTGATGAGGCTCAAGGTATGGTCTGCTAGGAACAAGTGATTTTATTTTGTGTTTTTACATGTACTTTGATCAGCTGATGCAGCTGACTGACAGTCTCCTCTGTAAGTAACTGAGGGCAGAGGAGAGGGTGACCTGCAGTGAGCCTTTCCTGACTTTTTTCCAAAGTGGGAATTACTGGCTTTCAGGCAGCTGGGCAAGAGAGAAAAAGGGACGTGATATGGGGGTACCTTTATTTGGGGAGAGCAATCCCTTCTATTCCCGGATCTGGAATGGACTAAGTCAGAAGCTTCAAGGCAAAAAATCCTGGGATAAACATCTGGATGAAATCTACTTACTCCAGCAGAAAAGGTACAGTGCACTTCAGCCTTCTTCTCTTCCCTTTCTTCTGCTTCTCTCCCTGTAGCTGATTCTCACTCTTTCCCCTTAGGCTTTTCTGCCAGTAGATAAACTTTAAACAACCCTGGAGCACTTTTCTCTATCAGATTTCTTCCTTCAAGGTGGAATGCTTCTGGAGTTCCAATCTTATCTGCTTTCACAGGTAGATTTACCAGGTTGCAATTGAATTACCTTGAGTGCTGGATTTCAGTCACAAATTAATAATGTATTCTCTTGTCTTTCCTGCTTCATTGGTAAAGCTCACAGGAAAATGCATGAAGGTTTGTTTTTAATTATTATTATTATCATTATTACTACTGTCATCATTATCATTAACATTATTATTATTATTAGGAGTGTGTGTGAGGTATAGGCTGCAGTCAGCTGAAATAGTGGTGCTTTTTTGTGAGGATTTTGCTTTCTGTCTCTCTAAAGGTTGTTCTTACTGTGGGATAGAGTAGGTTTAATGCTGTTGAATATTTTGGGGGACAGTCACCTCCTGGGTCAGACTGTGGTTTCTCAGCCCTGTGACCTGGGTGTCAACATGTACAGTGACTCCTCTTAGACCTTAGGTTATCCAGAGGATTGCCTGTGTCTTCCCATGTGAACACTGAATCAAGGCTGTTTGTTACTGCTGTCCAGGGTTGCTCCCTCCACACACAGAAATGTAGGACTGTTCATGGAAATGCAGCTGGATCTGGTTTTCATTGTCATTTCTGCATGCACGAGTGCTGCAGTATTCAAATAACAAATTGCTTCCAGTTGCTTGTAAAATCTGTTTTTTCTTTCCAAACATAACTCGGAACATCTGTGGGGAAAAAAAGGTGGCTGTGTGGGACAAAATCTATCTATATATATGTATATATATACACATATATGTATAAAAATGTGCAAGGAGGCATCTTAAGGGAGAGAAAAGTACATCTTTAGGGAAAGAACTATATCATGATCTAACTTCTGACCCAATAATAAAACCTGTTCCAGTTTACTTCAGAGGAGTGAAACTTAAATACACTTAAAATGGGAGGGACAATGGGAACAATAGTGTTTTTGTGGAATGCTGAAGTGTTTACATTTTTGTGTGTTCATGAAAAGCATCAAAAGTAACTGAAAAATAAGTTCTCAGCAGATTCTGTAAGATCCAAATGAGTAGAAAATAAGAATCTAAATATCTTAATATATCAAATCAATTATGTTGATTATATACTAATAACTAATACCAATAAACAATAAATTATAATACCTTTTATTATTATAATATTATCTTCATATTTTTAAGTCAAAGAGATGTGGAAGGAAGCTCTGTTGATCTCTATCTAACCTCCCACTTGAGCTGAACTATTGCCAGCAAGAGGTCACGTTGCTTAAGCTCTGTCTGGCTCAGTCTTGAAAGCTCCCCAGGACAGAGACTCCACCACATCTTTAGGTACCTGTTACAGTACTGTAGTAACCTCCTTGGGAAAAAGGGTTTTTTTTTCCCTAAATATTCAACCTGAACCTCCAAAATCATACATTTTGATGATGTTCCAGTCCTTTGTTTACCTTCTGCTGTTGCCAAGAGGAGTTTGGCCCCTTCCTTTTGGTTGCTCCCTTTCACATCGGCTGCTGTTAGACTGCCATTGGACATTTTCTTTGCTCTTTAGTCCTCACTGGTCGTGTGCTGCAGGCCCATGAACATCTTGTGTGTTGCTACTGATAGAGAAAAACAGAAAAAATGTTCATCATATAAACCCTTCTGCATAAACTTCTCTTAGATCACTATAGGGCAGTCCTACTGGCCCCAAATTAACTTTTCTGTGTGTCTTTATAAAGCTTTCTGTAAAAAAACATGTAGTGGGTACAATATTCACTGTCTGTGAAATCAGGGTTGCGTGAGGACACAATCTTCTCCTACCATTTTAGGTCTATATGTTTTCCACAGCTTTCAACGAACACAAATTAGCCTTCTGCTATTTGGTCACAAATTACATGATGCCAATATGTGAAAACTCTTTTCCTGCAGAGGGACAGGACCAGTTCTTCCTCTTATTATCCTACTCTTTCCTTTCTTGTCCCGAGAGATGCTCAGAGTTTGAGGAGAAAACAAATAAACATTTTGCAGAGGACTGGAATCAGTTGAATTGCTTTCACATTTTTAGTTATGTACAGATAGAAAAACAGAACAGGAAGACCTTCTTTGGTTGCTTGTGTATGGGAACTGCTCTTATGAAACCTCTGTTTTTGTGGAAAAACTGTTGTAAACCAAAAGGGCTTTTGCTGCGTCCTGTCATTTTGTGGTGTAGAACTGCAGTGTTGTGGCTTCAGCTTGAGTTCTTCTTAGTGAAAATGGTGTTGGAATATATACAGCAATTAGTGGTGATTATATTCTACTATTGTCTTATTGAAAGCCAGTGGTAAATATGTTACTATTTAACTGGCATTCTCTGCACACAGAAAGTCTGCAAGAGAAGAACAAGGCTTTTTTTCTGTCTAACAACTGGTGATAATACCTGAAAACTAACTGTTTTGGTAGTTGTCACCTTCCCTGGAATTGATGCTCATTCTCTTTCTTTGTGTGAAACAGTTCTTTGAATCTAATCAGCATTATTCACAGAGAGGGATTAATACTGCACTCTGTAATATTTCCCCAAGGGAATCTACGTTCAGAAAATGTGATACAATCTCCTGACATTTCAGAGGACTTTGAGTTTATTTGGCCTTAATCTTCTGGTTTTTCTCTGTTGAAGACTCTCCTTTTTTAACTGCCTATAGCTCAATGTGGAATCCCAGGGGCAGAGGTCACATCTCACATATCCTCTCTAGAATCATCTTTGGAAGCAAACTCTGGGATCTACACAGCCTGAAGCGTCTGAATATAAATCCTCAATATAATTCATAGTGTCAGAGAACAAAAAGATAAGTACCTAGGAAAATTTGGGCCTGATAGAGGTGAAGAAGTAGCATGTCTGTCACAGTGTAATAAATCTTCTAGAAATTATTTTCAGTGCAAAGGTTTCTAAGGAAATGTGAAAAAATTCCTCCTAGAATGTGATTTTAGAAATTCCAGCCTATGATAATTACACCGTTCATAAAAAATAACCAATATGTAAGTTAGAGCAAGTGAGTACATAGTTCCAGTACCTGAAAAAATGTAACAATTATTTACTATGTCCCCCCTGCTATTGCCTGTATCCATAACTCTGATTGATAAATAATAAGTAATGTATTAGAGGTGCCTGGAACAATTTGCATAACTTGCAGAGATCTATGGTCATTCCAAAGATGCCACAATAAATCCTTTGGTTTACAAATTCTTTAGTGGCTCTTTAGTCTCCCGCACATATTAGTGAGGTCCTTTGCTTACCCTGAAAGCAAATGTGGCACAAGCAAAAAAAACAGCTCAGCCTAATACTGGTAAACTGAATTGTTTAGGAGTTGTGCAGGGACACAGAGAGCCTTCAGCTTCTACGTAAATCTTTCTCAGTTCTGGTAGTGAATTAGATGTCCCCATAGTTTGGCTGTTCATTTGTCTAAACAACATTGCTGGATTTTCAGCTCACAATTCAACATAGGATTGTCCTGTCTTAAAGTCCACAATGCCTGTAAGTACTAATTAGTTTCTTTGCACCCAAAGGTGACAGTGAAATAAAGATGCCAGCTTCCAGTTCCAGTTCCACGTCATTTATAGCTTGTAACAACAGTGCTTCTGAGTAGTCAAGATGCAAAGAACAATTGGCTGGAAAATCTGCTGCTGAATGTAAAATAAAATCAAAAGCATCAATAGCAGCACTTCTGGTCTTTTCTTCTACTGATGCACCTTCATCCTAATGGAAGTTTTGAGACTAATAGTGGAAAACAGTCTCCCTAATTTCACAAGTGTGAAAGTCCTCCAGAATTTGTGTTTCCCCAGCAATGCACAGACATACAGACACCCAATCTCAGCCTAAAATGCATCTCAGGCTCATAGATTTAGGAAGTTATTTGACTTCCTAAACTTGACTATAGGTTTCCTTTTGAAGAAGAAAATATGAAATTTGTGTCCTGAAACCCCCTTCCCCCAAATTAAAAAGCTTTTAGAAAAAAAATTATTAGACACAGGGTAAGGAACACAACCTGGAATAAAACTGCAAGAAAATCTCTGTTGAGGAGGGCTGGAAGTTTTTATGCAGAATGAGGTTATACATCAGAGAACAAATTTGTTTTATGACTAAGTATATGATAATAAATAACAACTAACAACTTCTGAACCATTAAAACAGTTTTAGCATGAGATTATTCTTATGGTGGTTGCAGATGCAGAATTAGAAAAAAAAAAAAGTTAATACAAAGAGAATTGGAAATGACTGAACAAGATTTCTATTGCTTTGTGTGGTAGATAGTTAAGTACCTGAAGGGATAAGAATTCCCTATCAGTTTCTTGTCTAGTAGCATTGGCAATTATTAACCTGTTTAATTTATTTCCAGAGAAGCTCTGTTTACTCTCAGCTGAAGGGGCTTTGACATACACGAGCAAGGGGTTCCATTAAACTTGCTGAGTCTTGTTGGTGCTGAAGAAATTTGCTGACCCTGTTGGTTGTCCAAGCCCCTGTTATCTGGCTCCTTTTCACTTTATGCAATTATTCCCTAACTCCTTCTTTGGCATCTTGCTAGGTGATTGCTTTGATCCTCTTTCAGCTGCTTGCCTTCCTCTGAGCAGCCCTCTGCTCTCCTGAAGGCTTTCACACATTTACATGCACGTACTAGCAGAAGGACAGGAGAAAATTAATCTCCCCTGGCAATTTCATGATGTATTGTGGAGTATGAATGTTCTGAGCACAACAGGGAAAGAAGGGAAAGCTAAAATAATATCCTGCTGACGAATTTATAGCTTAGATTAAAATAATAGCTTTAGAACCTCAGTAACTGACTCTCTATGGGAATAAAGCTTGAAGCTGGAAGCAAACTTAAATTAGAGCAAACAATAGGGAAATTCCATATAGTGAATGATTGAAGATGTAGAATCTGAAAAGGGAAGAATAGAAAGAGATGCTTTGCTGCACTTCTGGTGAATTCAGTCTTGAAATAGAAGCTTCAGATTGGTTGTTGTCCAGAGAGTTCACATATTTAATATATTTCCCTGTTTTGAAAGAATAAACATAGCAATCCAAGCTCTTCTTTTTACAACAAAGTTAAGACTTATTTCCTAGTCTTTGCATTCTCTATCTCTCCATAAGTGAAATGAGCAGGCTGCACTCCAAAAGAAGTGCTTAAGAAGCTGTAAACCTAAAAGGGTACATATTACCAGCAGAAAGTGCTTGTGAAATCTTTAACCTTCTTTAGAACTATTTTACATGACTCCCTCAGTCAGAATCTGACCTACATTTAATCTTCTCTTTGTTTCACAATGGATTTTCGGGTGTTCCTGATTTTGCCCTCACCTATTTTGGAAAAACATCTCACGGCTTCCTGAGCACATCACTGAATCATCTGTGGAGAAAACTGACAGACAGTAATGTGTGATCAATGCCCACTGAATGCCTCCACTCAGACACATCCCTTAGCTCAGTAAGAAGAACGCAGGAGCACATCCAGGTGGATACTGCTGTGGTTCTCATTGCCCGTCAGAATTACTGTGCAGCTGTGCTTATCCTAAACTGGTTCCGTAAGGCAACATCCAGTCTGCCTAGTGTTACAAACTTAGCTGGGTAAATCAGGAGCTTAGTATTCCTTGATTCCATAGCTCTTGAAGGGGATGAACAGGATTAGAACAGGAGCTTAACTTAGATGTGCTGAATTATCTTCTCAAGGTGTCTAGATATGTCTGCTGAATAATTTTCTGAAAGCCAGCCTCACCATTCAGCGACCTAATTGTACTTTATGGAAACTAAGCATCTACTGTAGGTAGCTCTGTTAAGAGACTTAAGTTACAGATTTTGCCAGCTGCTGCTTTGACATACAAAGGGGCCCTAGTAGTAAAATGCAAAGTTTGTGCTATGTTTGATCTGTCAGGAAGAAAGTTGGTTAAATATGCCGAAGTTAAATAATTGAAAATGTTTTGAAGGTTCTAAATTCAGGTGACTTCATTTAATCTTTTACATCAGCAAATTTCCTTCCCCTAGTTTTTGACATTTACATGCTCAGTATGTTGCTGTAATATATTAAAAATTAGTTGATAATTAGAACGATGTGTTTTAAATGAGAGTAAAATGTTTCCCCAATTACGAGACAGAAAATTAATTGAGAGTAAGAACATATGTTAGAAACATGTAACTCGTGAACCTTTGAGACATCACAGGCAGTGTCCCATGATATTTGCTGACATTTCTGTGTTCCTCTTCTGGCCTGGTCTTTGGCCTGAGATCTCTGGCACTTAAAGCCCAATTGGAGGTTGCTACGATAAGAAGAAATGTTTGACGATATTGCCCTAAGTTTCCAAAAGCTAAGTATAGTATTTTTTAGGTGCCTTCCTCATAAGAGTATTGTGATTTAATTAGTTGTTTACAAGAACTCTGGTAATTTTTGAGAGAAAGGTATTGTGTTTGTGTTCTCCCATGTCATCTCTTGCCCAATCCTTCCTTCTCTCTGAGGTCATTTGAGGGATAAAGGCCTACCCAATAAAGCATCAACATATTAATTGTAGCATTGTTTATACTGTTGAAACCCCACCTCTTTCCCACTTCCTGCTTCTGAAACTTGTATTTTCCAGGAACACAGAGTCTTTCTTAGCCAAAATAGAAGCAGAGGCGACAAGCTGCCTTCACTAACACTGAATCTTACAACTTTTGCTCAGAGTGCCTCTTTATTTAGTTCCTGTTTGTTCATTCCTAGATGCAATCTTCTCATCAAATCATCTTGTCATTAGTTACTAATGAAACTGACACATGAGTAAGCTACAGAAGGAATACTGCCCTAACTAGGAGCGTGAAGGACACATAAAAATATCTCATAATGTCTCCCTGATTTGTTGAGGATGGTTCCTTTTATCCTGAATGTTTTTATTTCTCTTTGGCTCTTCAAGTGTTTCCTAGTTTAGTTTCTAATGACTTAGATAATGGAGTGTTTTTGGTGACAGGAAGTGCTTATTTTGTGGAATGATAAACATGATGTTCAGTTATGCTTCTATTACTTGTAGCCCATGTCCATTAATTTGCACTTACACAAATGATTTCTACTTATCTGTGTAATTCTGATATTTTTTGTTTTGCTTTATTCCCCAAGTTTTCTCAAGTGTCTACAGTGTCTTTCCACTATAAAGGAGAGTAGAAATATCATATTTCAAGTGGATTAAATCCAGAGATAATGGCATATAATTTTTTTTTATTCAAGATCCTGTTGTTCATAAAAGAATAATTTAAAGCAAGAAATGGATATTCCTGTAAGCCACAGAGTTTATGTTGCCTGTTTTCCTATTGTTTTATTGTTAAACTGTCCTGTACCTAAGATGCATGAGTTGTAAGAAAACATTTTTTGCAATGGGCCATTTATATTCTCTGTGTCTCTGGTGTGGATTTTGTTGTGCCTTATAATAGTTATAATCACCAGTAATGTATTCTCACATCAGTGTTACCACTTAATGCAAAGCACCTATTGCTCCATGGAGTATTTATCCCCAAAATCTTGTAACTAAATAATACCAGAATACATGGAACACTACCAGGAGGAAGCATTTACTGCATCTGCAGGTAGATGGTTTGAGTAATGTATTTGTCCCACAGGTGTCTGGGGGCTGTGTGCTTAAGACAGCTGTTGGCAGTTGTTAGATTGTAGTAAAGGGACAGACAGAGGCTGGTAGAAAAACCAGGGCTGGTGTTATCCTAGCTCATAACAGCTTGAATTCGTCATTTTCTACTGTAATGCTTAGACTTATTCCCCATCACACATTACAGCTTGACCTGAGCCACACTAGATAATTAAGATCAAATTAAACATCTGTACTAGAAAACAGCAGGGGTGAGATAAAGGCACAAAATTTTAATTTGAACAAAGATCTAAAACTGAACTTTTCCTGTTGGGAGACAGGAATCTCTTTTTTATTTCATACTGAAAACTCTTGAGACATAAATTTTTTCATTTGGTTTGAGTGTCTTTCCTCCCCTTTAATCTTTATCTCCTGAATGTAGGATACCTATAATCCTTTATTTATAATGTGGGATACTTATAATCCTTTATTTGTACAAAATCAAAAAATTGAAAAGCCCACCCAAAACCACTTTTTAATTTATGAATTAAAAGACTAAACTGAAAATATTAAAGGATAACAGAAATATTTACCCCAGTTTTGTTGATTTTGTTCTTTTTTTTTTTTTTTATTTTTGTGTGGCCAACTCATGACTTTGAACATCAGCAGACCTTCTTTGGATGCTGAACAAACATTGCAGGTAACTCTCTTCAGGTGCTTATGCAAATTGATAGGAACATCACCTGAGCCTTCTCTTCTCCAGGCAAAATAATCACAGTTCTTTCAGCCTTTCCTCATCTGAGAGATGTTCTGTTCTCATAATCACCTCTGTGGCTTTTTTCTGAGCTCTTTCCAGTAGCTCTACATGTGTTTTGTACTGAACATCCTAAGACCTGGATGCACGACTCTAGGTATGGCCTCACCAGAGCTGAGTAGAGGGCAGGGATCACCTCCCTTGACCTGTTATTTGCTTCCAAAGACCTTGCTGTAGTGAAGTTTGGTGGCTGTACTTATAAATTCTTCATCAAGCCCAAAGGATATACTCAAATATCCCAGATCCTCGTGGAAGACTCAAGGACATGCTTCAGCTATAAGTGAACCACTCTGGAACCTGTTTGAGCACGTGCTCTTTCCCAGGGCATGGACACATTTCATTTCTTAAAAATTTCCTCAGTTCTCTCAGCACTAGAGAAAAAAAAATAGTATAGCTAAGCTGCCAAATTTTTCTCTGTATATGGAAGAACGACATTTCAGAGCTCAGTCTCTTAATTATGGGAAGTGTTGCCAGAACACAGATGGAGTTCTTGTTTGCCCTTTTCCATCTACTATGGTAGCAATTCAGATGATGACCTTTTCTTAATTTATTGTGCTGTGTGAAGAAGCAACTGGCTTTTTCTGGCTCCTGAGATAGCTGTCTACTTGCAGGACAGCTTCAGTGACCCATCAGTCCCTATTTCTGTGCCTCTTAATGTGGGCAATAAAAACAAGAAATATTTTGGTTGTTTCCCTGTCTTTCCCTCTGCTGCCACCATATGGCTCAGCGTCAGTAAGCCAAAAGATTATGAACTTCACTGTGGTTTTGTAATTGCACTGCTCTGCTTTTTCCTGTTCTTTTTCTGTGCATTCAAAGAATACCTCAGATGGTAGATGTGCATTGCTGATTTTTCAGTGAAAATGTTCCAGATAAAAACTGTCTCGAGCAAAGGTCATGCTCTCTCTGGAGAGAGGCACCATGTGTTTGACTTTGTTCCTTATCAGCCACTTTTTCTTGACTACAGGATCTGGGAATCCCCACTCCTCCAGGCTGCCAAAGAGAACAACCTTGCTGCCATTAGGAAACTTCTCACTGACGGAACATGTGATATCTATCAGAGAGGTAACTGGGATTACTTGAGAAAAATGATTTTCTGTGGAAGGCAAGAGCTTCCTACACTGAGTAGCTTGTTAGTTTGCTAAAACATTTGCATCAGCAGACTCAGATGATTTAACTCTATGTC
Organism: Vireo altiloquus; assembly: GCA_013396875.1. Lineage (NCBI taxonomy): Eukaryota > Metazoa > Chordata > Aves > Passeriformes > Vireonidae > Vireo > Vireo altiloquus. The sequence goes on along the minus strand of VZRF01002856.1, from coordinate 135,908 downwards.
AGCAGCTTTGCAAAAAAGTGAGTTTTCTGACTTGGTTATGCTCATTCACTTCATGCCTGAGGTTAGCCAACACTTACAAACACCTGAAGTTTCTGCTCAGTTTTCGGATTTTGTTGAAGCGAGGGACAGAGACTGTGCAGTTATGTGGCTGTACAAGGCAGTACTGAAGGGAGGACATTGCACTCCTGCAATTCCCCACATCAATAAATCTATTTCTGCTTTTGTCCCGCACAGTTGAATGTCTTGACAATTTACATGCTTCTACTATTTCTAGGTGCAGTGGGAGAGACTGCCCTTCATGTGGCTGCTATGTATGATAACCTGGAGGCAGCTGTGGCTCTGCTGGACGCAGCTCCTGAGCTTATCAACGAGAGGATGACATCAGAACTTTATGAAGGTAGTATCACTGGAAATGAGGATGGGCAGGATTCTCTGCAGAGGGGGTGGGAGAGGAAGTACTACCTCTACATTTGGGAAGTTGGCTTATGCTGTTCCTGGTTCAATATGTTGCTAAATTGTTGCACAGCAAAACCAACATACAGATGGCTTCTGACCTTTCTTGGAAGGTGGAATTATATTAAACATGAGTGCACACTTGGGCAAACATGCAAAGGCCTTGACCAGGGAATTGAAAGGGATTGGAAAGGGACTGCAAGGATATGTACAGTTTGCTTTCTGACATACTCCTTTGTAGAAAAAGGGCTATCTGCCTGATCTCCCCTGAAAGGACAAAAGGTAGTTATTTGGTTGAGAAAATGAGGAATGTGGCCACTGCTTTTCAGGCTAGACTCTTATCCAGGTTTTTAAATCATGGTTCTGGTTGAATACACAGAAATTCCAGTCTGAATCTGAAAACCACTAAAATAATAATGATGGGGTTTTCAAAATTCTAAAGCTTAGTTTGAAGGATTAGAGGAAGTCTTAGGGAGTTTTGTCTTGACCTTATCTTCGTTTCTTATGAAGGAAAGCATAGTCAATCTCACAACTTTCCATTTGCTTCCCAGTAGAGTGTGGCATGTCTTGATTTTTCCTGGAAAAAAAATCTAGAAAGTGCACTCTGTTGGGTTTTTTTGGTAATTTGTAAAGTCAAATTTAATAAATTCTTGAAAAGATTTAAGTAGAATGGAACCTCTGGACAATCTCCAGGACAACCCTTCTCACACAACAGGGATTAGTTCGAGGCTAACTCCGTTAACTTCTGCCCATTTACCATGACTTATGTGCACTGGAGGCTGCTGATCAGCCTGAAGGTGCTTCCCAGGAAGACAAGGTTTTGTTTCTGTGTCTTGCAGGGCAGACAGCTCTCCACATTGCAGCAGCCAACCAGAACATCACCTTGGTGAAGGCTTTGCTTAAAAGAGGAGCCAATGCCGGCACAGCAAGGGCCACTGGGCACTTCTTCAGGCGCAGCTCCCAGAACCTTTTCTATTTTGGTACAGCCTTAACTTCTCCCCTTGCTGCTCTGGGAGGGAACCAGCAGAGTGGTGAGGGGGAGTGGGGAAGGCTTACTCTAGTCTCCATCTAAAGTGGATGAACAGGGGCTCCTAAGTGTGGTCAGGCACACACCTTTTAGCAGACAGTAAGTCTTCCTCTGAGTATGTAAATGTTACATAAATATAAATAATATGCATTTTATAGATTTGCATGCATGCAAATACGTGCATATATTGTATATATTGTATAAAAATTGTATATATTGTATAAAAATTGTAATTTAGTGTCTTCCTATCAGCAAATTACTTGTCAACCTTCTTCTGGAGGTAAACCCCTGAAGAGAACATTTCTTGCTATTAGTGTTGTGTGGGACAGGTCTTTTTAACCTGAGTACTATGAGAAGAGAGGCAGGAAATTTACAAGTTACCTATAAGTGACTCTTCCTTTCATATCCTATGGCTTCACAGCATGGATAACTTTCTCTCAGCATGCTTCAACCTCTCCTACCTGCTGGGTTCTTACCGTTGTTTCTCCCCATTCCTTTCATTTCAGGAGAGCATGTTTTATCATTTGCTGCCTGTGTGGGAAATGAGGAAATTGTGCAGCTGCTTATTGAAAATGGAGCTGACATCAGAGCTCAAGATTCTTTGGGTATGTGCTGTGGGCTTCAGTGAATTGCATAGAGTGGATCTGGACATTTTAATTCAGACTGTCATCTGTACATGTAAATATTTTCTCACTAGAAACAGCTGTGGGATGAGGAATGTGAGGAAAATTAAAGCCATCAGTCAATTCTCAATCTTTGCACAGGGCTGGGCTATTCCAGATACTTTATCCAGTCTACTTCCTTCATAGGTAACACTGTTCTTCACATCCTGGCTCTCCAGCCTAACAAGACATTTGCCTGCCACATGTACAGCCTGATACTTTCCTATGACAGGAACAAAGAGGGACCAGGGTCACTTGAGCTGATTCCTAACAATGAGGGGCTCACTCCGTTCAAACTGGCAGGAGTTGAGGGCAACACTGTGGTGAGTTTGTGTGATACTGGTACCTCCATACAAAAGAGAAATGGAGACCTTGAAATAACATCATTCAGAGCAAGGGAGTTTGTGCATGTTCTTAGTGGGTAGAAGAGATGTAACAAGATTTTTTTTTTCCAGAAGACTTAAGTAGGTCCCAAAAACCCTTTATAAGAAATCCTAATGAAAGAAATGAGTGCTTAAAGAATAGATATTTCCCCCCGATTTTTGAAGCATTTGAGTTAAACAGGCATTAACAGACAGATTTAGCCAAAGCAATTTTTTGAAAGGCTCACTGAAATTATTGTCTTGGTTGTCTAGATTTCGTTACTCTAAATGTGACACATGGGAAACCTCTGCAGGTATCCACAGGCATTTATTAATAGACAAAACCTTAGCTTTTAATGTAAGACCTCATCCTTCCACTCAATGAAAAGCCACTGTGGTTAGTGTTTCTTCTGATTTGAAGAAGATTCACAAGGGACAGGATCATTTCTCTTGTCACACCTCTTTTGTGATAACTTGTAGAAGAGTATTGAAACACTTTTTCTAATCAACATGTAATTCCATCTGAAGTCTATTGTCAGGAAGTATAACTGTGTCAAGTAACTCCAGCAGTGTAACTAGAATTTAGAGTAAAAATTGCTCATTCTTTACGTCAAACATGAGCTAATAATCAAAGAGGAATCAGAAAAATTTCTTCCACTTCTTAACCTGCTGTAATTGTTCCTGAGAGATATGGGAACCACAATAGCTACAAAGATCAAGGAAAATATATCATAATTAAGGGTTTTTAACATCTTTATTAGTTCTCCTTGGAAATACATGATATACTGGAAAGATTCTGATGTCCTTGTCCCCCTTCTTTTCTCCTCAGATGTTCCAATACCTTATGCAGAAGCGGAAGCAGAATCTCTGGTCTTTTGGCCCCTTGACCACTGTGCTGTATGATATCACAGAGATTGACTCCTGGGCTGAAGATCAGTCCTTCCTTGAGCTCATTGTATCCACCAAGAAGAGAGAGGTACAGTGGGCACTGCATGCTTTCTGTGTGCATGGTGATTTTAAAAGGAGAGGAATGATGAGTCTGAAGGTTCAAGCTCTCTGATATAATCTCCATAGAGTAAGGACTTTGTACCATGAGCTGCAGAGAATACACGGAGCGTAGGGGTTTATCAATCATCTGGTTACATCTGATGTTTTATATACAGTTTTCTCTGAGGTGTGAAAATTGAAAGTTATTGAAAGAACCAAGTATGTACAAACCACAGAAAAGGGTTTTCTCTCATGAGGTTCAAAGATACACTAAGAACTCGTAGAGTAGCTCTAGCAAGTATCTTCTTGTAGCTGTGATACTGATTGCCTCTCTCAATGTCCCTGCGAGAGAGGAGTACATTCAGAAATCCTAAACTGGAGTGCATTTTAGAGCTACTTGTTGTTATTATTCCCTTCATTTAATGAGAGGTTGTGACTCAAAACAAAGTGGGCAAATTACCTCTGCTGTAGGCTTATAAAGGGATTAATAAGACAAAAATAGCGGAGTGTAATGGCAAGCTTTGACAGATCTCCATAAGACTTTCAAGGTACACAACCCTATCAGTGGTAATGACCTTAAATAATCCTAACAGGACAGGAAGTGAATCAGAAGACACTTCAATTAGCACAGTTCTGCCCATCCTGTATTATTTCCATCTATCAGAATTTTAGTCAAACCTTTCTGACAAAAGTTTGAGAGCTTTGTATTGGAGCTGCTATGTCTATGGAGCTCTCAATTGCTCTTACGTGAGATCCTCTAAATTTCTATGAGTAGTGATACATATGGAAATCCAGGGAAAAGCAGTCCATGTCAAAAAATTGAACCAGCTTAAAAGTTGTCCACTTTAGAAGACTAAACCATGATCCTAAAAAGAAAGCAGAATATTGTGCCTCCCTCTTATCCCAAAATATTAATATAGTACACGCAGATCCAAGAATCCTAATTTCAAAAGATAAGATGTGCCCAAATATCAAGCAATATAATGATTTATTTTCCAGAATGCTCTTACATATGTGCAGTTGCAATTTTTTAATGCATAACTAGTAATTTGTTTTTGCTTTTGATATGTTTGGCCCAAAATGTTTGCTGTCTCCTCTAGAAGAATGCCGTGTGTGACCTCATCCCATCATCCACTCCCTGTTCAATATTGGACTAGAGGAGCATCTTTAGCCCCCATTTAGAAGCGGGTTGCTCTTTTATTAAGGGGAATGCACACACACAGAGGTATTAAGATATATTTTATGATCTTGAAGTGGATGAAAAAGTAAAAAAAAAATAGAAGGGAACTAAGCTATAGGAAGATTATAGTAAGCTTCAAACTTGGATCATGCCTTTGAAAATGAAATTTACTCTTCTATGCAAAGAATTCTGGAATACTGACTCCTACAGAAACCAGAACACCTATAGGTGGATTCTCTCTCATGCAGTTTTGATCCTTTAGGATATTTCTTAGGCCACTCAAGAGTTTTGTAAGAGTAATGACCACTTATGGAATCACTCCTTGCACTTTGTTCACTCAGCAATTTTTGGGTGACTTAGAGGAAACAGGACATTGTAGCAATAGAAGAAAAATGTCAAGAGTACAATAAGTTTTACTTTAAAGTAACCCAGTCACAACAATTTGAATTACTTTTCCTTCTTGCTTTTTGCAATAGTCCCCTAAACACACAATAGAAAGTAAGTCTAGAAATATTTAATAAATTGTGTGGCTCAAATTCATAAGTAAGTTCTAAAGTATATCTGTCTCTTCTACTTATGCTCTATCAGTCTTCTAGTATAAGCTGAAGGCTTGATACAGATGATTCAGTTAATTATCACCCAGATAATAAGGCAGAAACTAAAAAGGTAGTATTTTTACATTAGCCATAGGGCATTAGACAAGTACAAGTATCTTTTAGAAAAATGTTTCAGTTTTCTTATTTTAAAACATCTGATACAAAAACTTGAGTTGTTGTACTAACAGGAATATTCTGTTGTCCTCAGTTCTATATTCCTACACAGAGGAAAAATTTATTCCAGTGTCTAACATGCTTTTCTTGTACTTCCCACTGGTACTCAAAAGCTGTTTTCTGCAGGATATATTTCTTTTTACCCAAAGCTCTTTATTGTCAAAGTGAGCAAATCCAATGCCCACCAGAGCATTTCACTTTTGCAAAGTAAATTCAATTTTGTAATGCTGAATAGGGTAGATGAGAATAGTTTGTTAACTCTCTCTCTCAGGAAAATTTGTGAATGATGCTTATAAAAAAATGTACTTTCGGCAATTAATTCCTTCTTTCTCTCTTTCTCAGGCACGCCAGATCTTGGACCTAACACCTGTGAAGGAGCTGGTGAGCCTGAAGTGGAACATGTATGGTCGTCCCTATTTCTGTTTCCTGGCCTTATTCTACATCCTCTACATGGTCTGCTTCACCATGTGCTGTGTCTACCGACCTCTGAAACCCCGAACGGGCAACAGAACCAGCAGCAGGGACAACACAGTCTATGTCCAGAAAATGCTTCAGGTACTGGGACTATGGGAGTCAGAGCCCCCATTGGGCAATTTCCATCTAACCTACTCAGCTGAAAAGCCCAAGCCTTCCCTGGTCCCCAGCTATTGCAGCTTTCCTCCTCCCCTCTTTTGGCTAGGGAGGAAAAGGAGGTGTGCTCTGTTCTCCATTACTGGGGCTCGGCTGGTTCCTCTGGTGTTTCCAGGTCTACTCATGTTAATTGTAGTAACAATAGGCTTTCTTCTCCCCCATCCTCTTTTTAAATTAACTTTCTTTAAAATCTAATTGTATCTTCCATTAACTTTTTTTTTCAGGAATCGTATGTGGCATATGAGGATGAGCTGAGGCTGGTGGGGGAGCTGATCACAGTCATTGGAGCTGTAGTAATTTTGGTCCTTGAGGTAAGAGAAACAGTGAGCTATACAGTTTCAAGTTTCCCCGAGGCAGATTTTACCTACTAGACAAACATGGATTTGTGCTCACTCCTTGGTAGGGCTTATTTTCTTAATCTGAGTGCTTTGCCACAGGTCTATGGCAATAGACACTGCCAACAGTATCTATTAGATGACACAGAGACTGTGACAATGTCCTAGGAAGACTCCAGGTGTGGAAGAAGCAATTAGAAGGATGGGTCGCACTCTCATACACCCTCTGCAGGATAATCCACAGTTCCTGTTAGCACCATCCATGGTCCAGCTGATTCCCAGATGTTGCTTCACCCAGTACCCATAAATATGAGAAAAATAAAAGCATGATGACAGGAAGAACTGAACATAAAACAGGTCTTGTAAACAGCTTTCTGCCTTTATGGGGTGCATCAGGCACAGTATCACCAGCTGGTCAAAGGAGGTGATTGTCCCCTCTGTGCTCTGCTGATTAACCCCTCTGGTGTTACCTCAGCTTGAGTGCAGTGTGCACTTTCAATTCTGTGATATGTTCCAGAAGCACAAGTCCTTCTTCCTGTGCTTAGTCAGGACTCTGGGGCTAAGGCTGCAACTAGCACAGTGTGAATTATAACAAACTCCTTTGATTCCTCAAGGTGTTTTTTGTCTTTGTTACTGAGGCAACTCTCTGTGACATGTCTCTCAATCTGCCCAAGCATTCTTACATTTTCCAGCAATCTCTGTCTCATCCCAAGAAGGGCCCACCTGGCTCAAGCAGGTTAAAGTAACACAGAAATTGATCCATCAAAGGAGACGTGGCAGACCCTAAGAACCTGTGAATATTGGTGGTTACCACAACATTTAGTAATATGATGGAAATTGTCTGAGTCACTAAGTTAACACGATGTCTCTCTTAGATTCCAGATATCCTTAGAGTTGGAGCAGCGAAATACTTTGGACAAACAATCCTAGGAGGGCCTTTCCACATAATTGTGTAAGTATAGAACATATTAAGCCTAAACAATATATTGTCTCTCATTTTCCCCACTGCTCTCTTTTGCCGGATGAATTGCTTTCTGCATGTTTTTAAAGTATTCCTTCCCTGGATTTATTTCTCATAATGGCTTGACTGATATTCCCTTTACTGAACTTTTTTTCGCTGTCACTTCTTCTTTGCAGCATCACATATGCCTGCATGATTCTGGTAACCATGGTGATGCGTCTCACCAGCACAACTGGGGAGGTGGTGCCCATGTCCTTCGCCCTGGTGTTGGGATGGTGCAACGTCATGTACTTCGCACGAGGCTTCCAGATGCTCGGACCTTTCACCATCATGATCCAGAAGGTGTGAGACACAAACAGATATGGGCTATCCTGACACCTCTTTGCAGTTAGGGAGAACTGTAAGAATATTTTTTTCTCCCTCAGGACTATTTGCTTAACTTTACATTAATGTCAAATGGACAAGTTCTTGTCTTCATAGAGCTTTTTAGAAATTTCACATTCTCTCTTCAGTGCAAAAGATTCCTTTAGTCCACTCACGGTCTTAAAATCTGGAAAAAGGTTTATATAGGGTTGCACTGTGACTTGGTGGAACAGTTGGGCCTTATGGTGGCTCTGTCTTTGCTCCACAGATGATATTTGGAGATCTTATGCGCTTTTGCTGGCTCATGGCTGTGGTGATATTGGGCTTTGCATCAGGTGAGTCTACAAAGAGAAAATAATAATATGTTCCCCCTGCCAGCTGCTTTGGTATGAATTAAGAGTGTGGGTTTTGATTTAATCTCTGATTGCTCTCTGAATATCTGGAAAAGCTGGTGATGATGTATAGTTTCTATTTCTCTAAGCATGGTCACTTTTGCAGTACTGATTTCTCTTCTGAGTTTGATTTTCAATTCTTGCTCTTTCCAGGGTAGTAGAAATCAGGATAATTTGGATAATTCCATATATTTTAAAGTAAAGGTTTTAAAGCATACTGCATTTATGATATTTGTAGAAAATGAGATTAACACACATAGATTTATCATATCCTTGAAGATTAAAAGATCACTGCTTTGAGAAATAAATAAAAAATCAAAGTAATTTGGGGTCATTTTATCATGAAGACCAGTGATTCTAATCAGGGATTTGTCCTTACATGGAAACACATGCAGGTCCTTCCCAGACTAATTTTTCTTGTCATAATGTCTTATAGGATTCTGTTATTCCTCCTGGGATGCGACTCCTGTTGTTAAACTCTCTCTTTTTTTTCCCAATTGCTCTCCTCCAGCTTTTTACATCATCTTCCAGACAGAGAACCCTGAAAACCTTGGACAGTTCTACAACTATCCCATGTCCTTGTTCACCACTTTTGAGCTGTTCCTCACTATCATTGATGGCCCCGCAAACTACGATGTGGACCTGCCCTTTATGTACAGCGTGGTGTACTTTGCTTTTGCCATCATTGCCACCCTCCTTATGCTCAACTTGTTAATTGCCATGATGGGTGACACCCACTGGAGAGTGGCCCACGAGCAGGATGAGCTCTGGAGAGCCCAGGTAATCTAGTTAAGGTGGGCATTCCTACCTTATTTCAAATAGCAGCTAGAAGCCCATCAGTCTTTCTTGTCCAGCCTGTGTCTCCCTAGATGTTTGTTCCCTACATGGGAGATCTCTTGTTAAATAGAATTAAAGTTGCATCAGGTTTTTTTTGCAAATCACAATTCTGTATAATTGAGAGTTAAATTGGAATTATGGGGATTGACTGGTGGGGGTGGATAGAACACTGGGTAATGATTATAGGAAGGCCAGAAATGTCTTTAGATCCATTGAAAGAAGTTGACCTGCCTGTCTTGGTCAAAAGGCAAAAAAATTCAACCAGTTCTACAGCTAATCAACAGGAAATCCATCTCCTGTATTTTTTGTGAGAAAGCAGTCAGAAAAATGGTTAAATGTAGTCATGTGGCCACCGTGGTAAGTTCTGATGATAATTTAAATGGATATAGATACTCTTCTCTTCTCTAGCTTGCAATTAATTACCCTACTCATTGCCATGAGGCATAAAAGGAAAGAAATTGAACAGTGCTTTAAGACCACCATTAATTTTTCAAAACGTGTCACAGTTAGACCTAAATTAGTGACTGCCCTATTGTGGCCTTTCCCTGGTCTTAAAATTAAAGCCAAAACACTGTTTATGGAGAAAAGGGGTTTTTACCTCAGTATTTATTCAAGGATCTTTGGGTGCAGCACTTCGCCCAGGTGGAATGTCCCGAAATGCACACACTGAGGTGCACACACACAATACATTGTGTACACAATTATAGGCCTTGCAAATTAGCACATCTATCAAAGATTCCCCAATGAGAGGCTCGAGTGAACCCCTCGTTCCGAGGAACCTTTTCCTTGGATGGGCCTGTCTTAGTTTACAGAATGTGTTCTGGAGAGGATCTTGGTGTCTGGGGCTTTCTGACCCTTAGCTTCGAGGCTTCCAGGATGTTTTGATCTTCTGGTTTAATGGCACAGTGGATCTCAGCTAAGTTATTAGGCTTGGAAAATTACAAGTACATAGGCTAAAAGCACTAAGAATACATAAAAACTATATAAAAGGGTATACAAGAGAGGTATAAAAGAAAAGACCAAGAAATCATCCTCGCATCACTATAAGAAATGGAGCACAGACTCTATAAATGTTTTTTGTGACATAAGGAGCCGTAATGAAGTACAGTATGGGTTGGTGCTCATGAAACTAGTATTTTTGAAAGAGAGTCTGACTTTTTTTTCTAATTTATTTGAGTTTTTTTCTTTTTTCTCATACCAAAGGTTGTTGCTACTACTGTCATGTTGGAGCGGAAACTGCCGCGGTGCCTCTGGCCTCGCTCGGGAATCTGTGGGCGGGAATTCGGGCTGGGGGACCGATGGTACCTCAGGTGAGTTCTCTTGCAGTGTTACATGGAAGGATCCAACAAGAAAAACCCAGTGTATGGAGGTATACAAAGGGCCTTTCCAGCGGTCTTGGGAGTGTTTTGAAGTGCTGTCCTTACAGAATACAGACCCCAATCTCTTTTCTGTCTGTGACTGATAGATAGACAAGCACTGTCCCCCTCAGAAAGCTCTGCTCCGCATTTCCTTGTGAAATCAGCTGGTGCCTTCTCATCCAGTAGTCACATTGGACAGACCTCAGAAACTACAAGGGTTATAAGACATGAATTTTTCTTTCAAACTTCTTATAATGAGTATCATGGAACTTCACTGCTGTGCTTGGTTGGCTGTTGCTGTCCCTTAGACACATGAAACAGCAGAGGCAGAATCAATCTATCAAGCATTCAGCAGCATTGACCTGCGCTTTGAATGACTCAAATCAGAACAGGAATAATAAAGTCAAAATTCCTTTCTCGAGTGAACCTAGTAAATACGTTCTACTTTGCAACGACTGCATCAGGTGGCAAGGCACAGGTCTGGGATTTCAGTTTAGGCACTGAACTAAAAAACTGTCTGTAGTCTAGATAACACTAAATGCCTCATTATTTCTAATTTTATTCAATATTTATGCCAGGTGAGAAAAGATTTAACTTTTGGGCATTTGCCTTTACTAACTGTGCCCTCTTTTGCTGATAAAACCAGAAGGGGGAGTGATGGCTGTATGAATCATAGAATATCCTGAGTTAGAAGGGAACCACAAGGATCAATAAAGTCAAACCCCTGGACCTGCCCAGGACTATCTGCAGGTTTTGCAGACAATTAAGCCTTGTGAATTTTCAGATTTACTGGGCAGGACAAGCAGACCTAGAGTGGTGCCAATATGTAGCACTTCCAGTCCAAGGCATGGAATATAACAATATATTGCAAGAGCAGTGTCCCAGAAATTCACTGGGAATAATTGGGAATGTCTATTCTTCACTGGATGCTGTGAGAAAAGAATGTTGCTGTGATTTAGTTCCGTCAAATCCCATGGATGTTCATCATATATGTGTGGCACAATAATTCAGAAGACAATCTATAAGTATGTAAAGAAGTATTGGTGGAAGTGGAGCAGTTAAATAAAAGTTTAGCCAGAGATGAGTGACATCCTGAGGCTAGCAGCCATAGAGTATCAGAGGAGGAAATTCAAGAACAGATAAAATAAATGAATAAATGCATATGTACAAGGTCTGCAAATTGCTTACAGCTGGCAAAATGCAAAGGGCAAATCACAACTGGGAAATGAGTTAAAGGACGAGAAACCATGCGCAGACATTGGTACTGAAGTCAATGATGGGGATGAAGGTAAAGGAGATAACTGCTGGTAGCCCCTCGCATCCTGCCTATAATCAGTTACCTGTGCAGATTTTTCTGGAATGTCTGCATCAGTAGGCCTGGTTTTGGGATGGGTTTTGTTGATGAGCTGATACTTTCCTACTTCATTCAGTTTATATTTTTTAATCCTCTTTCAGAATTGAAGACAGGGTTGATCCCAACAAACACAAGATGATGCGGTACACAGAGGCATTTAAGGCTCAGGATAGGGATAACTATGACAAAGGTTCAGAAAAGCTAGAAACCAGTGGGGACACCCTGTGCAAGAAGGATCTGTCTGCTCTGTCACTGTCACGGAGCACATCCAGAACTAGTTCTCACCGTGGCTGGGAGATCCTGAGGCGCAACACCTTCCGCCAGCTTTGTGGAGAGGTCGGTCCTGCCGTGGATGAGGAGGTCTATGATGTCTAAGAAGCCTCTATTTTCACACCACAAGATGGATCCCTTTTGCCATGACAGTTGTGTTTTACAGCTGTTCATACACTCCCCATCATGCCACACACATTCATCAGCCTTGAAGAGCTCTGCTGGTGAAGATTTTGTGAGCAGTTCATGGCATCTGTGCTATGATAAAAGAATGCAATTTTTTCTCTTCTACTTAAAGTGTCTCTGCAATTGCACTGATAGTTGCACCGAGCTGGTGGGCTTGTTGAGCTGTGTAATGCAAATGATCAGAAGAAGCCTGCAATGGGATTTCATCCATTTATGAAGAAGTGATCAGTAAGCCCTCTTCCAGACTGTTACAGAGAGTACAATCTTTCCCCCCGGTTACACAAAATTGCAATGCTCTCATAGCAAAGAATGACTGAAGTTCTGATTTATGATTTGGTACAGAACAGAAAAAAAACCCCAAACCCTCCATAACCCCACAAACCCTGTAACTGATCTCAGGAATGAAGGTAGTTGTTGACACTGTGATGATTAAAAAGGACTGTAACTAATCATCTGGCATTCAGAACCTGACAGATTTTGCCTTCTGAAGAAAGGTAGTCTCCAGTAACTGCAGTTTCAACGTTTCTGGTTTAGCAGGACTGTTTTGGTTTTGGTTTGGTTTGCTTGTTTGGATTTTTTATTGGTGATGGATGTTTTTGTTTGTTTGTTTTAATTTTTTGTCACATGAATGCACTTTAAGATTTTGAAAATAAGTGATTGCTATTCCTGGGAAGATTCTGAAGTGGGAACTTCTTTTCCGATTGAGAGAGTGTATGAGCTGGTTAGGTGACTTTCAGCAGTGTGAAATTTCAGCAGAGATATTTATCTCCAAAGTAAGCTAAAGCTGGTCTTTTGTTTTCTGTGGAAGAATAGATTTCCGAACCATAGTTCCCTGACTTATAACTGAACCATCAAGGTTGAGTAGTGAGCTCCTATATAACATGGAAAGAAATGGTGAGGAGATGTTGGATAGAAGAATAAGAGCTATTGCAGAGACAGTTCAAAAACTGGTGCTCTCTCTCTGTCTCTCTCTCTGTCTCTCTCTGAAAGTCTAAAACTATCCAATGAACTACTGAGGCATCCACACAGACCCCTTCCAGGCATGGCACTGTGCCAGTCTGTCAGATTATCATCTGCCTCAGGCCACTTTAAGAAAAATGAAGGAATGTTCAGAGAAATGGACAGTCATTTCATGTTTTTTTTGTATCCTCAGGAGTGTGGAGTTTCATTCCAGTAGCAGAAGTTAAGCAGAAAGCAATCCACGGTCTTAACATTTCCTTTCAACGGGACTAGTAACAGCAACTTTGTTCTTTAAGAAATTAAAGACTATTATCTAGTGCTAGACTTCGAGCCAAATCACCCTGTGATAATCAAAGCAGGCAATGAAAAAGCTGAATCCAGTGGATTTCTGATTGTATTGAAATATCACTGCAAACCTCTCCTACATCTTCTCACTTGCAGGTGCTGTAATGAGTATCATGATCCTTGCAATCGTGTGTATTTATTTAAATGGCCACTTTCTCTTACTTGAATGTGTATTTTTTTTTTGTGCTCCAGTGGAAGACAGAAGGCTGTCACTGGAATTCAACTGTATGCTTTTGAGTTGACTCATGTTATTGAATTGAAGGTGTTGCCTTGTCTCAGTCAGTGAAGTGCTGTCAGTCCTTCCCAAAGCATTTGGCCTTTATACTGGTGATCTTTGGAAAGGGGAGCAATGTGGTATGCTAACCAGAACTGTGAAATGTTGCTCTGATTGTAGATTAATTTTATTTCATAGTGAATAGGAAATAGGAAGAAGGGGAAAACTGATGATTTCCCCATCCTATCCCTGTCCCCAAATATTGTAGAATTTTTACTAGTTTGAAAACCACTGAAATACAATTACAATGGGACCATGTACTGTTATTTCTACAACAGAACTCCCTCTTATCACAAAATAATAATAATAATAGTAGTAGTAATAATAATAAAGGTAGTTTGAAGTACAAGCTGTGCAAGACCTGGTTCTGATTTTGCCTTCTTCTTCATTGCTATAAACTTTGAGAAATTTGACCTTAGAAATTAAAGCAACACTTTGACATTGCAGGAGGGAGCACATAACTCCGTTACCAGTGCCAGGCCTTTTTTTTTATTTTAGTATCCTCTCTCCATAGAAAGAAAAGAGGAAAGCCAGGAGCAGATTTTTTTAAGGTAGTGCCTTCTTTCGTAAAACTGCATCCTGTGATAGTTAGCTTTGAAACTCCCTGCACAGAACCTCTGCATATAACAGGATCAGAACTGTGTGATTGATTTTCTGTCTTTGGAGTTGCCTAATGTAAATAGGATAGACAATCATAGAATCATAGAAGAAAGGGACATTTAAAGATCATGTAGCCCAGAGACTGAGCAGGCACATCTTCAACCGATCAGGTTGCTCAAAGCCCTGTCCAACCAGATCTTGAATGTTTCCAGAAATGGTGCATCCATCACCTCTCTGGGAAACCTGTTCCAGTATTTCACCATCTTCATTGTAACAAAAAATTTATTGGCTCCTATTGGAATTTGACTTCCAGTTTCCTAAAATGACTTACATGTTTTTAAAAAAAATCCTGGAAAAGGAGCTTGTGCAAAAGGGGACAGAATATTTTACCAATGGTAAATTGATCCCTCAGACTTTTGTTGATGATCCATGATGCAGACCATTTTTAGAATAATTTTATTTATTGTAGGATAAACAGCTACAGAAGAAAATTAGAAGTGTGAAAATTCAGCAGATGTAACAGGCACACCAGTTGTTGGAAATACTAAATTTATAATGTCAATGTGGAATACCTGCCCTCTTTCATTAGGACCTATGTACCAGTGCACCCTTGTGAGTCTCAGGTGATGAAGTAATAGGAGGCACTGGAATAACCTTTGAGCTGTTTCAGTGCAATCTGGCTCTGACTCAGCAGTGGCAGTGGCTGCAGTCGCACAGAGGCAAAGCACTTTCGCTGCAATATTCTGCATCAATGTGCTGCTTCAAGGTTTGCTTCAAGTTCTGTGCTTTTTGATGTTGTTATATCCTAAAATTCTGAAACAGTATTGCTGCTCCTTGCTGTTGCAAGGTGTCTTTCCTCTCCCTCCTAACAACGTTGCAATGATTTCGAAGCAGACATTCCTCCCCTCCCTGAAAGTGCTAACCTCAAACTGTCTTCTACGTTACTGAAGTTTATGATAATGTGATAAGAATGAATGTTTTGATCCTTTTGCTTGTAGTTAAATGAGATCTGTTTTTCTGACAATAAAAATATGGAGTATCTTGACTGTTTCTTTGTGTCTAATATAAATATCAGAAGCCAATGTTTGTGTTTGCTTCTCTAGTAGCAATCATAGACATTAGCTGACAAATTGTTTGGATTATCATATGTGGGTCCACACAAAATTTTTTTTATTACATCTGTTGTTCCACAGCAATCCACTTCAGATATTTCTTTATACAAAGTTTGTAGAGTTCCAAATGCTGATTTCTCATCCAAACGACAAACTATCAAGGCCCTGTTTTTTAAAGTCATTGAGAGTTTAGTGAAAACTGCAGGACGGGCTCTGTATTTTCATGTTCATGACATGATGTATGTTGGGCAGTGAGACAACTGTCCTTGCTGTAGCTGCTTGCAACAAAATGCACAGATATGCAGAGTTTTATCAGTAATGCACATGCAAAACAGATACAGATAACCCAATTTTATAATGTGCCAGTGTATAGTCATATAGGTTCACTGAATTTGATGTTTACACCATTTCTTAAATTATTACTGTGATTCAAGTTGAGTTTTTGAAAGCTTCCTAAATGGGAATAAACCAATTCAACAAATACTTAGTTCATAGAGGATTAGGGTAACACTTAGAGGCATTAACTGTTGATTTTAAGAATAAACTTATCTTTATCTCTGAAATTATTGCATTTTAATCAAGCCCTCAGCTGTGCAAAAAGAACTCTTTGGCAAAATTGTCCTGCCTTGAGAAATCTACAATCCAAGACAAGAAACTAGTGAAGATACAAGAAAGCATCTCTGAGATGGGACATATGAAAACCCTCTGGCCTTGCTACTGTTTTATGCTCAGTTGATAATTGCAAATTTTTTCCTCTCTGCTGCTCCGAAGGAAGCACGCTCTACCATCATCCCTCTGCATACATGAAAACCTTGTCCTTAGAACACCTTCCTACTCATTAATCAAATGCATTGGTCAGCTGAAGTTCTCCTTTTATTGCAAAGAATTAACTGAGACTGTACGTTGGAAAGAATCAGGACTAGGGAAGAAAACACTGCTCCATAAACTCAACCAGCCTAAAGTAACAGAATAAATTCTTTATAATATCTGAGAAGTTCTAAGTTAATCTAATAATTTTAATATGAAACATCAATGAATTCAAGCTTCTAGGAGGCCAATATCTGCAACACATACTAATCAACTCTTTTATTGGTGTAGTCAAGCTGCTCTGACAGACACTTGGCAACACTATACCATGCATTGTTCTGTCTGGGTCATGGATGGAAAACTGAAAATAAAGTGCTTGCTTCCTAGAATTCCCAAGGACATAGCTGGGCAAATAATTCATTTTTTTGTACTTCAACTAAAAGATAATAAAATGACAAGAAGAGGTTTTAAGGAGTTAGAGGCAGATAGAGCTCCATCTATGCTGCTTCTGCACATAAATGTCCATAGTGCTTCCTCATATTATCTTTTTTGACAGACATGAAACAGAATCCAATGGATTCAGATAAGAGTTGGTTCTGTTTTCAAGCTTATGGTCCTGCTAATTTGCTTGGTCTCCTGGGGAAAGTGCCCTGGACTGTTAAAGAAATGGAGACTGGCTCATTCTGACATGATACTCTGGAAATATTGCTGAGATGCTTGAGAATACTGGCATGCTTGTTCCTCCTGTTTCTCAGGGTTTGGGATGGGCCTCACTGGCTCCCATTGGTAAGACTGCATGATATTCCACATATGAAATAATCAGGAATAGATCATAAATGTCAATGTGCAAAAGGTCAGCTTCAAAGCATTTTGTCAACAGCTGGCACTGTCTGTGGACAACCTACACACACATATCTGGGTGTCAATCTTCATTCTAAAGCAACTGACCTTTAACAAATACTCATCTCACTGGGGCAGGGCTGATGGAAGGAATGGCTCACCAAACAGCAGATGGTGATCCTAGCTGCTCTCTTGGGCTTAGAGCATGATAGTTTCAACAGACTCATGGTCTGGTGGAACCTATGCTGAAAGAAGATGTTCTCGTTTGGTTGTGCTAAGATCTTTAGCCACCACCTTTACACAACCAACCTCAAAACTCTCCTCCTATTCTCTGTGAAGGGCAAGGATAGGTAGCAATGTGCTTCCACCTCTTCATCACTTCAAACAGGAGTTACCATTTATGTCTTTGTTTAACATTTTTCTTTCAAGATTATTTGATGTATAGCCTTGAACAATGTTCAGGTAACAACAAGAATCATTGGAAGTGAATTTTGAATGTTTTTAAGATGACTTTCCAATACCAGTAGTTGGTAAACTGGGTGCTAGGACAACCTGAAAGAATATTGCCTTGGAAAGCTACAAAAGCAACAACCATGGTGCTTCTCCTCTTGACAGAACAATCAATACAGGCAAATGATCTCATGTCAGAACTACCTCCTCATAATACACAATAGGTGACCTATTCAAAGTCAAATATATATGAATGCTGAAAAATGAGAGCAGTTTTGAACCATAGCACAGCTTGTCACTAATAAAGAGAAAGTGTAAACTGATATAGTCAGGAACTCAATATCTTCTTGGGAAGATCTGTTCTAAAACCTTACCTTTCCAGTACTTTCCAAAGATTTGAGTTCAAAGATTCAGGCATATAACTGAATGCTAAAGTAATAAAGTCTTTATATTTAATTGTGTCTGCTTATGAGCCACCAGCTCTCCTATTTACTGGTCAGAGGATATTGCTAATATCAAATTAAATAGACACTTTAGTTTACAACAGTTGTGTCTGTGTTGTTTGTCATAAGTGGTTCTGACAGCCATTTTGATGATCTATGCTATGCAATGCTTCCTCTAGTTGTTTGTTTGTCTTCATATTTTAAACTCCTCTGTATAGAGATTTTCTTTAGTAGGACAGAAAAAGTTATTTTTCTGTTTCTGTCCTTCTCTTTCTTCACTTCAGCAGCTCCTTCCCGAAATCCTTTCATATAGTTCTGCGAGTATGGGATAATCTGCCAATTTTTGTTTTAAAACTCTTTAGTTTGGGGCCACTCCTTGACAGGAAAAGATATGATCAAAACTTTTGCTAGTTTTATTATGTGATAAACTTCCACACTGCTTTTGGGAGTTTTGCAGCTCTGCAACGAAGAAGTTCCCTTCTTAGCATCACATTACAACCTAATACTGAAACTAATGTTCATAGCCTGTTAGAAAATGAGACTTTACAGAAAGATATTTTCCTGGGGCTAAAATACAGATAAAAATCTCAAACTTTGAGATATTCCTCATAGCTTAAAATTCAAAGAAGCCTAGAATTTACTTGTCTGTGGGGCACCTCCTCTCATGCCCTGAGACCTGTACAGAAGGTATGAAAATTAACACTGTTAGTGAGGGCCCACAACAAAAAGTAAAGGAATCCAGTTAAAAAACCCTGAAATTAAGTGAGACATAACTGCACCTGATGTAGCACAAACCATGTATAGTAATATACTAAAATGGTGGTGCCCATGAGAACAAAGGCATAACCATTTCTTTCCACAGTAATGGGAAAAAAGCTACATGTCCTTCCTTATAATGGACTTGTTATTCAGAGAGACATTGCTGAAGGTCAGAAATGAGACAGATTACCAATTTACATCACAGTTTTTCATTATCATCTTTGCAGACTCATCCCTAAAATCCATTTAAAAGTCTGTGTACATATGATCACTTTTCCAAGACACCTATACTCAAGTTCTGCTCTGTTTATGCAAAGCATATTTGCTTTTGCTAACTCAGGAACTGCAGAATTTTACTCCTGAACTTAAGTTCATCATGAAACAAAATGCAACATTATTATTGGAATCTTTGTTTTTAATGGTAATTGCATAGTAGATTCAAAAGCATTTTGAGAACTACAGAGTCACATCAGACTTACAGAAAAGGTAAAACAATTTCCAGAACATTTTCTGTAAGAGTATCCAAACAAGGTACAGAAGCACATAAAATAACTGGGTACTTAATGCAGGTTACTTTAAATCATTCTCTCAGGGTTTCATGTTATTTCACTGGACAGCTGTGCTGAGTTTGGAAGTTTGGGAGCTGGACTCTTTTTTAATATTATTATTATTGTGCCAACTATTTGGGAATTTCTTCCACACTGATGTCTTCTGCTGTCATTTAGTCATCTAGGCTTCTCGCACAATACTATGTGGAGAAAATTAATTTATTATGCTGGTTTTGCTTGGGATAGAATTAGTTTTCTTCATAATAGCTTGTTTGGTGGTGTGTTCTAAAATTGTGATTAAAGGAGTGTTGACAGCACAGGGATGTTCTGGTTATTTCTGAGCAGTGCTTGCACAGTGTCAAGGTCTTTTCTGCTTCTCACAATGCCCCTCCAGCAAGCAGGCTGGGGGTGCATGAGAAACTGGGCAGGGACACAGCTGGGACAGCTGATCCCAGCTGATGAAAAGAATATTCCATACAATATGATGTTGTGTTCAGCAATAAAACTAGGGGGATGAAGTAGGAAGAGGGGCGGACATTTGCCTTTCCAAAAAAATCCTTTTACATATGACTAATCTGTTTCTGTTCATTCTGGTCACATCAAACACACACCCAACACACACAGAAGTGGAAATTGCTTGTTTGTGACCACTGAGCATTTTCTTCACTTACCACCTTCGGCATGCACACAAGTAACACTTTTCTGTTTGTATTTGCCACCTACATGCATATTTTACCTTTGAGGCTTGGGAAAAACCCTGTGACAAAAAAATAGTCAGCAGTGGTGAGAGTCCTGTTTGAGTGGTTTGACATGCCAATAAATAAACCAAAATCTAGCAAGGACAGGAGAGTTTTTAAAAAGTGATTTGAAGGAAAGCAAATGCGTGAAACAAAGCCAGAAGTGACTAACCATTGTTAAACTCTTCTGAATGTGATGGTTCATCCATTGTTTTGGCACTGAAAAATTAAAAGCAAAGAAACATAACTAGTTAGATCTGTTTAGTATCAAATAGCTCCCCATTTCATGATATAGAACATAAAGCTACAAGAGAAGAGATTACTTAATTTTCAAAGAAAACTAATCTTAGTCTTCAAAGAAAAAGTTTAGTTCAACTTTTGTTTCCTTGTTGCTGTATGAGCTCAAAAAGAGTTAGTCAGGAAAGCCTATGGACAGGACTGAGCATTTTCTCTCTAGCCATCTTTTTTTGTGTGTTTAGGAGGTGATACAGAGCATGGGTAGAAAAAGTTAAAATCTGTTTTGTTTGACATAGCCTCTGTGATGAGAAAACTAGGACCTTAATGGCATGAAATACTTCCAGTTGGAGGGGAAGTCAAGGGGTTATTTTGTCCATGCTCCTGCTCAAAATCAGGGTCTCCTATGAGGTCTGACAAGGTTGCTCTGAGATTTCTCCAGTCTGATCTTGAAAGCTTCTGAGGAAAAAAAGTGCACAAGCCCTCTGAAACCTGTTGGAGTTTTGAACAGTCCTCACAATTAAAAGCCTTTTCCAGTTAGAACCTCTCTCATTCTAACTTTGTCTCTTGCTTCTTGACCTCCCACCGTGCACTGCTGAGTAGGTTGTCTGCAGATATAGTACTGTGCTGAACATCCACAGGCAAATTAAAATTGAAAATAAGTATTTTTCCAAACGACTTGAAGAAAGTTCAGGGGGTTTCCACATTTTACTCAGTGCAGAAAACATAAACACAAGCAATGCAGTGAGTTACTGTGGCTTCCTAGTAACTCGATTTTACACAGTACCTGGAACAGAGCCCATGATGACTTCAGATCCTATTAATGGAGATGGTTTTACAGGGGGAAACACCACACACTGCTGTAATAAATATTTCTTAACAATGAACAGGAAGAAGTCGGGTCCTGCTATACTTGAGGCTGAAAAACAACATGAAACTGATATCATGACATGTAGCTCTGCTGGAGAATGCAAAAAAGAAGTGTTGTATGGCAGTTTACAAAGGGAGTAATGGAAATGTTGGTGATCTGTCATGTTGGGAACCAAACCCTTTCCGCTTTTTTCACATAGATGACAGGAAAATCCCGAAGTATAACATCAAAGTTACACTGTACTTATATTTAATAGACATGAAGCTTTGTCAGATCAATTTTTAAGTATCATTCAAAAAAAAAAAAAAAAACTAAAACAAAGTAATTTAAAAGTTATGAGGAAAATAGTGTGAAGATAATGATTTATTTGGATCTGAAAATAGTAATAAAGAATTTGCCCATTATTCTGGATTAATCATTTGCACAGGTGTAGTCAAATACTGAAGACTCCTAAAAATTTTGGCCCTATGTTTCTGCCCATGAGACATCCTGATCTCCATCATTCTTCTACAATACATGCAACAATCCAAATCTTGGCAGCTTGGATTTTTAAAGTATTTTAAACCTAGAGGGATTCTTAGATTCCCCCAGAAATCTCCTGTGCAAAATGTGGTTGTCTAGGTACATTCCTGGGTTGTGTTAGTGGCCTTCACTTTGCGAGGGACAGTGCTACAGCTCTTACTTTCCTGTTTGAATTTTGTGTTATATTTTCTAGACTGGCAAATAACTGATCAGCTCTCAATTATTTAAAGCTTTTCTACTAAAATAATCCCTTTTTGGCTCTCTCTCAAAACATTATGATAAAGAGGTCAGACTCTGGGCCTCTAACATTACCCTAACTCTTCACTATGCCAGCTCAGTAAGTCAAGACATTTGCCTCTAGAAATTAGGAACTTTTGCAAAATGTTGTTTGGTGAGTCTCATAATTTTGTTACATTTTTATATTTCAGCCGACTAGAAAAGTGTTTGAAAAAAAAAAACCCAATCCAGAATTATGAGAAAAAAGTAGTTAGAATAACTTCTAGCAAGTAAATAAGGGATATTTTTTATCAACAAAATATCACAAAGTTGTCAGAGACTCTTCCATTTTATTTTTGTTCACTTAGTAAAAATGCAGTTTAAAATTGGGTGATACGTTGTAATTACTTCATTCAGGCACTGTTAAATTTGAAAACTACCTTGTTCTCTGAAGTTGTAGTACTACCTGTGTATTTTCAGTAGGCTTTGTGAATTTGAAACTGGAAATGCAATAATTTTCATTGTAAAGAAAAATTTTCTGCTGAGCTAAAACCTAGACTGGAGAAGACAGATTTGAGTCAATCAATAAATTACTTTTTAATCTAGTTCATTTCAGTGCATTTCATCAAGGTTGTTTTACAAAGTTAAAGTTAAACCTTAGTAAACTTTTTGATGTTATCTTTTTCTAAAATCTATAAAGACATGTCAAAAAAGTAGACTCCCAAAACCTTAAGATAAGTCACTTTGCCCAGGAATTTTGACATCATTCAGGAAGTCTGGAAGACTGGGCACTTGATCTCCAATCCTTGAGCCTAGAAACTAGGCTCCAAATTTGAGGGTTAGGTGCAAGACAGCAGAAATGCAATTTTTAACTGTAACAGGACAACTGCAGGTTCAGAGAACTGTCTGACTAGAACAACCAGACTTTCACCATTCCACCTTTCTATTTTCTTGCATTCCACCTTTCTAATAAACATGTTACTTCATGTGGGAGAAGATGAAGGGAAGGAAAAGAAAAAAAGATCCGGCTGGAAACAGAGATATAGAATACAGACAGAAATAAAGGAGATCAAAGACAGAAAAGATAAAGTGATTCCCAGAAAGTTTAGATCATGTGTATATTTTTTGCCAACATGAAAATAAGGAAAAGTTTCTGTACCATCATCACAGGTGGTGGTGAATGCTCCCTCTGAGGCAGGTTGAACACTCTTTGCACGGTACAGGTGATCACAGACCTGCAGGGAGTGATAAACTGTTCCACAGAACGTGAAGGGGTTGTCTCAGATTTCCATCCTTCATTTTGTACACGTGGGATGTATGAATTTGGTAACACCTAACTAAAACAGGTAAAACATCACAGCCTGAGACAGAAGAAAGGAAAGGAAATGGTCCAGGGTCCATTTTGCCTTAATCTTGCCTTGAACAAGTGGAGTGTATCATGGATACAAAGTTGTATTAGCCTTGGAGGAGTCATGACTTTCACAGGGTATTTATGCATGAGCAAGGGAAGATCTGCTCCACATCAGTGGCTGAACTGTCATTAGAATGGTGATGAAGGACTTGAGTTCATACAGCCTTGGCTTTATCACAAAAAGGGCAGCAACTTCTGTAGACATGCCAACAGAGTGAGGATGAGCTCCTGCTGCAGACAACAGAGCATTGCTAACTCCCAGCATTCATTCTTTCTCATCAAAGCAGTAAAGAACATCTGAAATAATTTCCTTGTGAAAGGACAGCTTGGAGGAATCTATTTAGAGTCCCTTAAGCTTGCTCCAGAGCTGTGTGCATGATTTATATTTCATTTGAGAAAAGACAAGAATCTGAAGATGTGGTTTCAATTATTCCTGTTCTTCCACTGCTATGTGGCTTCGTCTTTGCTGATTTTCCTTTCCAGAAACTGTTTCTTCTTCTGTTTGTCAGACAGTACACAAGACAATAGACATTGTTTCACATTGTCTATTGTCTACTAGAACAATGTTAGGGGGCTTCCAGGCATTATCAAAAGTACCCAGTTCTTACAAAATAAAGGCAGTGGTTACACTTTCAAGCTACAACTCAATATAAGTAGGTGGAAAAGAAAAGAAAATAAAGAATCAGTGATTTGTTAGGTTCAACATTTCCCATATTTGCAAGAATAGGAGTGCAAATCATTTTCATTAATATGAAAATTAATATGATTTCATAATACTGAAACCCTGGCACAGCAGAGATCTGAGGGAATGGGATTAAAAGACATTCTGCATTTTCCATTTGTGTCTGAGTTTTTCCTGATCCGCATCCTTGGCCAGCCCATGGATAAAATGCGCAGTGAAAGCTGAATCTCATGATTCTCTCCCAGCTCAGAGACTGCCAGTACATATGTGAAAAAGAGATGTTTCCCAGAGACATGCAGCAAATGTGACAGGAAACCCTAAAACATTGTGACATGAGGATGGATCCAATACATTGCACACATTAGATTTTGCCAGGTCTTTTTCTTTATGTTTTCTGCTTAAGGCATAAATAGAAGAAAACAACAGTCCTCAGTAACTGGTCTGCCAGACACAGCGTGAAGTATTGCTTTGGCTTAACCTTAAAAAGTCTTAAAGATGAAAGAAGAAGATAGTAGAGGATCAGGGGGGTTAAAGGCAGATACACTATTAATATTTCTCCCTATGAACTCAGTGACTCCAAAGAATGCAGAGGCGAAAAAATCCTGCACAAGCTGAAGGAGGTAGAAGAAAAAAAATAGCTCTAATTTATCATTATAGACAGAGAAGTGGCCACGAGGACTTGGAATGAAAGAGAGAAATGCAAGCTAGAAAAAATATTGACACTTGAGGGAGGACAATGCTGGCTATTCCCACAGTGCTTACTAGGGACAGTAATTTTCTTACAGCATATTGGAAAAATAAATGTTGCCCACTAGATAAGCATATAAAGGACTCTGAGCTTTGGCCTCCTTCATATCTGTATGCCCGTTACTCTGTGAATATCCAAGGGTGCACACTTGTGTATGAATTCACTTCCAGCTTCTGTAATAATATTTTCCTTTCAGTACTTATGAAAAGTGAATATCTGTCTGGTGGCAGTCTTTTAGGGATACCTTTATATCTTGATGACACTTTTAGTTGAGTGGTGTCAGATTAAAAGCTTTTTCTCATAGTAGCTGCTTAATTTACTTCATAAACTGTCAAATTATAGTTGACATTTCCAGTACCTGTTCGTGTTGGGCCATGTTAGTATTCAGATCTCCCTGCTTCAAAGAGAAACAACTTATGAATCAAGATCTGAGGAAAATATAAATGCTGCAGAATAATAAATAATTTGAACAAAAAAAAGAAGAAGAAATTAAATCCATTTAGTAAATTCAATAAATTAAGACTCAGAACGGCAAAATTAACTTTGAAGTTAAGTGTGGGAAGAAAGAGAGAATAGAACTTGTGTTTATGTATGTATATATATATATATATTTATACAGACACACATATATATAGGTGGCTACTGACTCTTCTCAGCTATTAAAGGGGTAATAGAAGAATGAAACAGAGAAGACAATTGGTTTACATTTCTCCAGAATTCCTGTCTTTCATATCTTTGATAGAAGTTGCTTTGGAAGTGTAAAATATCTTGAAAACATTGAGCTTTTTCTCCTAAAACACAACTCTTCTGCAGCATCTGTCTCTAAAAGAACAATGTCAGAATTGGTACTTTTAGGCAACAGATGAAGCTCATCAAAAGTCCTGTACAGTAGGGCTCCTATTCCCTGGCTGTTCTGGTAAAGCTTTCCTTAATAAGTGGAAGCATATGCAGATGTACAATGCCAGACATATGCTCCCAAT
The DNA here is from genome assembly GCA_013396875.1 of Vireo altiloquus. Lineage (NCBI taxonomy): Eukaryota > Metazoa > Chordata > Aves > Passeriformes > Vireonidae > Vireo > Vireo altiloquus. The sequence goes on along the minus strand of VZRF01002856.1, from coordinate 110,242 downwards.
TTGTGATTGCATCTTGGTCTATAAGACCAAATCCTGTGGTCAGTTCAGCTGAAAACTTTCCTCAAGTTCGGTTTCAGGAGTGTGCAATATATAGCAGGCTTTCATCTAATTTCCTGTCAATTTATCTTGACTGTTGAGTTTGCCATTAACATTTTACATTTCTATATCCTTAACCATGCAAAGATGTCAAAACATTTGATGTATCCTATGGATTGGGGCAAAATTATTCATCCTAGCAATAGTCAAATTCAAGGAGTTGAAAAGAAGACTCATTTAAAATTCCCATAGTTTGCTGGGAGCTTACTTTCGAATCAGGCACACAAGATTTGAAGACTCTTGGGTGTTCAAACTAAATGCTGTCTAAAATTGCACAAGAAAATACTACTGGACCTCAACACAGAAAATTGCCCTTCCCTTTGTTCTTCTGTGTTCGAACTACAAAACTGTCTTTCCATCATGACCTTCTACAGCAAGGTCGTGAGGTTCTGTTTTACTCAGATTTTTAGTTTGTCTGTGGAGAGTTAGCTGGTCTAGAATAAGATTGACTAGCACACTCATTAGAAATGAGCATTTCCTGTACCACAGCATCTGACTGAATATAGAAAGTTGGTACTTTCCAGGAGCAGCAGATAGGGTTAAGCTGTTTAATGGCAATTTTCCAATGCTCTCTTCAGTCCCTAAATATCCAAATAATTTACAGCTGCCTCTCACTTAAGGTTGATTTTCCCGTTGGACATACAGGCAATTGGAAGTGGTGCTGTGCATGTAACAATCTAAACCTGTTTCTCATATAGACAAAAACTCTGTCTGCACAGAATCTTCAAGCAATATGTCTTCCATTGTTTTCTATAGCCAGATCTTAAGTTTTAATAATAGCAAAATTACAGACACCACTGATGGCTATCAGCTTCCAGATGTATGAGGCAAATAATGCTAATGATGCATAGCTAAGTGAATAAATTTCTCTATTTAGACCAGAGATGTCCTAACAATGTGCTCAAGTGGGGTTGTTTCCTCCAACAGACCCTTTGTATTTGCCTTGTCTAAAGCCTCTTTGTTCAGGAAAGTGATGCAACTGAGGAACAATTATTAAAATGCTTTTCCTTCATTCCTCATTTACAGGTGATGTCAGTGTTTGTTCATATTGTTATATTTAGAGCTTGTTTTCAGGCTGGGAGGTATGTTAGCCTTTTCTTTTGTTAGTGCAGAGAGGTGAAAGAGTCAGTGGTGCTAAATTATATGTACTGTGTGCCAGGAAGGGTCATGGAGGTTGATTCCTCACTGTAACTAGACTATATTATCATGTTGTCCTGTTCACAAACTCATCAAACTCAAAATTAATCACACAAACAGTAAAAAATAAAAAAATCTAATAAACAAATGCAGGATCATGAAAAACATACAAAAAATTACAATGGAAACTAGGCATAGTTCTGTACATGAGGCCATCTGCTTGATTCCAGCTAAAACTGCTCAGTTAATTTCTAACATCAGGCAGTGGATTTCCTTTAACTTTAATCAGGTAAGTCTTAGGTAGCTGCTCAGTGTCAGATTTTCTCAATGGTCCATAGTGGGAGACTGCTCCAGACAGGAATTCAGGGTGCTTTGAGTGGCTCTCTCAGTTATAGAGTGAATTTGTTGGCTCTCTGACTAGTGACAGGCAGATGTCTGCCACTTAGATGGGATGCCTGCCCCTGAAGTGTTATGCTTCAAGGAAATTTCTTTCCTTAGCACTCGCTTAGCAGGATGTCCTGTGAAAAGGTACTTCTTACTTTTTGAAACAGGCAGGTGTGATTAGACTAAATTAACAATGCAGGTTAGTGATTTTTATGACCTCTGAAAGCAGAAATAGTTAGAGGTACGCATTTCAACTTAGATTTCTCTGCAGGTAGTCTACTTTTTAACAGCAATTTCATCCACTTGGGAGCCTTTTCTACATTGTGGTAGATATTTAGACAGCTGCATTTGAATCAGAACTACAACAGCATTGAGATATTACATAAAACGCAACACTTCATAGTTTCCCTTTCAATTTCCCTTTAAGGGAGTATTATTGTTATTATTCCCCTTTTTAAATGGAAGCACAACACATGAAAACAGGTGACATCTCTGAGATTCCAGTGAAAGTGTCCATTTACTTCATATTTGCACTTCAGATAAATTGTAGTTACAGAAAACAAAAGGAATTCAACTCTACTGCTTGCATCAGTATCGCTTTGGAGATCTGCCATCTGCTTTGACCTCAGCAGCCTCATTTGCAGTATGAACTGAATGCTTTCAGATCTCAGCGTTAGGACTGCTTTTCAATCAGAAATCCAGAAGGGATTTTTAACTGGTCAAGAACACTTACTGGAAACTGCTGGACCTCTGGTAGCTCAGTTCTAATGCAGAAAATTATTTCCCAAGTTGGAGGTTATTATTTACTGTAAGTAACCTCCTTACAAATGAGATCAAAATCTCTATTACTTTAATACCAACTCCCTAAAAACTAAATGAGAGACTGTAGTTAAACTGATTTTCAGGATTATTTCCTCTTAATATTCTTGGTTTGGAGTTTTTTGTTTTGGTTTTTTGGGGTTTCTTGTTTGTTTGTTGGATTGTTTTGTTGCTGTTATTTTGGGGTTTTTTTTCATTTCTTCAGAATTTTGGGGTTCTTTTACTTCTGAGGTTTTTTTTTCTGGTCTTTGCCTTCAATTCTGTTTGCTCACTAAATATTATCCCCATTCTGAAGGTCTTTTGCTTTTTTCTTCCATCAGAATCCCTCCATTACCCTTCCAGTTTTCATCAGCTCAGCTTTCTCTCTTTATCATCAGCTCACTAAGAGAATGTTACTTTAGCTTGTTCTCCCCATCTTCTACTTCAGAAAGTATGAGCAGTTGCAATAAACAGAGTTATCAGTATGGCCAGGACTTCAGACCTTTTGGGAACCTGGCCATAGTGACCTTCAGTTATGTTATTGAACTCTTGAATACAGTGTCTAGAGATAGTGTTTGAATCCTCCAGAGAAGGATTTGTGAATAACACCTTCCTCACTCCATTGTTATTCCTGGAATACTTTTTTCGTCAAGAAGAGTTTGCTTATTTGATGTATTTGTAATTTCCATGCTTTAAAAATGTCAGTAAGCCTGTCAGGAAGGAGATCCATAATTATATCGTTTTGAAAACCACCTCCATTTAATATATTTAATTGTTTTCATATCTGTCATACTTTATAAGGCTTTATTTTATAGGGTGAAGAACTTGAAGCAAGATTTCTTGCCTCTTAGACCTCAGGTTAAATTTTTTAAGTAACATTTGATGTGGAGCTAGACATTTTTAATTTTCAATTAAAATTATTGAGTCAGAGATGGTTCTACCAAAGAGTAACTTATAAGTGAGAAGTTCTGTGTATGCTCCATAATTAGGGTTCACTTCCCAAAGCTGTGTTACACTTGAAAATGTCTGAACACAAAAATAATAAAATCAGTATGCTCAAATCTTGTTAAAAGGGTCTGGGAGAAGGGCCACAGAGATGATCAGAGGGATGGAGCATCTCTCCTATGAAGATGGGTTGAGAGAGCTGGGGTTGTTCAGCCTGGAGAAAAAAAGCTCCAGGGAGACCTCATTACAGCCTTTTAGTACTTAAAGCTTATAGAAAAGAGCATGAGTCACCTTCTACAGGGGCAGATAATGACAGGACAGGGAGAATGGTTTTAAATTTAAAAAAAGAGACTTTAGTTAAACATTAGGAAGAAATTATTTACTGTGAGGTTGTTGAGACATGGAAACAGGTTTCCCAGAGAGGTTGTGGATGCCCCGTCCCTGGAAGCATGCAAGGCCAGGTTGGATGGAGTTTTGAGCATCCTGGTCTGGTGGAACGTGTCCCTGCCCATGGCAGGGGGGATGGAACCAGATGTTCTTTAAGGTCTCTTCCAACCCAAACCTCTCTATGACTTTATGATTCTGTAAAATACAAATTTTTTTGCTCCTGGCTGTGTTTATGAAGGGAAGGGAGAAAATGGAAATGCAGGATAGAATCTTCATATAAAGTTAGCTAACTCATGATAAAATCCTAACTGAGAGAAAGTTCTTGTTAGTGTAATTGTTAAGAGATAGGACCATAGCCCACTCAGGCTTAAACATGCATTGCTAACTACAGGGCAAAGTGTAATCTTCCTACCCCCTGCAACAGTTCATCAGCACAGCAAATTCCATATGTAATTAATTCTCTTTCTTTGCCTAGCACAATAACTCTTTAGCATTTCCAGCATCTCTTGCCTAGGGAGAACTGCAAATACTAAGAACATAAAGGTAATTTACCATAGTAGTATTTGTGATTATCATTGAAGATTGGGACCTAATAGGTCACTCTAAGACAAATAAAATTTAGTGTTATTGCTCCCATTTTGTATAAGATGGAATTGAGATATAGAGCTGAGCTGCTCAAGGAAATAGCAGTACTTGGCAGCAGAGCTGCTGTCCTGTCAATGTCATTTCAGTATATACCTGAGATAAATACAACGCTGTGGTAAGAAAAAGAAACATCTTCTCCTCAATCCATCCTACTGGATAGATACAGTATGCTCTGGATGGGCTCAGATCCATTTCAGGGCATGCAGCCATCCAGAGGAACCTCAGCAGGGCAGAGAAATAGGCTGACAGGATCTTTGTAAAGTCCAACAAGGGGAAGTGTCAAGTCCTGCACCTGGGGAGGAGCAATCCCAGGCACCAATATATCCCAGGAGCCACCCAGCTGGGAAGCAGCTTTGCAGAAAAGGACCTTGAAGTTCTGTTTGATACCAGGTTGACCTTGAGCCAGCAATGTGCCCTTACCACAAAAAAAAGTTACATTTGACAAAGTATTACCAGCAGGTCAAGGGAGATGATCTTTCCCCCCTATTCAGCTCTGGTGAGGCTACACTTGGAGTTCTGTGTTCAGTTTTGGACTCCCCAGTACAAAATAGATACGGACACACTGGAGAGAGAGAGTCCAACAAAGGGACAAGAAAACGGTAAACGGACAGGAGGATCCCATGTATGGACTCTGAGATAGCTGGGACGTAGGGCTGGAGAAGAGAAGGGTCTGGAGGGGATCCATCAATCTGCACAAATACTGAGGAAAGGATGCAAAGAGGACAGAGCCACGTTCTTTTCAGTGGTGCCCAGGGGCAGGACAAGAGGCAATAGGCACAATCTGGAGCCCAGGAGGCTCTGATTGAACTTCAGGAAATGGACATTTCTGAGTAAAGAGAATGGCCCAACTCTTCAAAGCACCTAAAGGATTGATAGGGAGTGTGAGAAAAGTTTGTTCTGAGTGGGCAAGGCAGGATTTTACCACTTCTAGGCCTTTTCCTTGTCAAAAGTCAGACCCTCTAATCACTTTTCAAGGGACTATTCTTCAGGTACGAGGACTAAACCAAGTTATGTTTGTCTGATATTTCTCCTAAGTGGTCCTGAGAACACAAGCATCACTGCTTTCCTAAAGGAAAGGCTGGTCACAACCACCAGCAGAGCAGTGAAACAAAAGCAGATTTGCTGGTGTGAATACAAGTTCCTACCTAACCTGAATCCAAACTTGTAAGGACCCTCATGAGAGAACATGATAGGCAGCTGTACAATACTGGGTTACAGAAGCTCCCTTTGCCCCTTCATTCATCTGTTTGGACAAAGGCAGATCCCTCATCCTGACTGCCCCAGATGCAAGGAGGCAATAGAGGTTTATGTTCCAAGTCACCAGGGTTCTCACACTTGTTTGTATCCATCTCTCTCCCATCAGGCAATTCCTTTGAGAGTAAAGGAGCAGTCTCATGTCCACAGGGGTACTGAGACTCTCTGAGTTCACAGGGTTTATCCTCAAGCACTTCAGCAGACAGACTGTACCCAGAGACCTCACTCAAGCCAGCCTGCCAAACCTGCAGCAGATTACAATCATTCCAACTCATGCTTTGCAAATCTAAACGAGTTTTCTTTGATTTCTGGTCATGATTAGAGAACGAAGCTGCCATCCTTGGTTTATGGTGACAGCTAGATGATACTGGGGCTTTGTTATGTTTTTTAGCAAGAGAGCTGTAACCTAACTGAGCCTTGCACATCAGTTTTGGGTTGGCGTGCTTTTCATGCTCATTCAGTTGAGTTGCATGAGAGACATAAAACAACAGCCTGATTTCTGAGCCCTCACATGTTTTTTTATTGCCAATCTAGCATGGTCAAATTTTCATTCAGGGGTAACAAGTACCTGCAGGGATTATTAAGTAACAGAAATCTGTATTAAAGAGATCCTGTGGAGATGACTCCTTTTCAGTCCTTCTGCTGATATACTTTTGTTTTAATGACTCAAACAGGGGAAAAGAACATCTTAAGATAGCTGAAGGGCATGGGCAGCTGTTACTCAGGACTGGGTTTTAAGCATGTGCATGTGGGGCTGCTACTGTCAGAAAGAGGCACAAGAGAGAAGTTTGCCTGGAACTAAAAGCAGAGGAGCTTCAAGAAAACCTTCACATTGTCCTGTCACTAATACTGTTCCTGCTTCTGTAGACAGGGACAAAATATACTTGAAAGAGAATGAAAGTAAAAAAAACTGGAGGCAAATTGGAACCCCTGACAATGTTTGGTACTCTTCTTATAAATCTGCTGTTTGTCTTTGAAATCTACTGTTGCAAATATGTTCTGGAAGTCCTCTGTGGAGCATAAATAAGACTACGGGGAACAGTAGATTTCTTACAGCCTCTGAAGAAACCTGACTGTCTTTAAAAGATGAAGTAGTTTGGGAGAGAGATAAGTGCTTGCTGTCTTTCACTCAGCAACTCTCCATCAGGCTATCTGTCCCTGAAACTCAGCCAAGTTGCATCCTTAGCCAAGTGTTGCAATTCCCTGCCACTCTTTGGCAGAAACATGTTTCCCACTTGGGTAGTCTTATCCCAGGTGTGGCAGTCTTATCCCAGGTGGAACAGGGGATTGGCATTTACACATGAGAAGGAAAAAGAGATGGAGATGATGGTTTGATTTCAGCTGAGGAGTGCACAGAATTATGGACGTGGTCATGCCTAAGTGTTATGGGCTGCTCTGGAGCTCTTTTTTGTACTCCTTACAGGGTGACAGGACTCAGGTCAGGCATCTGGATGAAATCAACCTACTGCAGCAATAAATGCATGCCCAAGGCTTGCTGTACCTTTCTGCAATTTGCGTGAATTTTTGTAGGTTTTTGGGTTTTTTGAGTATGCTATCCCCACCTGTTTTCTGCCCCAAACCTGCTGTTTCCAGACAGTGTGGAAAAAGTATACCGGTGAGTGTTAAGAAATGGGCATTCCAAAGATGCTAAAAACAAACTAGAAGATACTACAGCTCAATAGCATAGGAGATTTGACAACTGAGAATTCAGCACCTCCAAGTTGAGAGGGAAAGCACAACAGAGAACATAAGAATCTCTTGCCATCATTAATAGTTTGTGGTCTTGAGCGAGCCATACTCTGAACTTTGGCCCAATTGCAACCAGAAATTCAGTGTGTCACACCCATCATTATCACATATCATGTCTGTCTCTTCTTGGCTGAAATGTTTGTTTGGAGAGGAACAAAATTTTAAAGCATTTTAAAATCACAGTCACAGCATGTGACTGTGGAGAAGAGTAAAATAGAGATTACAGGAATGTTCCATCCTCCCCATGTAAGGGCCTAGGGGAAGAAAGTCAGCCAATGAGAAGTGGTATAGCCCTTTCGGTGAGGCTGAGTTTGTGTGACTGCAGTAAGATGAGGTTATGTGCTTTGGCTACCACTGAGGGCAGAAGTCCTCTCCCTGTGTCCAAACCCACCTCCATTTGCTCTGTCACCCTCCTTGTGCCAGCACCAGTGCTAATGTCGCTGTGCTGCAAGCTGAAGAAGAGATGTGAGCTTGTTGCAGAAAAGAAACCTGAGAAAAAGGTTTGTTTCCAGCTGGATGGGATCTTGATGTGTTGCTGTGAGCTGAACACAAATAACCTCAGCACAAGGAGGTAGATGTGGCTGCGTGTCTGGGGCACAGACCAGGGAGAGGCTGAGCCCTCCTGGCCTGCCCACCCCACCCCAGGGGTGTGCTGTTGCACCCCAAGACACAGCACACCAGCTGCTGATCCACCTCCATCTGCTGCCATGCTTTTGGCATCCTTCTCTTCTGGCAGTGGCATCCAGTGAGGTGGGGGATCGTGAAACTATCTAACTACTGAAATTAGGCTAGCAGAGGGACTACCACTGCAGTCTGCTTGGTGAATGGGCACCAAACTTGTTCCTCTGAGTTTTAGCTATCTGAGAAGTATCTCATCCTTAATTGCAGGGAACTACCCATAACAATCATCATTGTGACTAATTTTCAGGATCCATAGCATAGGGGCCATAGCATCAGTGTTTCTGAAACAACATTTAGGAGATAGAGGGGATGATCAAGGTGAGCTTCTGGTCTATATTTGGGTGCTCAAAATACAACCAGAGGGGGAAAAAAACCCCCAGCTATTGTCAGGATAAAAAATTTTCACAATGCTGACATCGTACCTGCTGTGGACCTTGTTCTTGCAAGGCATTTGGGGAAACTGAGTACTGCAATGTGGGTGATTATTTCCTGTGGGTGGCCAAATAGGTGAATCACAGGACTGGCTCGATTAGCTATTTATTCTATTAAGTCTTGGGGTGTGCACACTGTAATTGTATCTGGCTTAATCACAATTAAGCCTTGCAACCAAGTAGCTCGTGAACATGGAGGCAGTAAAACTTGGCTCCAGATCTGAAGTCCAGAGGGCCAGTAATTGTACAGTAACTAGAAGGTTAGCAACTGGAAACCTTTCCTCTAAGCCCTCCTGCTCTATTACCAATTAATGCCACTGAATTAATGAACTGTTCAAAGCAAATAATGAAATTAATGGAATGTGTCTGAAAAGTGGAAAGGGGTGGGATGTTAGAATACTTTAATGGTTAGCAACTTCATTTTTTAAATTTTGGCCTATTTAAGAGTAGAAAGAAAATAACAATGAGAATATTGTAATGCTTAGGGCTGCAAGCAGCCACAAGCTGAATGACAGAAGTGAAGAGTTCGACAGCCAACATCCTCCAGAAAATTTTCTCCTGTCCCAGTCTGTAAAGGAGTTCATTCAGCCTTGGCTATCTTATGTTAATAAATGAGGTGAATGTAAGAATGGATACAAAAATTTATTCAAAGCAGAAAGAAAATGTGACATGAGACAGTGTTTGGTTTAGGAACATTAGAAACTGGGAGGGTGTGTACATAGAGGGAAGATTTGCTAAAACAATGAATGAGAAAGAAGAGGATGATCCTGTTCTTCATACAGTGGAAGAAATGAGAGAAGCTGTCAACAAAACCAAAATTTGCTCTATATAGGAATAATTTAATAAATAATAGCAATTTGCTTCAAGAACAGTAAGTTTTCTACAATGAAAAACATTAAAGTGCAGAAAATCTAGACCTTGGGATTTTTCTTTGTTTTGTTCAGGGATTTTTTTTGTAAGGTAGATTACATTCATATCAATGTCCAGCAGCATGAATCTCCTGTATGCAGTGGGAGATGCAAGAGACCTGTTGAACAGCATTCTCCAGGTGAAGCTCTGCCAGGAAAGGGACAGTTAAATGTCCTGCAGATTCTCCCATCATCAGTGCTGCTGTGTGCTGGACACATTCCCCAACAGGCAAACTCAACTGCCTTATATACTTGAGTGTATATCTAAGTTGTATCCATGAGTGGATCTGATCCTGATATTGGCATTTAAGAAGCCTTTGTCGTCTTTCTTCGTTGTACATGTGACTGGTCATTCTCTGACAGGGCACTGAGTGAGCTGCCATTGTGTCACAGTATGGCCAAGGCTATGTTACCCTAGTTTCACAAAATAAAAAAGAAAATCATTAAAAGCATCTCATAACCCTGAAATTTAATTGTGAATAGACTTGGATAACTTGTACTACCTCTCCTTATTTCAACCTTATAACCTGTAGAGTAGAGCTTCCCTTTTGCTTATCTCCCAGTCCCCCAGTAGGTCTATGTTGATTAAAAATGTTGACTATATCTTAAGGGGTAATATATTGCAATTCTTGTTTGCATTAAAAATAGGACTAGGTTGATGTTCCCCAGGGTTTTATTCATTTAAATTATCATATATATTTTGATTATTAATTTTAAAATTATTAGGTACCATTAGATTATGCATATATCATTAGAAAATGTGAAATATTTTTTTCAACAATATATGCATTCCTGATGTAGGAAAGGCCAAGTGCTATCAGTTCATGTTTCATGTTACACCAAAGTTGTTTATTCAGATATCTAAAAAGCACCCCCACTGCCTAGCAGGAACTGGAATTTCATGTAAAACTGTCTGGGACATTCTTCTAGATGATTACATAGATAACATGCCGAGGAATGCAGCACTGCTAATAGAGTATTAGGAAAGTAGTCATTACCATAAATGACTGTATTTTTAAGAGTGACTTTTTCTAACAGGTTTATCTAAAGGGTTATTATGTAACACAAACAGCCCATAGCCGTTGCATTTTTATGAGGTAAATCCTACTCTCAGTGACACTGTCTAAACTCATTGACCTCAGTTAGCCTGTTCAAGTGGGTCCAAGAACAGATGACCTTTTGACCAGCATTCTCCTCCTCCTCTGTTGTCTCATGAGGCTACACAAATAGTTTAGGGTTTCTTTCATGTTCGAAATATAGTTTGATTTTCTTTTAAAATCAGAACAGAATAATTCTTGTTGGAAGGTCCTTCTGGCAATCATCAAGTTCAACTGACCAAAAGTTCAAGCAGGTGATTAAGGGCATTGTCCAAATGCCTCTCAAACTGACAGGCTTGCGGCATTTACCCCCTCTCTAGGAAGCCTGTCCAGAAGGATGCTATGAGAAATAGCACTGAAAGCCTTACTAAAATCCAGAAAACCTCTACTGACTTTCTTTCCTTCACCCACCAGGCAGGTGATGCTACAGGAGAAAGACAGGAGATTAGACAGGACTTTCCCTTGGTGAACACATTGACAGTGCCCTATGATTTCATTGTTTCATTGCTCTCTGAATGCCTTTCAATAGCACCCAGTATGATCTTCTCCATCATTTTCCAGGTACTGAGGCTAGAGTAACAGGGCTGTAGCTTCCTGGATCTTCACTCACACCTTTCTTGTAAATTGGCATAAGGTAGGCTAGTTTTCAGCTTCCAGTCAGGAATGAATTCCCCAGACCCCCAAGGCCTTTGATAGATTATTTCATCAGGCAAATGGACATTCATATTAAGTTCAGTACTATCTGTACTTTGGAAGAGAACTCTGGTCTAGCAAGGAAAGGTCACGAGCATTATTTGGAACTCTGTAGGATTTAAATTTTCATGACCATAGTGGAGGGGTACTTGGAATTGTTCCTTAAAATTGTTTTAATCAAAGAGATCCATAATTATGTACAATAATTTCAGTGATTTTAAAGTTAGACTGACTGTAGGCTTTTCTAACCCAGTATACCATCTCTGCTGGTACCCCATGCTACATGGTTCTGAAGAAAGTAAAAGAGCACTCACAGTTAAAATAACTTATTGGCTGTTAGCTTTTATTTTGAAACAAGGGCTGTGTTTTCAGAGTTTACTTGATTGTCCCTAAAGTATTGCCCCAGATCTATTATTTTCAATAAACACTGAATATAACATGATGGTAATTCTGATTCTGTTAAAAAGCAAGCAGATATGATCTGCCTTGTTATTTGTTCCTTAAGAGATGAAAGGATGAAGTAACAGGTTGTCTGTGAAGTAAATTTGGCTAAAATAGCCACTACAGGATGCTCTGTTTGGCACTTATTCCTGAAAGGCTCCTGGTGATGTAATGCTACCTTTTCCTACAAAACTGTGTACACTTCCAAAGCACAGTTTTTATTTGTATATGTGGAAAAGATCCATGATTTTCTGGGATAGAATAGCTGCTATGTAAGAGTTTACTAACACAGTGGTTGTAATCAATGTACTTCCTAAATTGCATGTAGGTGTGGAGAAGCAAGAGAAGGAAAGCAGCAAGAGGAGAAAGGCTGTAGACAGGTTTGCTCAATTTCATGCCAGCTGAGTCCTCACAGCATATTCAGAGTGATAAACAGAAAGGCTAAGGAGACACTAATACATAAACAGATTATGTGTTTTGATCAGAAACAGATGTGCAGAAATGAGACTTAAATCATCAACACCTTGTGTAAGATAAATCAATATGAGTATGTTGGAATTGCTCCTAATTAGAAACTGTATGGACTTTACAGGATCCCTCTCCAAGGAACACCTCCTTACTGCAAACAGTGGCAGTGTTAGGGAGCCAATTCTAGTCTTTTTTGTTATGAAAATGGAAAATGTCATTGTAAATGCAAATACTAAAAGGAAGTGTCTTTTTCATCTAGACCAACAGAAAAAATTTTCATGGAGATCTTTATTTCACTTATAGGAAAGATCAGGTATGTATTTAAACTACTTAAACCAGACATATTTTACCTGTGTATTATAGTTGTTCATATTGTGAACTTTGCAATTTTTATAAAGATCTGTTCTCTGAAAGGAACCATAAATAAAATTTTTCTGTAATATAGACTTCTGTCTTCCTACTTTTGTTTTGTTTTGTTTTGATTATCCATATGGAAGACTTTAACTTCCAGGACAGCTGCAACTAGCCTGACATCTATGAGCAACCTATTCTGTGAGTTCTTAACAGTATTCACAGAAATTCCATTTGAGTAGCTGCTGGGATGGATCTAAGGATTCTCTGCTAAAACCCCTGGTGTTTTGGGAATCAGGTTATCAAGGAGTCATGGCGTCACTAGTGATCTCAGTGGGGCACAGAACATTCCCCAGCAGCAGAAATACCTGATAGTGTGGCGCTGCTGGAATGTTTAAGTATATTTAAGTAAGTTCTCTGAGGTAAGAGCCACATGATCCAGTGAAATTGCTCTTGAACCCTGTGACTTGCTCGGTGACCAAGAGGAGCACAGCAGGTGTGCCTGCAGCACACTGGAAATTCAGTTCCTTTCTGTGTGCAAGGCCAGACACAAACTGGAGGCTGTGGCTATTTCTGCCATCATCCTGTTTGTGATACAAAATTACTGTCAGAGTGACATTTGAAAAGAGAAGACATTATTTTCACACTGTTTTTCACGGCAAATTCCCAGGGTCCTTTTCAAGGGTTACCTGGGTACCTCAGACATAAAAGGACATGTTCTTTCCAGAGCTACAGAGTCCTGTGACTGGTTCAGGTCTTCTCCAAATGTGTGTTGTGGGAAGAACTAAATGTTTTCTCAAGGACCTTGCTAAGTGAAATGTCAGAGGATGAAAATGATTGTGATGGGTACATGATGTGACTTAGTCCCGTTCCAGGATACCTGGTCATTTGTAGACTCCACTGTTCTTCACTGGGGATCCTCCTTTTAGATGGAACAATAGCAGGATTATGCTATCCCAGAGAAGAAAGTGTAGGGAAAAAATTCTCTTGGCACAATCTACACTCAACTGAAAGCAGTGTTGATATTTAGAAATGCTGATTTTCAAATAAATGCAATGGATATGTCCATAGTTTTAGTCATATCAACTGCCTTTTTCTGTATGAGTTCCCCCACCTGTGATGTTGTGTAGAAGGGATATATGTTCTACTTTGTCACAATTATATAACCAACATATCACCAAAGCAGTGCCTATTCTAATGACCACTTTCCTTCTTCTCTCCTTCTTTCTCTCTTTCTTATCCTAAAGAAGTTTTGCCACAGGCCCATGGAAATATTTTTTATTGGCTACCTGAAAGGGTATCAACAAACAAAACTTCAGACACATCAGCTCCATTGGTTGCCATTTGCCTTGGGTGCAATTAAATACCGAAATTACTCAAGCCTAATAAATGCCACTGGGTTTGTGTGTGTTTAAACTTTTCCAGACTGTTTGAAAATCTCTATAAAGGGGGAAGAAAAAAAACTTAAAATACAGCTTAGTCTATAGAGACCTACCTAAAGTGGAAGGAATTAATCCTTTGTATTAATACAATAATTGACCACATATGCACACAGATTACAGGGCTACAAATTGAAAGCAAACAATAAATGCTGGTTTTCAGAATTATTTTATTCCAAAGGGACACAGAACCATTTCTGCTCTGGTTTCGGACAGTGCAGAGTGGTGAACAGGTGATGTGGAAAAACAGAAAATTCCAGGCCCATGCTTGTGTGTAGCAGGACATAAGGTTAGAAGGCTGAAGATAGCATCTGTGGATAAACCTTTTAGGATTAGGTCATTGCTCCTGTTATTGTTTAGTCATTCTGTTGGGAAGATGGGAGAATGGAAAATGAGACCATATTATTTTGCTCCTGGGCTCTCTTTCAAGTTTCACTGTGAGCTTAGCGTAAAACGGGGTAACATAAAGATTGATGAAAAGAGGTAAGGAGCATATCACTGCTGTTCACTAGGTCATCAGTGCTGCAATAATAAATGAAATACAGATTAAAACAGAGGAGTTGTACAAGACACTGGGTTTTTTTGGCAATCTGGATCCATATTTAGAGATGTAAACCTTGTGCGGGTTGTTTTTCTGTTTCTAATAATACAGCTCTATAAATTGAGATTATTAAAGAAGAAGGCTATCTATAACAATGGACTGGGTGTGAGGGGGAGCATAGACATTGAAAACCATTTTGGGGTAGTAGAGGACAAAGAAATCAACATGACAATCAGTGTGAAACTCTTGGCATGCATATTGGAAGTATTATGCAAGAGAAAGAATGTAAAATGTTAATTAATATGTAAATTGTTAAAGCATCTGAAAAGTTAAAAAACTTGTTGATGGGAACCCTAACAATGAATCAATAATTGGGGAAATATGCCTGACACTGAAAAGCTTAAAAAGTACAGTCCACACAAGTATTAAAATAAATAAAAATGAGAAGTGGCAAGTTACAAGTGTCAAGTATCTCCACAAGGAGAAAATGCCAGCCTGGCAACAGCTCTGTAAAAGTACCTGAGAATGATGTAACAAGAAACAGTGGCTTGGAGATTAAGTCAGTGTTAATTTTAAACAAAAGAAGTGATACTATCTGTAACAGCAGCATTGATTAACTGGGGAAAAAAATTCTCCAACAAATGGTAAATTTTTAATCCTCAATAATTTCTTGAAGACAAGCTCCATCTAGACACCTTTACCCAGATGGGTTATGTGGAGAGTTATAAGCATCTAAGTTGTTTGGAAGGTTAGACTATATGATTTTAGGGTTCATTCTGGCCTTAAATTCTATTAATCCCCTTTATTTCAAAGAAGTAGTGAGCACAAACTCAGTACACATGAGAATGATTTGGAAAGGAAGGGTAATGAGAAAAAAGGAAGGTAAGAACTGCTACACATAACCAAGTTCAGAATTTATTATGTACAAGCATCACCTTCTGCCAAAATGGTGATAAAGCACATTTTGTCTTTGACCTTGTACTTGTCCTTCTACCCTGGCTAAAGCCAGAGGTGGAGAACACCCTGTATTCTGAGGAGGCTGTCAATGCTGTGCTAGACAGCTGGAGAACTATTTAGTCAGAAGGAAAAACGACTGTGCCTCATTAAACTGTTCCTTGTAGGCTGCAGCTGAAATTTGCTCTCTGTGCTACCATGGCATTCTGTATCCTCCTGTTTTATAAAATGGAGCAGAATTCATAGAATCACAGAAAGTTAAGGGGTTGGAAGGGACCTTAAAGACCATCTAGTCCCAACCTCCCCTGCCATTGGCAGGGCCATCTCCCACTAGACCAGGTTACTCAAAGCCACATCCAGCCTGGCACTGAACACAGCCAAGGCTGAGACAACCACAACTCCTCTGGGCAACCTGTTCCAGTGTCTCATCACCTTCACAGCGAAAAGTTTCTTCCTAATACCTAACCTCTGCTATGACCAGAGGTTGCCAGTCACATGAGGGGCTTTGCTTATGCTTTGACTCTTTGAAATACTTGTGTGCACCTTGCTGGGTTAATCATTCCATATGAAGTTACTTCTTGTAAGATTGCATCAAATAGTGATAACCTACATATTTAAAAGATAATAAATCTAGTGAAGAATTTCTAGTCTCTGTTTAGATAGCATATTGTGCGAGAAGTGGTTGCACAGTGCACAACCAGCTGAAATACACATCACCACAGGCTTCTGTCCTGTTTCTGGATATTGGCTAGTAGTATAATCCAGTCTTGAGTTTTAGTGACTGGGGCTAAGGCAATTAGTGACTGCTGTCTCATAATTCTTACACGCTCCTTTACCTCACACATCAAAAGTATTTGCCAAAGAAGTTACAATTTAGGATTCTAGGCACAACTCTGTGTGACAGAGACCATCCTCTGTTTTATGGGAGAGGGGCCTGACTACAGCAAGACTCACACATAAAGTAACTCTTATTCAGGATAAAGTGAAAGCTAATTTTAGGTAAGATTTCTAAATTTTGATTCATAATATTTGATGATCTTCCCTTTTCTAGCGGTGTCATTCTGATGTGATCTGTGCTGTGACTGGGAATGGGGTTCTATACGTGTAGAGCACAAACCAAAAGAAGGTTCTAATGCCAGAGCCATTTGGTTTCTTTTGCAAAGGAGCCCATAGACCTATGTACTGAGCTGGTCACTAGTCACTCTTTTCTGTGAGAAATTATGTCCAAATATATGAGTAATAGCACTGGTGTAAGTAAAAAATGGATTAAAGACAGACCAATATTCTTTTGTGTTACTGTAGAATTTCTCAACCAGTATTTTTTTTTTCCTTGGTATTTTAAAATCCTTCAACTTGTTTTCACATTTGCAAAGGTGAAATCTCATCTTTTGCTCCCTGTATTTCAAGGTATATTTGCTGGCTTTCTGAGTGGTTATCTGATTAAGGTTTTTTTTTAAGTAAAGGGCTAAACATTGCAGCCTTGAGTACAGTAGATCAAAAATTAGGAAGACAATAGAACAAGAAAGTGTGAAGAAACTCCCAGTGGGAAAGATTTTATGTAGGAATGTTTGTGGTAGGTTAGGTGCCTGGGATTTACCCAGCTTTTTGAGAAGGTTTTCTCACCTGTAGTGATGTCTGTGCTGCCTTGGTTGCATTTAAAGCTTGCTCAGGTGAATAAGCTGGAAGACACAGTTGTGACATCCCTTTAAAATTCCCAAGCAGGGTAACATTTTCAGCTACTCAGAGAGAAGAGCAGCTGTATTTGCTCTCAGCTTAATAGTTCAGCTGTTTGGAAGAGCAGCACACAGAGAGCAGAGATGTGGAAGTCTTAGGACTATGCAGCCTGTATTCAGAGCCACCATGAATTTGAAAATTGTTTGGTTTGTATCCCCACTGAGAGGCAGAATGCAGTGGGAGTCAAATTCCTGGCATTGACTTTGAATACTTCTGTGATGTGTAAGAAAGAGGGCTCAAACATCAACTCCCTTAAGAAAATGGCTGAACACATTCATTCCTGGCCTTTGGCATGTTGGACAGGTCCACACCCTCCTTCCCTAAGGAAAGAGAAAAGCCTGAAGGTCTCACCTGTATCACAGCTGATTGCAAACAAATATCTATTCAGCATCTATAACCAGGCAAGTAGGATTCTGGCACAAATTAGTGTAACTAATCTCTAAGGGATGAGCCTACACAGGTTTCCTTTTGTATAGAATCCAACTTAACTCTATATCAGAAAGACAACTCTGATTAAGTAAATTGTAAACTTTCTTAAGGGGGTCTCAGAGATCTGATTTGAGCAGAGTTGTTTTAATTTCAGAATTGCTGGAATTTTTCTAATTGCCATTATTCAGAATAAATTGCCATGCAATTATTAAAGAAAGGGTCTAATTAAACAGCAAAGCTTTATATTTGCTAAGATGGAACCATCTTGGGTTAAGAAAATAAAAACCAGTTTATGTTTTGCTGTTATGGCTTCTGAACCATAAGAACTGTTTCAAGGGAAAATGTCATTTCAGCAGGTATGTGGGACAAAGATATCAGAACTTTTCTATGTCCAAGTAGAGATCAAATAAATTTCTGTTCAACTGAGCATTTTCAGCAATGATTACCTTCATATTCAGCTGATCTGGTTTTCAGAAAAGCTAAACTCCTAGGAATTCTGATGGAGAGCTTATCCATAGAGCAATAGATACCACCCATATAGAAAATGCTTTGTTATTTACAAGGGGTGCATGTCTGCTAACCTCACTCACCATATTGTGAGTCACTGGAGAGAAATTATGCAGCAGCTGATGCTTACCATGATTAGATTGAATCACCTCTATCATTCCCTTCTGCTGCTGCCTGGAAAGTTCTATTGTGGCTTCAGAATCTTGAGAACAAGCCCAAATAATCTGCTCATCTATGTACGTGAATTTTTTTAGTTACAAAAGAATGTAATATGTTTTATTCAAAGGTGGCAGGATTTTTGTGGGGAGAGAGGAACCTCACTGAAAACTCTTTTCAAGGGGTGCGTCAGTGTCTCAGAATGCAAATCATTATGTACAGCAAGATATTCTTTATTTCTAAAAGATCTTTTGGGCAAAACTTGTCCTATAGCTACCAGCCCTCCTTTCATGCAAATGGCTTCACTCTGAGCAGCAGGCAGGAGTCTGTACTGAGGGGCTCAGGACGCAGAAGCGTGGCACAGCTCAAGAAAATGTAATTAAATCAGGCAGAAAAAGAATGTTACCTTTTTTAAAAAATCAATTATTTATATTACAAGAGCTCTGTTAGCTGATATAGCATTTTCAAATGAACCAAGTGAGACTCATTGTCTGAGCCAGGGTGCAGTCAAGCCTGGGAATAAGAACCAGGTGTATAGTTTTATGGACAAACTCCCTGACATTTACAGGTAGCAGCTGCATTCCAAGGTTGTAAATCTGGCCTCATAAAGCCTGTGCACTTTTTATACATGGGGTTTGATATACCCCCAGGTGTCAATGGTTTAGCTAAAGAATAGAGTTTGGGGGAGGTTAGGTTGATGTTTGTAGCCACTTGAACTAAAACCTAGTTCAACTGGCTTGTATTTAATTGGAGTTGGCAAATACATGCCTTCTCCAAACAGAGATATGCTGAGCAAATCTTTATATGTCAAGTTCAGGAAGAGATGAATTTCCTCAAGCCTTCCCTTTTCTCCTCTCAAATCTCTGCTGCTGCCTTGTGTTCATTTATTCTCACTGCAGCAGAATGGCTACATCCTCACCACGGGTTGCCTGTGGTCCTAGAGTGACCAACAAGACTGAGAGTTTGAGGTTTAAACAAACATTTGAGGTAGTCATTTGAGGCAGGATTTTTTGTGCTGAGTTGGGCAAGGCATCTCTCAGCTCATCAAATTTTTCTGTAGTGTTAGAAAAATAAAATAGACTGGTTTTCCGGCCTCAGACCAAATTCCTCACATTTACTTTCAAAAGCACAGTTCACCACCAAATGCCATCAGATCTGCTGCCATTTCGATGCTGGGCTTGTTTTCTCAAGGACAGTAT